>JAQIUQ010004574.1:0-221691 GCA_030378365.1 Hybognathus amarus | reverse complement strand
TTCCAGAGCGGAGATATTGAGATATTTATAATGGCATAAATGCGACGTGGGATATCAAAATCTCAGCTCTGGAAGGGTCTAGAGCCTCCATTTATGCACTCAGGTCGAAGTCTTATGGCCCTCTATAGGAATCCCGAGTTTCAAGAAGATCAGAGAAACTCAAAATTTTGACCCCCCAAAAAAAACTACAGTGGTACCCCTTATGTTTTTTTTTTTTTTTGGTGCGAAAAAAAAGTTTCTCCAATCTTCTTGAAACTCTGGATTCTGATAGAGGGCCATGTGACTTAGACCTGAGTGCAAAAATGGAGGCTCTAGACCCTTCCAGAGCGGAGATATTGAGATATTTATAATGGCATAAATGCGACGTGGGATATCAAAATCTCAGCTCTGGAAGGGTCTAGAGCCTCCATTTTTGCACTCAGGTCGAAGTCTTATGGCCTTCTATCAGAATCCCGAGTTTCAAGAAGATCAGAGAAACTCAAAATTTTGACCCCCAAAAAAAACGACAGTGGTACCCCTTATGTTTTTTTTTTGGTGCGAAAAAAAAAGTTTCTCCAATCTTCTTGAAACTCTGGATTCTGATAGAGGGCCATGTGACTTGGCCCTGAGTGCAAAAATGGAGGCTCTAGACCCTTCCAGAGCGGAGATATTGAGATATTTATAATGGCATAAATGCGACGTGGGATATCAAAATCTCAGCTCTGGAAGGGTCTAGAGCCTCCATTTTGCACTCAGGTCGAAGTCTTATGGCCCTCTATCAGAATCCCGAGTTTCAAGAAGATCAGAGAAACTCAAAATTTTGACCCCCCAAAAAAACGACAGTGGTACCCCTTATGTTTTTTTTTTTTGGTGCGAAAAAAAAAGTTTCTCCAATCTTCTTGAAACTCTGGATTCTGATTGAGGGCCATGTGACTTAGACCTGAGTGCAAAAATGGAGGCTCTAGACCCTTCCAGAGCGGAGATATTGAGATATTTATAATGGCATAAATGCGACGTGGGATATCAAAATCTCAGCTCTGGAAGGGTCTAGAGCCTCCATTTTTGCACTCAGGTCGAAGTCTTATGGCCCTCTATCAGAATCCCGAGTTTCAAGAAGATCAGAGAAACTCAAAATTTTGACCCCCCCAAAAAAACGACAGTGGTACCCCTTATGTTTTTTTTTGGTGCGAAAAAAAAAGTTTCTCCAATCTTCTTGAAACTCTGGATTCTGATAGAGGGCCATGTGACTTGGCCCTGAGTGCAAAAATGGAGGCTCTAGACCCTTCCAGAGCGGAGATATTGAGATATTTATAATGGCATAAATGCGACGTGGGATATCAAAAATCTCAGCTCTGGAAGGGTCTAGAGCCTCCATTTTTGCACTCAGGTCGAAGTCTTATGGCCCTCTATCGGAATCCCGAGTTTCAAGAAGATCAAGAGAAACTCAAAATTTTGACCCCCCCAAAAAAACTACAGTGGTACCCCTTATGTTTGTTTTTTTTTTGAGTGCGAAAAAAAAAGTTTCTCCAATCTTCTTGAAACTCTGGATTCTGATAGAGGGCCATGTGACTTAGACCTGAGTGCAAAAATGGAGGCTCTAGACCCTTCCAGAGCGGAGATATTGAGATATTTATAATGGCATAAATGTGACGTGGGATATCAAAATCTCAGCTCTGGAAGAGTCTAGAGCCTCCATTTTTGCACTCAGGTCGAAGTCTTATGGCCCTCTATCAGAATCCCGAGTTTCAAGAAGATCAGAGAAACTCAAAATTTTGACCCCCAAAAAAACGACAGTGGTACCCCTTATGTTTTTTTTTGGTGCGAAAAAGAAAAGTTTCTCCAATCTTCATGAAACTCTGGATTCTGATAGAGGGCCATGTGACTTGGCCCTGAGTGCAAAAATGGAGGCTCTAGACCCTTCCAGAGCGGAGATATTGAGATATTTATAATGGCATAAATGCGACGTGGGATATCAAAATCTCAGCTCTGGAAGGGTCTAGAGCCTCATTTTGCACTCAGGTCGAAGTCTTATGGCCCTCTATCAGAATCCCGAGTTTCGAGAAGATCAGAGAAACTCAAAATTTTGACCCCCCAAAAAAAACGACAGTGGTACCCCTTATGTTTTTTTTTTGGTGCGAAAAAAAAAGTTTCTCCAATCTTCTTGAAACTCTGGATTCTGATAGAGGGCCATGTGACTTAGACCTGAGTGCAAAAATGGAGGCTCTAGACCCTTCCAGAGCGGAGATATTGAGATATTTATAATGGCATAAATGCGACGTGGGATATCAAAATCTCAGCTCTGGAAGGGTCTAGAGCCTCCATTTATGCACTCAGGTCGAAGTCTTATGGCCCTCTATAGGAATCCCAAGTTTCAAGAAGATCAGAGAAACTCAAAATTTTGACCCCCCAAAAAAAACTACAGTGGTACCCCTTATGTTTTTTTTTTTTTTTGGTGCGAAAAAAAAGTTTCTCCTATCTTCTTGAAACTCTGGATTCTGATAGAGGGCCATGTGACTTAGACCTGAGTGCAAAAATGGAGGCTCTAGACCCTTCCAGAGCGGAGATATTGAGATATTTATAATGGCATAAATGCGACGTGGGATATCAAAATCTCAGCTCTGGAAGGGTCTAGAGCCTCCATTTTTGCACTCAGGTCGAAGTCTTATTGCCTTCTATCAGAATCCCGAGTTTCAAGAAGATCAGAGAAACTCAAAATTTTGACCCCCACAAAAAACGACAGTGGTACCCCTTATGTTTTTTTTTGGTGCGAAAAAAAAAGTTTCTCCAATCTTCATGAAACTCTGGATTCTGATAGAGGGCCATGTGACTTGGCCCTGAGTGCAAAAATGGAGGCTCTAGACCCTTCCAGAGCGGAGATATTGAGATATTTATAATGGCATAAATGCGACGTGGGATATCAAAATCTCAGCTCTGGAAGGGTCTAGAGCCTCCATTTTTGCACTCAGGTCGAAGTCTTATGGCCCTCTATCAGAATCCCGAGTTTCAAGAAGATCAGAGAAACTCAAAATTTTGACCCCCCAAAAAAAACGACAGTGGTACCCCTTATGTTTTTTTTTTTGGTGCGAAAAAAAAAGTTTCTCCAATCTTCTTGAAACTCTGGATTCTGATAGAGGGCCATGTGACTTAGACCTGAGTGCAAAAATGGAGGCTCTAGACCCTTCCAGAGCGGAGATATTGAGATATTTATAATGGCATAAATGCGACGTGGGATATCAAAATCTCAGCTCTGGAAGGGTCTAGAGCCTCCATTTTTGCACTCAGGTCGAAGTCTTATGGCCCTCTATCAGAATCCCGAGTTTCAAGAAGATCAGAGAAACTCAAAATTTTGACCCCCCAAAAAAAACTACAGTGGTACCCCTTATGTTTTTTTTTTTTTTGGTGCGAAAAAAAAAGTTTCTCCAATCTTCTTGAAACTCTGGATTCTGATAGAGGGCCATGTGACTTAGACCTGAGTGCAAAAATGGAGGCTCTAGACCCTTCCAGAGCGGAGATATTGAGATATTTATAATGGCATAAATGCGACGTGGGATATCAAAATCTCAGCTCTGGAAGGGTCTAGAGCCTCCATTTTTGCACTCAGGTCGAAGTCTTATGGCCCTCTATCGGAATCCCGAGTTTCAAGAAGATCAGAGAAACTCAAAATTTTGACCCCCCAAAAAAACGACAGTGGTACCCCTTATGTTTTTTTTTTTGGTGCGAAAAAAAAGTTTCTCCAATCTTCTTGAAACTCTGGATTCTGATAGAGGGCCATGTGACTTGGCCCTGAGTGCAAAAATGGAGGCTCTAGACCCTTCCAGAGCGGAGATATTGAGATATTTATAATGGCATAAATGCGACGTGGGATATCAAAATCTCAGCTCTGGAAGGGTCTAGAGCCTCCATTTTGCACTCAGGTCGAAGTCTTATGGCCCTCTATCAGAATCCCGAGTTTCAAGAAGATCAGAGAAACTCAAAATTTTGACCCCCCAAAAAAAACGACAGTGGTACCCCTTATGTTTTTTTTTTTTGGTGCGAAAAAAAAAGTTTCTCCAATCTTCTTGCAACTCTGGATTCTGATAGAGGGCCATGTGACTTAGACCTGAGTGCAAAAATGGAGGCTCTAGACCCTTCCAGAGCGGAGATACTGAGATATTTATAATGGCATAAATGCGACGTGGGATATCAAAATCTCAGCTCTGGAAGGGTCTAGAGCCTCCATTTTTGCACTCAGGTCGAAGTCTTATGGCCCTCTATCAGAATCCCGAGTTTCAAGAAGATCAGAGAAACTCAAAATTTTGACCCCCCAAAAAAACGACAGTGGTACCCCTTATGTTTTTTTTTTGGTGCGAAAAAAAAAGTTTCTCCAATCTTCTTGAAACTCTGGATTCTGATAGAGGGCCATGTGACTTGGCCCTGAGTGCAAAAATGGAGGCTCTAGACCCTTCCAGAGCGGAGATATTGAGATATTTATAATGGCATAAATGCGACGTGGGATATCAAAATCTCAGCTCTGGAAGGGTCTAGAGCCTCCATTTTGCACTCAGGTCGAAGTCTTATGGCCCTCTATCAGAATCCCGAGTTTCAAGAAGATCAGAGAAACTCAAAATTTTGACCCCCAAAAAAAAACGACAGTGGTACCCCTTATGTTTTTTTTTTGGTGCGAAAAAAAAAGTTTCTCCAATCTTCTTGAAACTCTGGATTCTGATTGAGGGCCATGTGACTTAGACCTGAGTGCAAAAATGGAGGCTCTAGACCCTTCCAGAGCGGAGATATTGAGATATTTATAATGGCATAAATGCGACGTGGGATATCAAAATCTCAGCTCTGGAAGGGTCTAGAGCCTCCATTTTTGCACTCAGGTCGAAGTCTTATGGCCCTCTATCAGAATCCCGAGTTTCAAGAAGATCAGAGAAACTCAAAATTTTTGACCCCCCAAAAAAACGACAGTGGTACCCCTTATGTTTTTTTTTTTTGGTGCGAAAAAAAAAGTTTCTCCAATCTTCTTGCAACTCTGGATTCTGATAGAGGGCCATGTGACTTAGACCTGAGTGCAAAAATGGAGGCTCTAGACCCTTCCAGAGCGGAGATATTGAGATATTTATAATGGCATAAATGCGACGTGGGATATCAAAATCTCAGCTCTGGAAGGGTCTAGAGCCTCCATTTTTGCACTCAGGTCGAAGTCTTATGGCCCTCTATCAGAATCCCGAGTTTCAAGAAGATCAGAGAAACTCAAAATTTTGACCCCCAAAAAAAACGACAGTGGTACCCCTTATGTTTTTTTTTTGGTGCGAAAAAAAAAGTTTCTCCAATCTTCTTGAAACTCTGGATTCTGATAGAGGGCCATGTGACTTGGCCCTGAGTGCAAAAATGGAGGCTCTAGACCCTTCCAGAGCGGAGATATTGAGATATTTATAATGGCATAAATGCGGACGTGGGATATCAAAAATCTCAGCTCTGGAAGGGTCTAGAGCCTCCATTTGCACTCAGGTCGAAGTCTTATGGCCCTCTATCAGGAATCCCGAGTTTCAGAAGATCAGAGAGAACTCAAAATTTTGACCCCAGAAAAAAACGACAGTGGTACCCCTTATGTTTTTTTTTTTTTTTTGAGATGTGAAAAAAAAAGTTTCTCCAATTTTCTTGAAACTCTGGATTCTGATTGAGGGCCATGTGACTTAGACCTGAGTGCAAAAATGGAGGCTCTAGACCCTTCCAGAGTGGAGATATTGAGATATTTATAATGGCATAAATGCGACGTGGGATATCAAAATCTCAGCTCTGGAAGGGTCTAGAGCCTCCATTTTTGCACTCAGGTCGAAGTCTTATGGCCCTCTATCAGAATCCCGAGTTTCAAGAAGATCAGAGAAACTCAAAATTTTGACCCCCCAAAAAACGACAGTGGTACCCCTTATGTTTTTTTTTGGTGCGAAAAGAAAAAGTTTCTCCAATCTTCTTGAAACTCTGGATTCTGATAGAGGGCCATGTGACTTGGCCCTGAGTGCAAAAATGGAGGCTCTAGACCCTTCCAGAGTGGAGATATTGAGATATTTATAATGGCATAAATGCGACGTGGGATATCAAAATCTCAGCTCTGGAAGGGTCTAGAGCCTCCATTTTTGCACTCAGGTCGAAGTCTTATGGCCCTCTATCAGGAATCCCGAGTTTCAAGAAGATCAGAGAAACTCAAAATTTTGACCCCCACAAAAAAACTACAGTGGTACCCCTTATGTTTTTTTTTTTTTTGGTGCGAAAAAAAAGTTTCTCCAATCTTCTTGAAACTCTGGATTCTGATAGAGGGCCATGTGACTTAGACCTGAGTGCAAAAATGGAGGCTCTAGACCCTTCCAGAGCGGAGATATTGAGATATTTATAATGGCATAAATGTGACGTGGGATATCAAAATCTCAGCTCTGGAAGGGTCTAGAGCCTCCATTTTTGCACTCAGGTCGAAGTCTTATGGCCCTCTATCAGAATCCCGAGTTTCAAGAAGATCAGAGAAACTCAAAATTTTGACCCCCCAAAAAAACGACAGTGGTACCCCTTATGTTTTTTTTTGGTGCGAAAAAAAAAGTTTCTCCAATCTTCATTGAAACTCTGGATTCTGATAGAGGGCCATGTGACTTGGCCCTGAGTGCAAAAATGGAGGCTCTAGACCCTTCCAGAGCGGAGATATTGAGATATTTATAATGGCATAAATGCGACGTGGGATATCAAAATCTCAGCTCTGGAAGGGTCTAGAGCCTCCATTTTTGCACTCAGGTCGAAGTCTTATGGCCCTCTATCAGAATCCCGAGTTTCAAGAAGATCAGAGAAACTCAAAATTTTGACCCCCCAAAAAAACGACAGTGGTACCCCTTATGTTTTTTTTTTTTGGTGCGAAAAAAAAAGTTTCTCCAATCTTCTTGAAACTCTGGATTCTGATAGAGGGCCATGTGACTTAGACCTGAGTGCAAAAATGGAGGCTCTAGACCCTTCCAGAGCGGAGATATTGAGATATTTATAATGGCATAAATGCGACGTGGGATATCAAAATCTCAGCTCTGGAAGGGTCTAGAGCCTCCATTTTTGCACTCAGGTCGAAGTCTTATGGCCCTCTATCAGAATCCCGAGTTTCAAGAAGATCAGAGAAACTCAAAATTTTGACCCCCCAAAAAAAACTACAGTGGTACCCCTTATGTTTTTTTTTTTTGGTGCGAAAAAAAAGTTTCTCCAATCTTCTTGAAACTCTGGATTCTGATAGAGGGCCATGTGACTTAGACCTGAGTGCAAAAATGGAGGCTCTAGACCCTTCCAGAGCGGAGATATTGAGATATTTATAATGGCATAAATGCGACGTGGGATATCAAAATCTCAGCTCTGGAAGGGTCTAGAGCCTCCATTTTTGCACTCAGGTCGAAGTCTTATGGCCCTCTATCAGGAATCCCAAGTTTCAAGAGATCAGAGAAACTCAAAATTTTGACCCCCAAAAAAAACGACAGTGGTACCCCTTATGTTTTTTTTTTGGTGCGAAAAAAAAGTTTCTCCAATCTTCTTGAAACTCTGGATTCTGATAGAGGGCCATGTGACTTAGACCTGAGTGCAAAAATGGAGGCTCTGAGACCCTTCCAGAGCGGAGATACTGAGATATTTATAATGGCATAAATGCGACGTGGGATATCAAAATCTCAGCTCTGGAAGGGTCTAGAGCCTCCATTTTTGCACTCAGGTCGAAGTCTTATGGCCCTCTATCAGAATCCCGAGTTTCAAGAAGATCAGAGAAACTCAAAATTTTGACCCCCAAAAAAAACGACAGTGGTACCCCTTATGTTTTTTTTTTGGTGCGAAAAAAAAAGTTTCTCCAATCTTCTTGAAACTCTGGATTCTGATAGAGGGCCATGTGACTTGGCCCTGAGTGCAAAAATGGAGGCTCTAGACCCTTCCAGAGCGGAGATATTGAGATATTTATAATGGCATAAATGCGACGTGGGATATCAAAATCTCAGCTCTGGAAGGGTCTAGAGCCTCCATTTTGCACTCAGGTCGAAGTCTTATGGCCCTCTATCAGAATCCGAGTTTCAAGAAGATCAGAGAGAACTCAAAATTTTGACCCCCCCAAAAAAACGACAGTGGTACCCCTTATGTTTTTTTTTTTTGGTGTGAAAAAAAAAGTTTCTCCAATCTTCTTGAAACTCTGGATTCTGATTGAGGGCCATGTGACTTAGACCTGAGTGCAAAAATGGAGGCTCTAGACCCTTCCAGAGTGGAGATATTGAGATATTTATAATGGCATAAATGCGACGTGGGATATCAAAATCTCAGCTCTGGAAGGGTCTAGAGCCTCCATTTTTGCACTCAGGTCGAAGTCTTATGGCCCTCTATCAGAATCCCGAGTTTCAAGAAGATCAGAGAAACTCAAAATTTTGACCCCCCAAAAAAACGACAGTGGTACCCCTTATGTTTTTTTTTTGGTGCGAAAAAAAAAGTTTCTCCAATCTTCTTGAAACTCTGGATTCTGATAGAGGGCCATGTGACTTGGCCCTGAGTGCAAAAATGGAGGCTCTAGACCCTTCCAGAGCGGAGATATTGAGATATTTATAATGGCATAAATGCGACGTGGGATATCAAAATCTCAGCTCTGGAAGGGTCTAGAGCCTCCATTTTTGCACTCAGGTCGAAGTCTTATGGCCCTCTATCAGGAATCCCGAGTTTCAAGAAGATCAGAGAAACTCGAAAATTTTGACCCCCAAAAAAAACGACAGTGGTACCCCTTATGTTTTTTTTTTTTGGTGCGAAAAAAAAAGTTTCTCCAATCTTCTTGAAACTCTGGATTCTGATAGAGGGCCATGTGACTTAGACCTGAGTGCAAAAATGGAGGCTCTAGACCCTTCCAGAGCGGAGATATTGAGATATTTATAATGGCATAAATGCGACGTGGGATATCAAAATCTCAGCTCTGGAAGGGTCTAGAGCCTCCATTTTTGCACTCAGGTCGAAGTCTTATGGCCCTCTATCAGAATCCCGAGTTTCAAGAAGATCAGAGAAACTAAAAATTTTGACCCCAAAAAAAATTACAGTGGTACCCCTTGTTTTTTTTTTTTTTGGTGCGAAAAAAAAAGTTTCTCCAATCTTCTTGCAACTCTGGATTCTGATAGAGGGCCATGTGACTTGGAGCCTGAGTGCAAAATGGAGGCTCTAGACCCTTCCAGAGCTGAGATTTTGATATCCACGTCGCATTTATGCCATTATAAATATCTTTCTCGCTCTGGAAGGGTCTAGAGCCTCCATTTTTGCACTCAGGTCGAAGTCTTATGGCCCTCTATCAGAATCCCGAGTTTCAAGAAGATCAGGAGAAACTCAAAATTTTGACCCCCCAAAAAAACGACAGTGGTACCCCTTATGTTTTTTTTTTTGGTGCGAAAAAAAAAGTTTCTCCAATCTTCTTGAAACTCTGGATTCTGATAGAGGGCCATGTGACTTAGACCTGAGTGCAAAAATGGAGGCTCTAGACCCTTCCAGAGCGGAGATATTGAGATATTTATAATGGCATAAATGCGACGTGGGATATCAAAATCTCAGCTCTGGAAGGGTCTAGAGCCTCCATTTTTGCACTCAGGTCGAAGTCTTATGGCCCTCTATCAGAATCCAGAGTTTCAAGAAGATCAGAGAAACTCAAAATTTTGACCCCCAAAAAAACGACAGTGGTACCCCTTATGTTTTTTTTTGGTGCGAAAAGAAAAAGTTTCTCCAATCTTCTTGAAACTCTGGATTCTGATCAGAGGGCCATGTGACTTAGACCTGAGTGCAAAAATGGAGGCTCTAGACCCTTCCAGAGCGGAGATATTGAGATATTTATAATGGCATGAATGCGACGTGGGATATCAAAATCTCAGCTCTGGAAGGGTCTAGAGCCTCCATTTTTGCACTCAGGTCGAAGTCTTATGGCCCTCTATCGGAATCCCGAGTTTCAGAAGATCAGAGAAACTCAAAATTTTGACCCCCCAAAAAAACGACAGTGGTACCCCTTGTGTTTTTTTTTTTGGGTGCGAAAAAAAAGTTTCTCCAATCTTCTTTCAACTCTGGATTCTGATAGAGGGCCATGTGACTTAGACCTGAGTGCAAAAATGGAGGCTCTAGACCCTTCCAGAGCGGAGATATTGAGATATTTATAATGGCATAAATGCGACGTGGGATATCAAAATCTCAGCTCTGGAAGGGTCTAGAGCCTCCATTTTTGAGATTTTTAGATATCCACGTTAATTCAGAAAAACAGAGTAAAAACTTTTTTCTCATGAAAAATATAACTCGTTAATTCAGAAAAGAGCAAAAAAAAAAATTCTCATGAAAAATTAACTCATTAATTCAGAAAAACAGAGCAAAAAAATGTTTTCTCTTGAAAAATTAACTTGTTAATTCAGAAAAACAGAGTAGATTTTTTTCTTCAAGTGAATGCATACGCCTCCATACCGTAGTATTGCATTCACTTGAAGAAAAAAAATCTACTATGTTTTTCTGAATTAACAAGTTAATTTTTCATGAGAAAAATTTTTTTTGCTCTGTTTTTCTGAATTAACAAGTTAATTTTTCATGAGAAAATTTTTTTGCTCTGTTTTTCTGAATTAACGAGTTAATTTTTCATGAGAAAATTTTTTTTTGCTCTGTTTTTTTGAATTAATGAGTTAATTTTTCATGAGAAAAAATTTTTTGCTCTGTTTTTCTGAATTAACGAGTTAATTTTTCATGAGAAATTTTCTTTTGCTCTGTTTTTCTGAATTAATGAGTTAATTTTTCATGGAAATTTTTTTTGCTCTGTTTTTCTGAATGAAACATTTTTCTTATGAAAAATTAAGGCGTTAATTCAGAAAAACAGAGCAAAAAAAATTTTCTCATGAAAAATTAACTCGTTAATTCAGAAAAAGAGCAAAAAAAAATTCTCATGAAAAATTAACTTGTTAATTCAGAAAAACAGAGCAAAAAAATTTTTTTTCTCTTGAAAAATTAACTTGTTAATTCAGAAAAACAGAGTAGATTTTTTTCTTCTAAAGTTAATGCAATACGCCTCCGTACCGTAGTATTGCATTCACTTGAAGAAAAAATCTACTTGTTTCTGAATCAGACGAGTTAATATTTCATGAAATTTTTTTTGTCAGTTTTTCTGAATTAACGAGTTAATTTTTCATGAGAAATTTTTTTGGCCGCTTGCTTTCTGAATTAGAGGTTAATTTTTCATGAGAAATTTTTTTGCTCTTTTTTTCTGAATTAATGAGTTAATTTTTTCATGAGAAAAAAGTTTTTGCTCTGTTTTTCTGAATTAATTGAGTAAATTTTTCATGAGAAATTTTTTTTTGCTCTGTTTTTCTGAATTAATGAGTTAATTTTTCATGGAAATTTTTTTTGCTGTGTTTTTCTGAATGAAAAATTTTTCAGTATGAAAAAAATAAGTCGTTAATTCAGAAAAACAGAGTAAAAAAATTTCTCATGAAAATTAAGTCGTTAATTCAGAAAAACAGAGTAAAAACTTTTTTCTCAGTGAAAAATTAAGTCGTTAATTAAGAAAAACAGAGCAAAAACTTTTTTTCTCATGAAAAATTAAGTCGATTAATTCAGAAAAAACAGAGCAAAAACTTTTTTCTCATGAAAAATTAAGTTGTTAATTCAGAAAAACAGAGCAAAAACTTTTTTTCTCATGAAAAATTAAGTCGTTAATTCAGAAAAACAGAGCAAAAACTTTTTTTCTCATGAAAAATTAAGTCGTTAATTCAGAAAAACAGAGTAGATTTTTTTCTTCAAGTGAATGCAATACGCCACCGTAATTAAGCATTACAGTACAGCAATAAAATTATAAATAATCTCCCAAACAGCTGTCAATATCAAAAATAAATAATATTTTTAATTTTTTTAATCACTGTAAACTAATGACTTTGGTTGTGTGTGTTTAAAAATAACAAATATGGCAAATAAAACTAGACAGATGTCTAAACTTGAAATCTTTAAAGAAGTAAAGACGTAACAAGCTAGAGGTCTTGTCTAAAGAAAATTGTTTCATGTCATTTTTGTACATTCTCCTTTTCTGTTGTATTCATGTTTAATGGTGGGATTCTCTCTTAAATTTGTCTGAGATCCATCAGCAGTGATTTATTCTTCTTTGGGGAGATCTCTGGAGGACTGCTCGGAGAACTATCCCGGCTGTGATTAAAGCATTTAGAGGACATTTGATGAAGTTTGTCTCCTGTGCAGCCAAGTTAGTTCAGGGAAGCAAATTATTTTGAGAAACACTAGAGATAGTGTGGAGTGGGGTTAAGAACACTACAGACCTTATTCTCAAGTATAGTGTTCAATAAGGGGCGAGGGCGTACGTTCGACACTGGTGAGGTTAGACTGTGGCTTAGGCGTCAACCTGCGTGTTCAGAGGTAACTCAACTGAGTATGATATTTTCAGGTGTCAAGCACAGATTTAAGGTTCAACCTAAATCAGGGTGTGTGGGGGAAATCTACCACAATACATGTTGGCACAATCTTCAGGGACAATAGTAGTTACTAACATTTCGTCCCCTTGGAATTATAAGGTTCTATCCTGCGTTCTGAGCAGTTTTGAGATATTAAGCTTCAAAGTTTTTGCATTACATATAGGAAAATTTATATGGGGAATAGTTTCATTCAAACATGAAAATAACAGGGACCCTAAATGTATTCTGAACATACATTATCAAAATCCTCTCAAATTTGTAAATGGGAATTTTTGGAATGGGTCAAATGGACATAGAACCTTCTAATTAAAAAAAAAATGTTGGAACAATGTCTCAACATGTGTTAGAAAGTAAACTTTTATCCTTTCTATGACATTTATTTAATTTTTTTTAGCACTTCCATGTATTTAGGACATTTCAAATTAAGCAAGGTAGGTCTAAATATTTTCCCAGTGCATAATCTTCATTTTTGATACCAATTTGGTGGGTATTTAAACTACAAAATTGCAGAAATTATACTTTAATCTTTCTTTTGCTTAGACAGAAAGCAGCCACTGTAATACATTCAAGGAGGACTTTATTTCAGCTAAAGTGTGCCAGGTAAAATCGCTTTCTCTCTAAACCTCAATATGGCTGAAATAACATGCAAAGGTTTATTGTTGTAATTAAGACCCCATTAATTAAATTGTTAAATATTTGACCTATAAACGTTAATATGGTAAAAATGAAGACATTTTAAGACTTTAAAAACTGCAAGAAAATCAACAAGCTTCAGCAAATTAATTCATAAGTTTAATAATCATTGAAAAACTATTACTACTATATAATTGTCAGTCTTTTGTCTGCACCATTCTGTCTTCGTCATCTTCACTACACTTCCCAGCATCCTCTTGTCTCCACACCTCACTTCACTCCCTCAATCATCCACCTGTTCATCATCCTGATCATCTGTGTCACCTGTCGTCACCTTGTTAGTGTTCATTTTGTATCTGTATTTAGTTCTCTCTGTTTCAGTCTGTGCTTGTTCAGTTCTGTGATGATGTTTCATGGATAGTGTGTGTAATCTTCTGCCAGTCTTCCTTGTACCTGTTTAGGAGTTTGTGAGTAAATGTTTTGTATTGGAGCTTTGTGTCAGCCTCAGCCTGTCTTCATTCCACACTGCACTGTGACAGAAGAACCAACCAAACATGGATTTTCCTGCAGTAAGACCAATGTGCCTTGAGCTAGGGAAACAGCTCTCTTGAGGAACACCTGTAAGTTTTCCTGGATTTGGTACCTCGAACCAGTTTTCCCAGAGGACTGCCTCTGCATGTTTCTAGGTGTGGGACTGAACAACACCACTCTAGCGCAGTTGTCTGGGGAACCACCTCAAGAAAGCTTTGCCCAATTTGTGGAGTGGGTGCTGGTATCCTGCAAATCATCCTTCACTGTCGATGACGTCACCAGCCCCACGCCAACGCCCGAGACCGCCCAGCCTGAAGGGTCTTCACCATCCTGGCAACGCTCTCAGCCTGCTCCGCCCTGGTCACGCCCTCAGCCTGCTCCGCCATGTCCACGTCCTACTCTGCCCTGGTCACACCCTCAGCCTGCTCCGCCACATCCACGTCCTGCTCCGCCCTGGCCACGCCCTCAGCCTGCTCCGCCACATCCACGTCCTGCTCTGCCCTGGACACGCCCTCAGCCTGCTCTGCCACATCCACGTCCTGCTCTGCCCTGGTCACACCCTCAGCCTGCTCCGCCACATCCACATCCTGCTCCGCCCTGGTCACGCCCTCAGCCTGCTCTGCCACATCCACGTCCTGCTCCGCCCTGGTCACACCCTCAGCCTGCTCTGTCATGCCCTCGTCCTGCTCTGGTCACACCCTCAGCCTGCTCAGTCATGCCCTCGTCTTGCTCTGCTCTGGTCAGGTCACACCCTCAGCCTGCTCTGCCACATCCACGTCCTGCTCCGCCCTGGTCACACCCTCAGCCTGCTCTGCCACATCCACGTCCTGCTCCGCCCTGGTCACACCCTCAGCCTGCTCCGTCATGCCCTCGTCCTGCTCTGCCCTGGCCACGCCCTCAGCCTGCTCCGCCACATCCACGTCCTGCTCTGCCCTGGCCACACCCTCAGCCTGCTCCGTCATGCCCTCGTCCTGCTCTGCTCTGCTCTGGTCACACCCTCAGCCTGCTTCGCCACATCCAGGTCCTGCTCTGCCCTGGTCACGCCCTCAGCCTGCTCCGCCACATCCACGTCCTGCTCTGCCCTGGTCACACCCTCAGCCTGCTCCGTCATGCCCCGTCCTGCTCTGCTCTGGGCCATGCCCTCAGCCTGCTCCGCCACATCCAAGTCCTGCTCTGCCCTGGCCACGCCCTCAGCCTGCTCTGCCACATCCACGTCCTGCTCTGCCCTGGTCACGCCCTCAGCCTGCTCCGCCGCATCCACGTCCTGCTCCGCCCTGGTCACGCCCTCAGCCTGCTCTGCCACATCCACGTCCTGCTCCGCCCTGGCCACGCCCTCAGCCTGCTCCGCCACATCCACGTCCTGCTCCGCCCTGGCCACGCCCTCAGCCTGCTCTGCCACATCCACGTCCTGCTCCGCCCTGGTCACGCCCTCAGCCTGCTCTGTCATGCCCTCGTCCTGCTCTGGTCACACCCTCAGCCTGCTCAGTCATGCCCTCGTCCTGCTCTGTCTGGTCAGGTCACACCCTCAGCCTGCTCTGCCACATCCACGTCCTGCTCCGCCCTGGTCACACCCTCAGCCTGCCTCTGCCACATCCACGTCCTGCTCCGCCCTGGTCACGCCCTCAGCCTGCTCTGTCACGTCCTCGTCCTGCTCTGCCCTGGCCACACCCTCAGCCTGCTCTGCCACATCCACGTCCTGCTCCGCCCTGGTCACGCCCTCAGCCTGCTCTGTCTGCCTGCTGTGCACTGCCTGCTCTGTCCTGCTCTGCTCTCGCCCTGGCCACGCCCTCAGCCTGCTCTCGTCACATCCACGTCCTGCTCTGCCCTGGCCACGCCCTCAGCCTGCTCTGTCACGCCCACGTCCTGCTCTGCCCTGGCTCACGCCCTCAGCCTGCTCTGTCATGCCCTCGTCCTGCTCCGCCCTGGCCACGCCCTCAGCCTGCTCTCGCCACATCCACGTCCTGCTCTGCCCTGGCTCACGCCCTCAGCCTGCTCCGCCACGTCCACGTCCTGCTCTGCCCTGGTCACGCCCTCAGCCTGCTCTGTCACGTCCACGTCCTGCTCTGCCCTGGCCACGCCCTCAGCCTGCTCCGCCACATCCACGTCCTGCTCTGCCCAGGTCACGCCCTCAGCCTGCTCTGCCAGCGCCCACATCCTGCTCCGCCCTGGTCACGCCCTCAGCCTGCTCTGCCACATCCACGTCCTGCCCCTGGTCACACCCTCAGCCTGCTCCGTCATGCCCTCGTCCTGCTCTGGTCACACCCTCAGCCTGCTCAGTCATGCCCTCGTCTTGCTCTGCTCTGGTCACACCCTCAGCCTGCTCCGTCATGCCCTCGTCCTGCTGCTTCTAATTCAGCCATGCCCTCGTCAGCCTTATCTTCTGCCAGTCTTCCTTGTACCTCGTCAGCCTAATCTTCTGCCAGTCTTCCTTGTACCTGTTTGGAGTTTTTGAGTGAATGTTTTGTATTGGAGCTTTGTGTCAGCCTCAGCCTGTTTTTATTCCACACTACACCGTGACAATCACAAATAATGTCAGACTCCCTTTTTAATCACACACACACACACTCTCACTCTCTCACTCACACACTCTCACACATACACACTCGCACACGCACACACACACACTGTCAAACAAACGCACACACATGCATGTTGAGTAGTTTTCTAAAATCAATTTACTCACTGCATATTTGTACAAATCAGATAATGATAGCAATAATAATAGTTATTAATAATAATATCATTAATAATAACAACCAATACACTATAAAGAAAATGACAAAATACAAAGTTAAGCCACTTCATAAGACTACACAATTTAGTGAATATTTAATTTACTGTAAATCTATAGCATTATGCCTTTATGGGGTCTCTTCTTGTCTTCAAGGAAAAAGCCGCAACCTGACATACAAAGTTGATTCTGATTGGTCCTCTTCTGTGCATTCGAAGTGCTGATTGGCTCATGCAGACAGAACCTTATAGAGCCAAGTTAGAGTTCAACTTTGTAGATGGAACCTTTTTGTTTTTTCAATAAAAAGTCCCACAATGAACAACAACAAAAAATCACATAACATAAATAAGTTGTCACAGAATAAGAATATGTGAATAACTCAATTTTGACAAAAAATGTCTGATAAAACCTTAATTCCTCAGGGGATGACTATCCATGAGACAAAATCAAGAACCAACAAGCACAGACAAACAGAGAGAACTAAATACAGATACAAAAATGAACACTAACAAGGTGACGTACAGGTGACACAGATGATCAGGACTATGAAGAGGTGGATGATTGAGGGAGTGATTTCAGGTGTGGAGACGAGGATTCTGGGAAGTGTAGTAGATATGACGAAGACAGAATGGTGCAGAGGAGAGGTGTGCGACATCGCCTGCGGCTGGATGCAACTGATCAGCGAGATAGCCACGTGCAGGCGGGGAGGAGCTGCAACGGAGACGTGAAGTCAGGACAATTTCTGGTTCCCGTAGTGATTTGACAAGTAAACATATATCAGACACATTTTCATTAAACACTTTACTGCTTCATACAGCATCTGTTTGAACTATAATAAAGTTCAAAATAAGCCTCATAAATCAATGACGTAGGAGTCAAACGTTTTTTAATCAGTTTTATTTTGATAAACACACTAACATATGCTGACTACATGAAAAGACTGTTTAGTGTTATAAAAAGATGGAACTTAAATGTGTGAAAATAAACACGAAACGCACGGTGATCAGTTGTCATGCGGTGAGATCCGCCGATCATGGAACAGCTGTGACAGAGCACGTGCAGCCGTTCTTGAGTCCTCCGCTGACTCTCTGGTAACGCTCTCGCCGTACTTTGATGGCATACATCACAGTCACGTGGAGTCAGTGCTGCATCAAGTCGGGCAAAATTTCTAACCAGCATGCGCTGCTTCAAGTCAGCTACCGATCAGTCTGCGCAGAGCTGCATGAAGTCGAACAAGCCCTGAAGACCGTGACGGAACGCCCCCCTTTACAAAGGCGCGACTTCACGCCGTAGAACATCAATGGAGTGAAGGGGTGGGCGCCCTGGAGGCTGACGAGGGCATAGCTGAATTAGAGCAGGAAGCCTCCATGGCGGAGCCGGCTGAGGGCGTGACCAGGGCGGAGCAGGATGTTGGCGTGGCGGAGCAGGCTGAGGGCGTGACCAGAGCGAAGCTTGACATGGACGTGACAGAGCCGGCTGAGGGCGTGGCCAGGGAGGAGCAGGACGTGGACGTGACAGAGCCGGCTGAGGGCATGGCCAGGGAGGAGCAGGACGTGGATGTGACTGAGCCGGCTGAGGGCGTGGCCAGGGCGGAGCAGGACGTGGCGGAGCAGGCTGAGGGCGTGGCCAGGGCGGAGCAGGACGTGGCGGAGCAGGCTGAGGGCATGGCCTGGGCGGAGCAGGACATGGATGTGACTGAGCCGGCTGAGGGCGTGGCCAGGGCGGAGCAGGACGTGGCGGAGCAGGCTGAGGGCGTGGCCAGGGCGGAGCAGGACGTGGCGGAGCAGGCTGAGGGCATGGCCTGGGCGGAAGCAGGACGTGGCGGAGCAGGATGAGGGCGTGGCCAGGGGCGGAGCAGGACGTGGCGGGAGCAGGCTGAGGGCATGGCCAGGGCGGAGCAGGACGTGACAGAGCCAGCTGAGGGCATGGCCAGGGCGGAGCCTGACGCTGACGTGCCGGAGCCGGCTGAGGGCGTGGCCAGGGCGGAGCAGGACGTGGCAGAGCAAGCTGAGGGCGTGGCCAGGGCGGAGCAGGACATGGCGGAGTAGGCTGAGGGCATGACCAGGGCGGAGCAGGCTGAGGGCATGGCCAGGGTGGAACAGGACATGGACGTGGCAGAGCAGGCTGAGGGCGTGGCCAGGGCGGAGCAGGACGTGGCGGAGCAGGCTGAGGGCGTGACCAGGGCGGAGCAGGCTGAGGGCGTGACCAGGGCGGAGCAGGCTGTGGGCATGGCCAGGGTGGAGCAGGACATGGACGTGGCAGAGCAGGCTGAGGGCGTGACCAGGGCGAAGCCGGACATGGACATGGCGGAGCAGGCCGAGGGCGTGACCAGGGCGGCGCAGGCTGAGAGCATTGCCAGGATGGTGAAGACCCTTCAGGCGGACGGTCTCGGGCGTTGGAGTGGGGCTGGTGACGTCATCGACAGTGAAGGATGATCTGCAGGATACCAGCACCCACTCCACAAATTGGGCAAAGCTTCCTTGAGGTGGTTCCCCAGACAACTGCGCTAGAGTGGTGTTGTTCAGTCCCACACGTAGAAACGTGCAGAGGCAGTCATCTGGGAAACTGGTTTGAGGTACCAAGTCCAGGAAAACCTCCAGGTGTTCCTCAAGAGAGCTGTTTCCCTGCTCAAGGCACATTAGTCTTACTGCAGGGAAATCCATGTTTGGTCGGTTCTTCTGTCACAGTGTAGTGTGGAATGAAGACAGGCTGAGGCTGACACAAAGCTCCAATACAAAACATTTACTCAAAAACTCCAAACAGGTACAAGGAAGACTGGCAGAAGATTACACACACTATCCATGAAACATAATCAAGAACTGAACAAGCACAGACTGAAACAGAGAGAACTAAATACAGATACAAAATGAACACTAACAAGGTGACGACAGGTGACACAGATGATCAGGACGATGAACAGGTGGATGATTGAGGGAGTGAGTTCAGGTGTGGAGACAAGAGGATGCTGGGAAGTGTAGTGAAGATGACGAAGACAGAATGGTGCAGACAAAGACTGTGACAATTATATAGTCAGTGAATAATTTTTCAATGATTATTAAACTTTATGAATTAATTTGCTGAAGCATGTCGATTTTCTTGCAGTTTTTAAAGTCTTAAAATGTCTTAATTTTTACCATATTAAGGCTTATAGGTCAAATATTTAACAATTTAATTAATGGGGTCTTAATTACAACAATAAACGTTTGCATGTTATTTCAGCCATATTGAGGTCTAGAGAGAAAGCCATTTTACCTGGCCCACTTTAGCTGGAATAAAGTCCTGCTCGGATGTATTACAGTGGCTGCTTTCTGTCTAAGCAAAAGAAAGATTAAAGTATAATTTCTGCAATAATGTGTTTAATTACCCACCAAATTGGTATCAAAAATGAAGATTATGCACTGGGGAAAATATTTAGACCTACCTTGCTTAATTTGAAATGTCCTAAATACATGGAAGTGCTAAAAAATATTAAATAAATGTACCACCATGTACTCTTCTGATGGCTACTTCCAGCAAGATAATGCACCATGTCACAAAGCTTGAATCATTTCAAATTGGTTTCTTGGACATGACAATGAGTTCATTGTACTAAAATGGCCCCCACAGTCACCAGATCTCAACCCAATAGAGCATCTTTTAGGACTGTGGTGGAACTGGAAGCTTCTGTGCCCTGGATGTGCATCCCACAAATCTCCATCAATTTTAAGATGCTATCCTATCAATATGGGCCAACATTTCTAAAGAATACTATCAGCACCTTGTTGAATTAATACCACATACTGTAGAATATATATATATCACTATATATCACCTGGGCCAGTGATAGTCAGTTTAGCTCCTTGTCCAAAGATTACTTTCTCCATCTACATTCTTTGGGACATTCGTAAAGTGACAGTATCAGAGAGTGTGTGGATCCTCATTGTGAAGTTGTAGACACGTCTGTGCAGCAGCCATTATAAAAATGAGCATCCATTATTCTAGACTGGGATTCCCCTGCAAAGTCCTCCATGAATTGAACTGCACATTGCAGAGTGACGTTTTCACAAAGAAGAAGAAAGATGGTATCCATTGTTACACTGTCTCCAATTTCTGGAAAAAAAAAAAAAAAAGTTAACAAAAAGTCTTAAAATAAAAGTCCATGTATTAACAATATATTTGAGAAGTAGTTTATTTTTGCCTACCAGAAAAAGCAAGGATGATTTCACTGACAGCATATTTTCTCTGCATTGACTCATTTTGAAGAATAAGAGGCACTGACCACCAAAAACAAAAGTTGTTTGAGCTGAATTGTAGACGTTGTCAGTTGGCAGAGTTGCCTTTCATTGGTTAACCAACAGCCCAAACCCTCCACCCCTTCTATGATACACCCCCGATTCCTGTTATGGCATGGATGAGAGAAGCTACATTAAGTGTACATTAGCTAATGGCATTAGCTGTACCTTTTTAGGGTGTATCCCTTTAAGAGGTGTCAAATAAGCTCCGATCAGTCTTCAATAAAACTGATGTTACTTTGTGTCCAATGTCCTGGTACTGCTTATCTATAAAATAAGTTCATGCTTTCATTTTGAGTGCTATTTACATGCAGACATGACCTTTTTTACATGCATCCGATATGCACTTTTGATACGCATTTTTTTGCATGCATATGATATGCACTTACGCAACCAATTCAACAAAACATACCATATTTTGCATACCAGATGCATGTACTTTTGCACATAAAGAGCACACTAAATAAAAGCATGAACGTGTGCTATGCAGTACCAGGAGATCATGCTGGTTCTTTTCAACAAGGCACATTTCATAATATACAAATTGTTACAATATCTCAAAGCTTAAGGGGTCAGAAATAATAATGATGATGATGATTAATGGAAAATAACCAGTATTTCTGATGCTATATTTTCCATGTTTGCTTTCTTTGCTGTCTTGCAATGAGGTCAGAGGCAAAAATGCATATATATCTAATGAGCTAGAGGCCCTTTTACTTGACCACAAGAACCAAATACTAAGACAGACACATATATGTGGTTTCAGAGACAGGATGGAAAACAAAGTGGCCTATTTTTTAAAGTTTGCTGAAGGTTATATGTTGTAGCTTATCAATAAAGAAAAGAAAAAAAAGGCCACCACAACTTTAAAACTGAAACGTAAAAAATGACGAAGGCATTTGTAAGTCTGACCTTTATAAACTTTTTATATTATCACAAAAATACAAACATTTGTTTCTAATGTTACTGATTAATCTTAAAATCTGAGCATATTCTTAAATAATGTAAAATAATTAAAAAATATATATTGATCAGGGTCTAAGTTGGCCTAAAACAGAAATGCAATTTTAATAATAATGTCACAAAGTATACCAAAAGCATGAAAATACATTTTGCAAGGATAAAAAGTGTCTGTTATGTGTATATAACAATAATAATCTATTTAATTATTTATTTAAATCTGTAGTTATTAAAAATAATGCTGTAACCCCAAAATATCTTGGTAGGTTTTAAACAGCTGTGCTGCATGTATCACTTGAAAACAAAATGAGAAGGATAAGTAATGGCTCAGCTTTCTTCAGTGATGTTTGGGACATGGCATTTAAGGCTGGAGTAGATTGCATTTCTTCTTGGCTTTCTTCGTTCAATCGCTGGGCTCTCTCTACTTGTGTCGTCTTCAGGAAATTGCAGAGTTGTGTAGTTCAGGTCAAGACTAACTCGATTCTGTAGTAGGGAAAAAGGGAAAGCATTGTAGCACAGCAACTTAATATGTTGCGTTCCTGTTTCTCAAACAGTTCATTGCGTTAGCAGCACTAAGGCCATAGGTTCAATTTCCAAAGGATGCACAAACTGATAAAATGTATACCTTGAATGCAATGCACTAAAGTGTCTTCTCAAAGCATTAAATGCTACAGTCATAAAACTTCTGACTTACAAGAGAAGAACTGGCATCAGCAGGTGGTGTGTCTGGTGGAGATGGGTCAGAAACTCCTGAAACATATTGAAACATATTGAATATAGTTGTGCTGGGAAAGTAAAACAAGGAAAATAATAGGAATAAAACAAGAAATGCTGACCACAACATGTCATTAAAATGTGGATATTTACCTGCATGCAATTCACTCTTTCTTCTCAGTCTTTTACATAGAAATATGTTGATTATTCCACTCAAGAGCAAAATGAGTGTATTGAAGACAAACACCGCATGGTAAGACCAGTTTTGACCTTGATTTTCTAAAACATGCGAGAAACATTTTGGTCAGGTAAATAGTGAAAAAAAAAATGCTTGCATATAAATAAAATAATGACCAAAAACAAGCGAATATTAAACCAATGTTGAATATCATTTTTGTTATTGTCAAAGTAAAGTCTGAACATAAGCGATTTTTGAAAAACAACATCACAACATCACGCAAAGTCCTTTTTAATATGCGTGTTGCATGATGTATTCTTTGGGTGTATTTTCTAGTACTATACATGAGGCTCTTTTCTTTACGCTTAATATGCTTAATGCAAAACAGCGTTATGTGCAATTTTAGTAGTAATCATTGCAGTAGTTCTTACCTTTTAAAAGAAGTCTTAATCCACTGGTTTGGTTAATCCATGTACATTGATAAGGTAAGGATTCTGTTGATTTTTCATTACAAAGAATGAAGCAATTATGTTCTTGTATATTATAAAAACTTGAGTCACATTTTACTTCAACCATTTCACCTAGAGAAAAACCATGAATGGGCCTGTTTAAAAAAATATTCATGCAATACTCAATTACTGAAAATGTAACAAAATTCAAAAGGAAGTTAACTTACACATGTTGCATATGAAGAGTCAACAAGATAGCGTCTCAATCGAGATCAGAGCTCTGAGGCTTTGAGCAGTTTCTTAAATAGACCACCTTATCACCTTTCATCTAAAGAAGAGGTGTCAGTGTGTGAAAGTACATTTGGTTTCAGCATTGCGGTAAGGCTATAGCCTTGGTTTCCCCAAACTGCCTTGTCGCAGTGCGATTTTATTCACACTGCTAGGTAGTCTGGATACCATGGACCAAATTTTCTCCTCATCTAGGGAACCGAATGAATGGGGAGGGAGCAGCAAGACGATGAAACGTCTATGCAACACATCCGAAGCAGTTTGTTTATACCAGCATGGCAGCAGATGCAGAAGTTACCATTCGATGCAGCCTTATGGCAGTTTTACACCGCAAGCCTGAGCGGCACTAGATCAGCGCGTCAATGTAACTAACTTATATCGTCACTGCAGCTGCGCGAGAGTATTCACACTGGAAGCGATTTTACAGCGTCACAGCAGCGGCTCCAAAGCAACATATACAAGCGAGCGATTCTTTACAAAGGCAACTATACATTTGTTTGGTCAACTATACATTTGTTAACTATACATTTGTTACTATGCAAGTTGGTCATTTATAACATTGATAGTCTTGAAAGTTTGTAATGGGGAGGTGTACAACATTCGCATAGAAATGTTTAACAATACAACCCAGAAAATGGCTCCAAACTTAGTTTTAAGTCATACTTTCAATATGTTTACAGACTGCAACTCAACCCAATTTGGGTTGTGCTAGCCTAAGTAGCTGTCGAATGTGTTACATAAACTAAAAGAATGTTTATATAATATTTTCTGGCTAGTATACTTAAGGTTTATATATATATATATATATATATATATATATATATATATATATATATACATATATATATATACACTCACCGGCCACTTCATTAGGTACCCCATGCTAGTAACGGGTTGGACCTCCTTTTGCCTTCAGAACTGCCTCGATTCTTCGTGGCATAGATTCAACAAGGTGCTGGAAGCATTCCTCAGGGAGTTTGGTCCATATTGACATGATGGCATCACAGAGTTCGCAGATTTGTCGGCTGCACATCCATGATGCGAATCTCCCGTCACACCACATCCCAAAGATGCTCTATTGGATTGAGATTGGGTGACTGTGGAGGCCATTTGAGTACAGCGAACTCATTGTCATGTTCAAGAAACCATCTGAGATGATTCCAGCTTTATGACATGCGCGCATTATCCTGCTGAAAGTAGCCATCAGAAGTTGGGTACATTGTGGTCATTAAGGGATGGACATGGTCAGCAACAATACTCCAGGTAGGCTGTGGCGTTTCAGCAATGCTCAATTGGTACCAAGGGGCCCAAAGAGTGCCAAGAACATCTTCCCCACACCATGACACCACCACCACCAGCCTGAACCGTTGATACAAGGCAGGATGGATCCATGCTTTCATGTTGTAGACGCCAAAGTCTGACCCTACCATCCGAATGTCGCAGCAGAAATCGAGACTCATCAGACCAGGCAACGTTTTTCCAATCTTCTATTGTCCAATTTCGATGAGCTTGTGCAAATTGTAGCCTCAGTTTCCTGTTCTTAGCTGAAAGGAGTGGCACCCGGTGTGGTCTTCTGCTGCTGTAGCCCATCTGCCTCAAAGTTCGACGTACTGTGCGTTCAGAGGCGCTCTTCTGCCCACCTTGGTTGTAACGGCGTGGTTGTTTGAGTCACTGTTGCCCTTCTATCAGCTGGAACCAGTCTGGCCATTCTCCTCTGACCTCTGGCATCAACAAGGCATTTCCGCCCACAGAACTGCCGCTCACTGGATGTTGTTTCTTTTTCGGACCATTCTCTGTAAACCCTAGAGATGGTTGTGCGTGCAAAATCCCAGTAGATTAGCAGTTTCTGAAATACTCAGACCAGCCCTTCTGGCACCAACAATCATGCCACGTTCAAAGTCACTCAAATCACCTTCTTTCCCCATACTGATGCTCGGTTTGAAGCTGCAGGAGATTGTCTTGACCATGTCTACATGCCTAAATGCACTGAGTTGCCGCCATGTGATTGGCTCTTAGAAATTAAGTGTTAACGAGCAGGTTGGACAGGTGTACCTAATAAAGTGGCCGGTGAGTGCATATATATATATATATATATATATATATATATAAAAATACACAATGTACCCATACTGAATAATTTAAAATCAAGTTTTACAGAGTAGCCTAAATCTTCTATAAATATTTTTTTTGAGTCATTTTTATTTTTTATTTGCCTACTAAAGTTCTTTTTAAAACTCACTAGACATGCTTATTCTGTGCATTTGGGGCACTTTTTGTGTGATATCATATTTATTTTTGTCCATCAATAGTGTTCTTTCACTTTAATTTAACGTTATAATACTATATACGCGTTATGCGTAATACTGCTGCTCACGCGAGGCTCCTGCTCGACGCCCACACGCTGCTCCTGCTGCGAATGCATTCATTGATTAATATCAGAGCTCCAGACTGCAACCAAATGGTCCCATTTTGCGAAAAAAAATTTGAGAGTGTGCGACTGGATGTAAAATTCATGTGCGACATGTGCGACCAGTAAATTTGCCACATGTTAAACGCATGGTTAAGCATGGAAGTGGCGCGTAAATTAATCTGTGACAAGAATAGAGTGCGTAAGCGTCTGTGGGAAGGAGACAGAGACAAATATCACAACCTGCTATGTGCATCTGAGCAATAAACGACCTAACAACTCGTTAGTCGTTACCTAGCAGCGAATGCAAACAAGAGAAAGTGGAACGAAAAATCGCTACTCAAATATGCTTCACGGACCGTTTATTAGTTTTGGACTAATAATAGACAGAGCAGCGCATATCCTTTCTTAAATAGGCCTATATCTATGGCGCAGCGCCCCAAACCACTGACAGTAAAATAAAGCCCCGAACTTGCCAGTCACGGGCCAATCTCAATCACGCGACACTGTCTGCTGTTACTCAGGAGATCCAGTGAAGAAATCAATTGAATTCGCCTCAGAATTAATTACATCATCACTCCAGAGAACCCATGAGAAACATTCCAATTCTGACGCAGAGTTCTGTCATAAACCATGAGATGTCAGATTAAACAGCGCTGACGTGGAAACCAGGAGAAACACTTATAGAAGGCTTTCAGTCCATAAATTAGCAACATTCACCATGGATTGTCATACTCATATTCTAGTCAGAATATGAGTCTGAGACCGCTGCGTAGGGCTTTGATTATGAGGCGTATCTTAACTGAACCAGAAAAAAAAACCTCTGCACACAATTGGATAGTCAGACAGACCCACAACCAATCAGAGCAACGCAGTAAGTCAAATACTTTGCATAGCATAGTTTTCAACAACAGAACTTACTTATTTTAGAAGTAAAATAACAAGTGTGTTGCTTCTTTCACTTGGTCCTTCCGCGACCAAAGGAGAAACCACAACGACAACAGGCTTTTCATTAGTCCCATCTTCTTAATCTACCGACCGTCAGAGCCAGCTGATAAGTTACACTTTTGCCGAATTTTTTTTCCGATTGACAAATGCCTTGATTGCAGTTTTCCGTGTGTCTATTAAAATGAATGCACTGTTGATTAATTTAAAAAAAATGTCTACATCCAGGCAAGGCTAATGTACTAACTTAACTCTTAACCATAAATATGACAGTGAAATAAATAGTCAAACGCTTACAAGTAGCCAGCACATCTTTTTCCAGCACTTCAAAACTATAATGTTGTTTATTTGAGGGAGGAACTGAGGAGGAAAAATGGTGCATAAGGCAATATAAGCTGTTATACCTTTTATTTTACTTTATTTGTACATTTAGAAATTTATTTGGTATTAATTTATCCTTGCAGTCAAAGGACTAAAAACTAGTTAATGTTATATTGTCCTAAAGTGCATTCACACCGTGTACCGCCTGCAAAAACACTGCATCTGTAAGGGATGCCATTCAGGGCTCGACATTAAGGCTTGTCCGCTTGTCCGGGACAAGTGGAGTTATTGCAGGACAAGTAGAAGAGAAAATTAGTTGTCCGACCGGGCAAGTTCAATTTCATACAAAATAAAATGTCATGTTACTTCACGTTATGTGCCACTCGTTATGTCTATTTAACAGATTTAATTTTACAGATTTTAAACTAACAAATTTTTCGCGCTGCCTGTGAATGTCCTGAATGTGACTCACAGAAAGACGCGCGCCATATAATGCGCATGCACAGACCTCGCGCCAGAAGTTCTCTTTCACTCTTGAACGAACATCAACAACACACACAATTAAGCCAAAATGTCATTTGTCAAGAATATCTTCATACAGGGCTCTAGAGTGCAACCAAAATTTGTAAGGGTGCGACCAAAATTTTTCCTAGGTCGCAGCATTGCACCTAACGTTCTCGCTTGATTGCATCCGCTGACTCTCCACAAACGCGTCTTTTGTTCTCTGTGCACGTATGGTAAATGCTCCGTGCTGTGTGATAAGAAATAAATTGTGACCTGAACACCAGAGAATCAGTAACGGCAATCAGCAGCAGAAGAAACAGACGACGAAGAAACTTTTAAAAATGTTGGCTACTTTTTAGGGCTAGGTAAAATATATTCTCATATTCAAAAACTAATTCTCATTTTACGAACCCGTTGGGCTATGCTGTTTTCAGTTGATGAATGAATGGAAGATTGTAGCAGCGCATCTCATCCAATAAATCGCAATAATCTTTGTGCTTTGTTACTATTGATATGAAACAAAGTCTCAGATTTCAAATTAGGTCAATTTTCTTACGAAATTCAAAAACATAAATAGTGTATTGACGCTGTGGCGTGAGATCGCTCTGGCTCAGCTCAAGAGAAGCAGCAGCGCGGAGCGCACGTGAGCTTCTCTTCCGCCTTAATAATACCAGTTACAGCGCGAAATAAACATGAACGAGCATCTGAAAGTGTGTTAAAAGATAGAGTACAACTTATCGAAATCTGTATCTTTCACATGGAATCGCTCAATCAGTGTTTCAACCGTGGAAAGACATCAGTAAAAGGCGTGTAAACAATGTAATGTAACATCACATTTACCTCAGAAAAAAACATATGACCATAAACGTGTTAGAAAAACAAGAAAACTAGAAAAATTAACTCTGGAGCAGCATTTTGCCAAATACATGCACCATATTACATATTCATTATACTTTTTAATGTTTTTCAAGATTTAATGCATGTTGTTTTGAAAAAATCTGGCAAGTTTTTATCCAGCCACCATTTAAATGTTTATATTTCATATAACATTATTATAATAAATAAATAAATAATAAGTGTAATTTAAGTGTTTGTGTACAAATCAGGTGATTTTTTACCTTCAATATTATAGTAGGCTAATGAAGCATAGTGGGCTAACTGACTCCCAGTTTACAGCATTAGTTGAGATTTGTTTTCCTTGAGAAAATTTGCCATGTACCTGATATCCAAAATAATCAATATTGATTTGAATTGTGAAATTGGTGTCAAATCAATACCCTGCCCTAACTTGAACAATGTAAAAACAGCACTTTAATTTTTTTTTAAAGATTTATATTTTTATATACAGTATAATTGTGCTTCAAAAAAAAAACCTACATCTTATTCGTTTTTAAAAGCATTTACATAATATATATGAATAGATATGGAGCGTGATAAAAAGGTGACCTTGAAATTGTGGCGTTAAAGGTGACGCGAGACGAGAAAAAATTTGAGTGCACCTAAATTTTGTGCTGGTGCACCTAAATAAAAAAGTTAGGCGCACCAGTGCAACCAAGGCAAAAAGTTAGTCTGGAGCCCTTTCATAAGCATAAGAGCAGTCTTATGATGGACATAAAGAGTTGTGACTCGTGCAGAGAATGAGGCGCGTGTGAGATCCACGTCTCTGTCCACAGCAGCTGCTCTTAAAGGGCCAGCTACAAATAAAGCGTTCTGTCAGTAAAGTTAATGAAAGAACAAAGGGAACAGAGAAAATTACTCACTGCTCTCTGACTAAGAAACTTGTGTAGCTTCAATAAGTAGTAGTGCATATATAATTTATGCAGCGCAGACTGTTTGATAACTTTATTCAATTTCTGTATATGTCCTACCTGTTAATTTTTATCCAGACATCAATGGCTTATTGATCATTATAGGTGTTATATCAATCATTTAGTTGTTATTGCTAATTTCAGAATTATCACTAATCTGTGTGTGCATTTGGTTTAGAACCAAACAAGTTGACTTATGAAACCATTTGTTTATTATCCATTATTAACGCAATCCATATACACAACCGCAATATTCACCTGCCATTAATTCAATATGACATTTTTCCCAAACTTGTAGCCTAGATAAAATTATAAATCTTGACCCGGACAAGTGACTTTTGTGCATGGACAAGTGAAACGATAAATTTACTTGTCTGTAGGACAAGTGCCTCAAAAAGTTAATGTCAAGAACTGCCATTGTTGTTTATGGTTACGGGCTATGTGACGTTGCAGAGATCGTAACTGGAAGACATTTCAATCTAGAAGATCAGTTTACTGGGTGGAAGTTAGCGTGTTCTACCTGGCTGTTCAGTGCACTTTTATTGGCTACGGGGTTCTTGCATTCAAAAAATCGTGCATATGTGTGTGTGAGTCTGTGTGTGTGCGTGTGTGCGCAACCTTACAGACATAAAAACACAAATTTGCATTTTTTCCTTTCTACACTTGCATATTATCTTTGTTACAGCATGGTTTGGAAACTTGATACACAGATATTTGCCTGACAGTCTGGTTAGTCAGTGCCTTCCAGTTTTTTTTATTGTCTCTCAGAAATGAAAAGACACCCCTTTGTCACTGAGCACACACAAAGAGTGAAGATCATCTGTGTAGAAATGAAGGCTGCCGTCGCTCTGCTCCTGTTTTTGAGTCTCTTGAGCACTGAGCTTCAGTCTCTACAGAAAACACTTCTTTGTGAATACATTAATGACCTGGAAAGAAGCACAAATGTACTGCAGAGAATACTATGATGATCTCTCCACTGTCAATAAAGAAGAGGCAAAACTGCTCTCTGCAAATCCAAGAATCAATCATGTAAATTTTTGGATTGGACTGTAACACGAGTCCTAACAACCAAGAACAATGGATTTGGTCTGGAGGTGAGGATGAAAACATCGACAATTGGGACATTGGAGAGACCAAACCTATGGACTGAAAAGTGTGGCACTGTAAAAAGATACAGTTCTAAACTACACAATACTCTGTGCTCGTTGACTCTACCATTTTACTGTATGAATGTGTTTGAGGTCATTCTGGTGCGTCAGGAATAAGACGTGGGATGAAGCCCTGGACTACTGCAGACAGAACTACACTGACCTGGCGAGTCTTAGATCTGAGAAGATTATGGCGAAGGCAATAAATAACACTATATCATCTCAGACAGCTTATGTGTGGACTGGCCTGCGCTTTATGGCTGGACATTGGTTCTGGGTCAGTGGTGATGATCTTCAATATAAAGCCTGGTACTGTGGAGGGGGAGCTCCAGTGTCCTGCCAGAAATCAGCGCTGTGGAGCTCTGGATAGACAAAATAATGTTTGGAGACCCCAACAATTGTGAGGATAAACTGAACTTTCTCTGTCTATAAATGTGCTTCATGTTGCAATATACATACATTTCTTCATGTAGGCCTATTTGATTCTTTTATAAATCATGAATCTATAGAAAATCTATTTGCTTTATAGTATGTGTGTATGGTCGTTAAAAATAATGGATTAAATCTTTCATTTTAGTCGTGTCAACATGTACATTGTCTTGTACAACAATGTTTAGCTGAAGTTTAAGATCTTTTATGAGCTTGCAGAGACATTATAAATCACTATTGTAAAAATACAAGATATAGATTCATAGTTACATTTTAATAGCCATGTTAAAAAGCCATGTGAAACAATCATGCTTTGCTGTTTTTAAACTCAATATTTTTCATCGTAGCCTATATCGATTACGGATTAACAGTTTGGTCTAGGACTAACCAGGCTGTAGTTTATCAGATTGAATAGTCTTTATAACTCATGCCTTGAAAAGTTTAGGAAGCAAATAAGATATCATCATTGTAAATACATGATTCTAAGTTTTGCTCATATTGTTTGTTCCACCAGAGCAGTAAAATTGTAAAATTTTATTCTGTAAAACATCTTTTGCTCAGACTGCTGTAAGGCTGAAAAAAATGGTTGAAGAAAAAAAATCTTCTGACTCAGTGGTCTATGAAACAAAAGGATCTCGTTGGAAATTAAAATTTGACCCCCTACCCCCCTTCATTTGAGCACCTTCCAAAAAAGTTAATCAAAAGGTTATAAAGTTCTTAAGAATATAGAAATATCCTGCACATGCGCACACATGTCTGAGTTAACACTTTCTGACCATTTGTCTGAATGCAAATTACCACTAGCAAATGGTTACCCACAGGTAAATGTCCACTGGAAACCCATGTTTACATATTGAAATGAGGCCTGTCTATATTAGGAAAAAGCAACAAGAGCTCAGGGCTGTTTCTCTATCAGATCAGCCCATGATGCTGTGTCGATTAAAACTCAGCATTCATGTCTCATTATAAAGGATTTTCCTCTTTGCTCTAGCACATTTGATGATTTGCACTGGAATTGTGGAATTCATGGAATTGTAATAATACATTTACCTGACATAATAAATTGTTATATTTGATTATTTTAACAGCCTTTGACTTTCTTTTCATTAAAATTAAAAGGTATAGTCAAATGTTAACGTATATTCAATGATGCACATATCATTGAAAAATTTGTTTAAAAGTCAGATTGGACAAATTAATACATAAGATAAAAATGTATTGCATTTTTGCCATGAGAAGAAGAGAGAAAGTCTTTAGTCGAGTTAATTCATCAATAAATTTGTTTCATGATTTTTTTAAATAATTATTATTGATGTAATTGTAGTCCATAAAAGGCCCTTCTCAGGGACAAGTGTTGCAAATTTGCTTCAGCGAAGCACTAATTGCTCACTCGCTTGTATGTTATGTTTACCACATTTATAACCCTATTTGGTAGATTTATGGCCCCGTGTCACTCATGACTGACAGGGAATCCATGTTTTAAAAAATATGTTTCTGATTTACAGTGCCAAAATGACTGGGTCAGTGGCAGTGGCTGTTTTAATGTGCCGTGCGGTGCAACGCTTTACAATTAAATTTTCAGACCATACAATGCAAATATGAAAACCAGACATTCATTTTTATTGTTTTTCCAGTTACATTATCAATAAATAGTTGCCCTTTTTCTCTCTTTTCAATTTTACTTGTGCTAAATTGTGACTTCACAAACAAACATTTGATTAAATTAAATCGAACAGATTTTAATTTTTGTCCTTTAATTTGCGCTGTGGGTGGTAGTAGTGGTACCATTAGCACGGGGTGTGACCGTGGACTAACTTTACTCTCATTTCATTGATGCAACTGCTTTATTTACACTGCATGCACGTCAAGAATTTTAAAAAGACATTTTTCACCCGAAGTGACAGTGTTTATTGATAATAACTGAACAGTTATTATCATCCTTAAAATAGAATAATAATCTATGCTGTCTTACTATGAAGTTACTCAGAATTGGGTCCAATATGCAAGGATTTTGTAATAAAATTTTCAAAAATCACTTGCACAGTGTGATATATTTCCTGCAGTTGTGTAATTACAATATCCCAAAAGTCTGCAAAGTTCTTTTATTTCAGAGAAGTTCCAATTTTAAATAAGTGGCCGTCCCGGAAAAAAAATGTCGCCTGTAAATGACGCAATATCCGCGCTATCCTCGGCTATCCTCGTTTCCGCTCGTATTGCCATAGCCATGACTTAACCATGGCTGACAGACGCGGACAACTGCATAGTGAGTAACGTTTGGCGGCACCCAGTTCTTGTTTCGTTCAATCATAGACCATGGCAAGCAGACTTTGGGACAAACAAGGAGAACTAGAATGAGGATCAATATCAGCGTGATGTTTCTGAGATGCCGAGAGCTAGCGTCCGAGACTGACTTCCACTCGACAGAGAGCTAGCGTCCGTGACTAATTTGGACTTGACACTGACAGAACTTCACGAGTCACGACTTTACAGCTTTATTAGACAGGTGAGCAAAAGTATATAAAACAAATCAATGTTATAACGTTAGCTTGACATGATGAAATGTTAGAATATGGTCAGTATGTTATTCTTATGTTGATCAAGCTGCTAGTTTCGTATCGCAAACATAAACACGTAGAATAACATTATAACTTTCAACACACATTTAAATGCTGTTTAGTGTGATAGTGTAACGTCATTCCAAGTGGAACAGCGCTGCGTTTCCCTCACAAATTTAATTCATCTAATAAACTGACCTGTGTGAGTAATCCAGCACTTGCGTGTAGTTCAATAGGATGAAATTTCAAATAAATAAACAAATAAACAAATAAATTTCCTTATTCCTTTATATCCGCGGACTGACGTGTGATATATGTATCTTATTAGCAATCGCGACCTGCTTCATACCACTGTAATGTTAAAAAACATGAGTGTTTTCACTAATCCTTAAACATTATTAGATCCATCAGCTTGACAGCAAGTCCCATCATTCAGCTCGTCACTGCGTCACATACATTCGCCTTTGTTATTGTTGGAAACGGCGCCCTCTTGTGGCCACTAAAGTTACATATTGTAGCTTTAACTGACAAAGTCAGAAAAACAACACTCTGGTAAAATTCAAAGACAAATACATGTAATTAAAGTGAATTATCAAATGTTAAATGACTCAATAAATGAATTTAAACATGTAACTAGTTCACAAAATCACACTCAAACAAAGGTACAGTTTAAAGAAAACAGAAAACACACAGAAAACAAAGGTACAGTTTAAGCCCCGAAAGGCAATCTCTCATAGACCAGTACCAATAAAACCAGGACTCAGAACAAAAATAAATAAATAAATAAATAAATCAGTATATAGCATACCGATAAACTAAGTTAAATAAATGTAAATAAATGTTCAGTTAAATAGAAATAACTCACAAATTATAATACCGAAACACACACGAGATGTAAAAGTTACTTTTTAGTGCACCGAGTACAGCTAAGCAACAGTACTCACTGCAATGGGCCCACACACAACAGTCATTCACTCAAACCCACCCCGTAGCAGGCCTGAAAAGGGGCTTGTGATCGTGGTGTCCGGCAGACTGACAAATGACCCCTTCACTATCCACAGCACAAAACAAATACAAAACCAATACCTTCAATTCCACTTGGAAACGATGCAGCGATCCTCCCGATCCTGAAGTAGGCCTCGTGCAGCTCCTCGTCCTCTCGCTCGCTCGGTGACCGAACAGAAACCCTCCCACGTCGCCAGAGGAACCCCAAATAACTCGGATATCTGGGGCGCTATCTGGTCCTCAGTGATGCCACGTTGAATGTAAACAACAGCGACAACTGTCTTCAGTCTGTATACTGAACGTGATAACGTCAACGTTCAGAGTCACTGAAATCCACACAGTGAATAAACGCAGTCTGTACCCAAGCCAGACGGCAGATTAACTACTCCGTAACCGACCAAACTATAAACAAGCACACAAAAGTAATTCACCTCTGTGTCAGTCCTTCACAACAGATCTATATTCGATTTAAAGGCATTTTAAACCTGTAAATACGTCAATCAAACAACTCTATTGATGCAAAACGCGTCTCTCATAATATTCACATCTTCTCTGGCGTCTCTCACATCGTCTCTCGTGGCCCTGAGTATGGCAACTTGTCAAAGAGAACAAAACCACTTGCATCTCCCGAACAACCACTCACGTTCACAAAACACCAGTGAGGGTGGGACTTAATTCACATACTGTATACCAATAAAATAATCAAACACCTAACGTGATGGTTAATGCCACGTTTTCCACATGTACACATCGATCAAACTTGTGTATCCGCACACGCGCGCTCTTAAAGGAACACATACCATATACTCACTAAACAAAGATGAATGGTTTATTCACATTTTATCTCTTAATTAGAGCTAGATACAAAATAATAAATTGAAACAACCCATTAAAAGAATTATGTTCGACTATGAGTTTTGCATCGGGGATGCAGAGTTGTTTGATTGACGTATTTACAGGTTTAAAAATGTCTTTAAATTGAAATATATGATCTGTTGTGAAGGACTGACACAGGAGGTTGAATTACTTTTGTGTGCTTGTTTTTAGTTTCAGTAGGGGTACGGAGTGGTTAATCGGCCGTCTGGCAGGGTGCAGCCTACTCGTAATTTTATGCCCCCAATATTTTTTAAGCGTCCCAGTAAAGGATAAACGCTCTGTATTATAAACAGTGACATGTAAGCTATCTAGTCTTGCATTAGTATTTAATATGCACGAGTCACGACAATAGAATATAGAATATAATGAATACAAGAGAACATATAGACATAAATACAATATTCTTGCATATCAGGACCGTTTTTCTATGGGGGGTTGGTGATTTAGTAATTTACAGTTTAAAATTGTACAATTTACTGATTGTTTTTTTCAACATGTTTACATCTTTATAATACTTTTCAGAGTTATTCTGGAAACCACAGATGCCAATAATTTATTGCTTCAGGTGAGGATGTTGACAGCAAGTGACAGTGAAGTATCAATAGAGGGCAGTATGTGAGTGTATTTTCTCTAAGTTCTTTATGTTGTTTTTTTGGACAAAGTCACAACATAGTGAATTAAACCATGAAACCAATCTCAGTGTTTAAAAGTCATATGTAAATAAAAGGCATATTAAAAGCACAGACCGTCATAGAAAGAATTATAGACAACCAAGTTGTATTATACTCTTAGTCTGTAGACTGTAACATTTTACAGAAATTCATCAACCTGTTGCCATTTTACTGTATCAATGCAGTAAACATTATTTTATTTATGATCTCAGACTTTGAAGTATATGTTTCCGATACATTATTGATAGGTTTGTTGCTTAGGTCTGTGGAGAATTGAATCGCATATCTGGGAAATATCTGAGATCTCATTTGCGCAGCATTGGACACATACTCTGCATGTTTGTTGACATTTTCTGGGAAAAAAGAAGGAAACCAGGAAGAATACTTGTTGAAATTTTGCAACAAGTTAATTCAAAAGTATTTTAGGATGCTGTCTTTGAATGATGATTTCCCTTCGGCCGATAACTTGTACCTGTCTCCACTTTTTCATAGCCATCTGATGTAACATTTGTTCGCACCGTGTATGTCAGGGACTTCCAGTCCTCATGGGGGTGACCCAGATGAATTTTTCAGGACGTACTTTGTAAGTAATGATACATGTATTGGTGTTTCTGCTTTCTTAAGTTGCCATTTTGTTTTAATCCATGAGAATTATAGCTCATGTTAGGAAAAATATCAATTCTGGGTATACTTTTTGTAGTTTTGTAGTAGATACTATATTTGTCTCTTGGGAAACAATTCTGATATTTCCTTCTGTACTTATGATGTGGATGTAGAAGCAGACTCCAGTGAATTAGATGTTGGCCTGCTCACAATTTTACCTGAAGAAATGCCTGCCAAACGTCCAAATTCCCTAAACATGGACGCAATGAGGCGAATCGATCTGGAGGGAACAATTGTTGTGGATGATGTCCCAAATTTGCCACATGCTGTATGTTTCCTTTTTGCTTTAAATACTAGACTACCCAAAGACAATGAGGAACACATTTGATTTACATTCATCGGGTATTTCTGTCTTTGGGAGGGAAGAATCTCAAACCCAACTCCAAATTTTGTTGGATGTTATATTGTTACATCATCATACATACTTTATGCATTTACACTTTTTGGATCTAACAAAGTGTCTTTGTAGGACCTTTGTTGGGACCTGATCTTTGAGTAGACCTCATTACGCTGGGAAAGCGTTGTGTTGTTTAGCTCCTCTATACGGTCGTGATCTACTGTTGAAACTCACAGTTGTGTAAGTCAAGGCGTCTGCATCTGCAACCTGATAAAGCAAGATTTTTGCAAATCAGTCATATACATGTTTTATTTAAGTAAAGTGAGCTCAAGTAGCTAAACTTTAAATGATTTAAACACTAAGAATGGGCACTGAAGATGTTAGTAAATGAACAAGTAAATGAACATCTGGAAAAATTAGTATTCAAATAGTTCATGAAACTTCTGAAATATATCATAAAAATGTACCTGCTGAGTTCCTTCAGATGTCTCTTGATCACAAGATCTGCTGAAACAGGCTAAAAAGAATGAATGTCAGCTTTATAGTCTAGCAAAATAAACAAAAAATCTGATTCAAAACTAGTCTAAAAAAATTAAATATGATACCTGGTGATCTGCCTTGGTGCTCACATCGCACAGCCACAAGTAAGATCATTATAATCATAGAAATGATGTTTGATCGAGACCAGTATAAGAAACAATGGAGTTGCTGTCGACTCATTGTCTGCAAGAAAACATGCATTTATGTTTTACCAGACTTTATATTAAAAATATAAAAATGTTGCAAATCTTATTGGGATTCATTTTTGATAACTTAAAAAAAAACTTAAGCTTGGACCAGCAAATGGCACTATCTTTTTTATTGTAAAAAAAACTGTAGTGTACTGTACAATTCAACAAACATTCATAATTTTACAAAATTCCTTAAAAAATGATTTTACTGGCACACTGTAAAAAATAACCATGATTTTAATGGTGAAATACTGTAAAAATGCTACAGTGCAAAACTGTTAATTGGTTAACAGAAAGTTTCCGTACTATACATGGTAAATAACTGTGATATCATTTTACAGTAAAATACCGTTGAAATTGAATTTTTAAAAAAGTGAAAAAGAACTAATCATTTTATAATTTACAGTGAAAAACCGTAAATTGACATTCCCACAATTCCCTGTGACACTTCACATTTTATGTATTTTTGTTGAAATAACTATGGTTCCTCATAGTTTTATTGTTTTTTTTCTAATCAGTTATGTACATTAGGGTTTTATGTTACATTTAATGTTGTTAAAGTAATGTTTATTGCATTTTTTTATCATGATGGTGCTTAATGTTTGTGTGAAAGTATTGCTTTATACAAGTATTCACTTGTAATGAGCTGTGATTTCTCATGTAATGAGCTGTGATTTCTCATGTAATTCACATCACTGCTGTGATGATTGTAGATTGTCTGTGTATTAATTGTCTAAAAAAGATATCAATACGTCAATAAGTTGGTAAATCCACATTTTATCAGAATATAAAATACGGTCTATTACTGTAATTTTTAAGTTAAGTCTGTAAAACCATTAACATTCCTGCCGTATTTTTAACGGTAAAGTTCTGGCAACAACAGCTGCCGTTTTTTTACCGTAAAATTTACAGTTTATTTTTTACAGTGCATGATAAATCATTATAAATGCTATAATTATTTAGATACACATTGGAAATATTAACTGTAAGTCACTCAAGACAAGAGGGCTTAACTTTACCAGGTATGAGTTCCAGATGAGCTCCATTTCCAAACACTATCTTTCCACATGCGAGCACAGCACAGTAGTAAGTACCAGCGTCAGAAAGGCTGAGGTTCCTCATTGCGAGGGTGTAAATGCAGATCTGTCTAGTAGAGTCGTCCTCACAGCCCTCTTCATGTTGTTTCTTCATTTCTTCATCAGCGTAAATGATGGCATGATGAGATTCATCTGCAGCCTCTCTGAACCAGTATGCATGATGTCCTCCTGCACATTTCTCATCCACCGTTTTGACTCTACACACCAAATTAATGTTGTTTCCAATGTGAGCTTTTTCTAAAATAGGCTCATGAAGAACCGTTGTTGCGGTGTGTTCATCTTTAAAGCAAAACCAAAAGTATTTTATTGCATTGTACTTTTATAACTAACTTAGTCTTTTTATCACTTTTATAACTCTTAACAATGCTGGGTTGTTTCAACCCAAATTTGGGTCAAATATGGACAAACCCAAATGTTGGGTTAAAAATGTAATTCAATTTTCTTTACAGTTCTTTCAACTGTAAATTTTTTAAAAAACATTTTTAACACAACATGGGTTTGTCCATATTTGACCCAAATTTGGGTTGAAACAACCCAGCTTTTTTTAGAGTATGAAGTAAATCTGTTTCTGGTATTATATAATGATAGGCAAAAACGTACCATGAAGCATCAAAAATGTTCCAGGTCCAAAATACAGTTCTCCCAACGCTACCACACCACAAAAGTATGTTCCTATATCTTCCTTTTTAGTCAAAGAAATATGTAAATGATACATTCCTTTTGCTATTGTAACCTTAAAACGGCCATCAGTATTTCCATCAATAAATTCAACATCTGTCGTGTAAATGTAAGATTTTGAAATGGCTTGAAGCTTCATTCCCATCCCTTGCTTGTACCAAACCATATTGTTAAAATCTGTTTTTGGTAAATAGCACTCTATAGTGACATCATCACCCAGTTTAGAGGTTTGCAAACGTTTTGGCTGCTCAATGTTTTGTGCCCCGATGCAACCTGAATGCAAAAAGCATAGTAAAGATGTGTTATACAATGCTTTTACATAAAGAAGTTAATTTCAGAATCTTAGTTACTTAATGGTAAAAGTTAAAATGAATAAATCACAATTAGATGATTATATTCAGTCATTTAAAATCATACTTACAAACAAAGGTGAAGAATAAAACTGTGCTCATGTTGCTTTGATGTGCACGCAAAGAATGAGAGATGTGAAGGTGCACAATCTAAGTAACTAAATCAAATGGAAACTGATCCTGGACGTGATTGGTTATTCTCAAATATTCTCGTATGACAAAGTCAAATTTCATTGGCTGTCCTCCTTTGGGTGTAAGGAGCCACTTTCACCAGCAAAGGAAATTGTTATTTTTATAAACACCAACAATGAACAGAAATAATAATAATAATAATAATAATAATAATAATACAGAGAAATATACAAATAATACAAATCTATATCTTCTTAAAATTAATTTTTTTTTGTTAAAATTATTTTTTTTATTTTTTATTTTTTGTCATTTTCCATGTGACCTTCCTGTTGCTATTTTACAATTGCAAATCTTAAAATAATTAAAGTGACCCTGTGTAAACTGAATTAAATATGTTTAAAAGCACTCCAGCTCAAGTGCGGGGTGTGACTTGACCTGTGCAGATGCTTGCTAGGCTGTGTGGGCTGACGGAGCTTAATCAGGGTTGTTTTCTTTAATCTAAATCTCTTTTTATTTTATTTTATTTTTAATTTGATACAGTTTTTAATTACATTTACACAATAAGTAGAGCCGGAGTGTGTCCTTGTCCGTGGTGCTGAATCAAGTCAACTGGGTTCAGGGCTTCAGAAAAATGGTGCTTTAATAGCTACCACTTATTGAAGAGCACAATTTTATTGTTAAATAATAGAATGTAAGATTAATACTGAAGCTGACACACTAGCAATATCCTTAAATAGATGGAACAATATGACTTAGATCTCTCAATGCACATCAATGGGCCTTAAAGTCACTACATACTACAACTTGACATTCTTTTTTTGTTTTATGTAATTTTTACATTTTTTATGTAAAGTTTTATATAAACAGTTTATTATAAAGGATTTATTTGTGCACTTTATATTTTATGAAGATATTAAACTATAAAAAGCCAACTAAAATTATTCAATTGTTGTTGTTCTTCATAATGAACAAATTTAAGAGTATGTACAACCCCTAAATTAATTTCTTATATTTTATCATAATGTAATCTTTTCATTTCACATTCAGGGAATCCACAACAATCCACACAAGTCATCTTTGATCATGTGAATCACTCTAAACAGCAAGTATATGATTGCTCTATGTGTTTTAGTTTCCAAACGATATTACTTTAATTACATTTGACCCTATAGTTCTTACAATTATATTAATTTATATAAAAATGTAAGTATCAAAGGTGTGCATTTTAAGGGATACTTTTAGATGCTTTATAGGGATAATTATCGACTTGTGCATGTTCTAATTCATCTTGTTAATGTAATGAATATATTCATAATGTTAATGTTTCTCTTAAACAGACCATTTATTGATATTCAATACAATGTATGGGTGAGACCGCCTTGAAAGCATGGGGACAATCATACTTCTGAAAGTAACAGGTTTTACACTCGCACTGTTGATATGGAAACGTTTGACCACAGAAATGTGAGCCCTGCTGGGGCTTTCTGTCTACGCTTTTCTATTCTCATTCTTACAGGTTGGCTGCAAACTGAGCAATAGGTGGGCTCAATGTCCAAAACCACAAGCGCATGTTGTATCAAACAGCAGCCTCTGCAAACAACAAACAACGGCACAGCTTCTCACATTTCTTTTCCACCTGAAGGTCGTTTTATTCCTTTAAGCGTAAGGTAGGTTTATTGGTGTGAATGAAATCCATTGATCAAATTCTGCCTTGCTTTTCTTGATAGCTTTGGTGTCTGTAATCAGGGTAGACTTTTGCCTTGTAACTTTAACTTTGAATTATAATAGCTTATGTTTATTAAAAGTGCTTTCCATCTGCTGAATATACAAAAACAAAATTTCACTTATTTTTTCTCAGACACAACCCTAACTTTTAAAATTGCAATGTACAATTTATCTGTAAGGTTCTATGGTTAATGTGCACAATTAGCATTAGTGTACAACCACATCTATCAGTTTTTATTACATAATTTTAGGCAGTTTTTTGAAGTTTAATTCTGCTATTTCCATTACAGTGGCAGTCTTTTGAGAAGAAGGAGGGGTGTTTGTTAAGAAAGAGATGTGTCTCGTGAGAATACCGCTGAGTAGACTGTGTGGTTTTGTTGCTGTGAAGGAGGGTCAAACTTGTGGTCTGGAAACATCTAAACATACACAAACATTCAAATACAAACAACACATGCCATTGTGTCACGTTAAGCATGACTTATCTGTGAATAAATTAGAATAGTTTGTTTTAAATGCATTTATACTAATCAATACACTCTAAAAATGCTGGGTTGTTTCAGACCCAAATTTGGGTCAAATATGGACAAACCCAAATGTTGGGTTAAAATGTAATATTCTGTTTACAGCAAGTGAAAGTTGAAGTTGGGTTAAAAATTTTAAATGACATTTTTGGGTTTTGTCCATATTTGACCCAAATTTGGGTTGAAATAACCCAGCATTTTTTTTAAGTTTTAAGCCTCGTGTTTCCAGAATCATGATGATACTTTTGTATTGCAGTGCATTTTGTATTAAACAACAGATGATTATATGTGAATTAATTGCAAACCTCAATGAATAAGTTGGTCCGTTGATGTTCACCTCAGCAGAGCTCATTCTCTTCTGAGCAACTACTTCCTCTTACTGATGCTGCAGGAAATGCATTCATTGTCTTTGCCTTCTGTATTACGTCTCACTTGCATCTTTTCTTTATACAGAGAATAACTCCTCCTCTTCAATGCTCATGGTTTATGGTGCTAAAAGTTATTATTTTGATTTGATTTTAATTTTATTTCATATTATTCATATTATTCATACAACCCACAGTTTCTCTGATTAAATGCACAGTATGTAATTCTTGGCCACCAGGGGTCGCGAATCTTTTACAATCACTAAGGCGTATATCGACGATGACGCAAATCAACAAGAGACTAGCAGTAAGCTGGATCAACATTATTAGAATAACATACAGTAATGACGAAATACATGACGTCTTTACTGGCGTGGCGGCCATGTTGGCAGCTTCGCGAATGTAAACATAACAGCAAGTCGAACGAAGAGAAGCAGCAGAGTTGGGATAAAGAAAAGAAAAAAGATGTTAAAATCCCCAAAAGGTTGTGGAATTTACCGGGATATGTTAAATAGGGAAGCCAGTGACCGGTATGTGGACTAAACCGGCATTTTAACGGTTTGGATCCATATGAAATTTCCAACAAAGAGTCGGCAAACAGTGGGAACACGGTAATCCAGACAAAGGTAACGTTAAGATGCGCTCCACCCAGCTGCTAGTTTAGTAACTGTTAGTGGTAACAATCATTCACACATGTACTTTTAACTATGTTGTTCCTGTATGAGTTAAGTTCTTCTGTTGAACACAAATAAAGATATTTTAAAGAATGTCGGTAACTATACAGTTGATGGCACCCATTGACTTCCAGTCATTTTTTTCCCCACTATGGAAGTCAATGGATGCCATCAACTGTTCAGTTACCGAGATTCTTTTGTGTTCAACAGAAGGAATAGCCAGACCGATATATCGGTAGGCCGAGTATTATCGGCCAATATTAGGCATTTTCCCAACTATCGGTATCTGGCAGTTATAATGGCCGATAAATGAATATTTAAAAAATATATATATAAAAATGGACTAAACACGCTTAAACCATGTCATGAGTGTTGTATAGTTTGTCCACCAGAGGGCACTCTACACCATTCCTGTTGGCAACACTCGTTGAGTTGGTCAAGACATTGCTTGAATAACAACTAACTACTGTAATTAGTTACTAACTTTAGCTGTCAACCCTCACGTTTTTCGGGTATCTCACGTACTTGAGCTCTTTTCCCGCTGTCTTCCCGTTTTAGTATTTCCTGTAAAATATCCCATATTTTAATATTCTCATAACATTAACATTAGCCCTTCCATTGGACCTGTCGGTCTCTGTTGTCCTGTTGCTACCCTCTTGCTTTAAGCATCGTTTTGCTTACTAACTTAAATTTTACTGAAAACAGCTTACTGAAAAAAAAATTTTCTCCCAACTCAGCTGCTTCTCCTCGTTTGACTTGCTTGTTTGTTTACATTTGCTCCGCTGTCAACATGGCCGCCACGTCCCAGAATGCCAGCGCGGTGCCCAAATATTACGCCATTGACTGGCGACTTCTCGCCCCTGCTGACACACGTTCTCTTGGTTAAAATCACAATTTTCAATTAGTTGTAAACATTGGGGATATTGTAAGTAATCAACTAAACATATAACATTGGCCTAGTGATTTTTGGATACTTTACTGCAAAAATCCTACATATTGTACCTTTAATTAATTAATTCGTTTTCTCTTTTTCTCTGAATAAATTAACAAATCACTGATAAATGCAGCCAATGACTCATTGTTGACAGAGACATTTAAAAGGTTACTTTCTTCTACTTGTTCAGGGGTTTGAATCGAACACCCAAAGCATGATTTATAAGATGTTGCGAAGAAACCATCCTATTATCTTATGACCATTTCTCAAATGTGCATACCTGTGATTCAGAGATCTAACATACGCAGAAAAAATCTGCCTGCGCCACTTTCACCAGATGTGAAATCCACGTAAACACCCACTAATTAAAGTCATTAAAAGGATAGTTCACCCAAAAATGTTGTCATTACTTGCTGAAACTCAAGTTGTTCCAAACCTGTATGAGTTTCTTTTAGAGCCCGACCGATAAAGGATTTTGAAGGCCGAATACCGATACAAATATTTGTTGGTTTTAAAATCAGATATTCCGATCGGCCGATTTTCTCTTTCTTTTTTCAGAAATGCGCAACACAACATTAACAGATTCCGTCTCATTGCTACTGTCACGCGGTATTAAAGAAATGCTTTAGTCACATTGTCAAAAGTTTAAAGGACAGTCAGTCAACTACACTGTAACAACGTAACGTAACTATTACTAGCTAATTCCGCTTCACTTTCGGCTTATTTAACAGCACCAAAATTGGACATGATAGTCCCAAATTCTGTCATGCTTATTTGAGTTTAGAGAACTGATGGGGATGTTCTTTTAATTGTTATTCAATCAATGTCTTGACCACTCAATGAGTGTTGCCAACAAGAATGGTGTAGAGTGCCCTCTGGTGGACAAACTATACAACACTCATGACATGGTTTAAGCGTGTTTAGTCCATTTTTATTTTATTTTTGAAATATTCATTTATTGGCCATTATAACTGCCGATACCGATAGTTGGGAAAATGCCTAATATTGGCCGATAATATCGGCCTACCGATATATCGGTCTGGCTATTCTTCTGTTGAACACAAAAGAATTTGAAAGAATCTCGGTAACTGAACAGTTGATGGCACCCATTGACTTCCATAGTGGGGAAAAAATGACTGGAAGTCAATGGGTGCCATCAACTGTATAGTTACCGACATTCTTTAAAATATCTTTATTTGTGTTCAACAGAAGAACTTAACTCATACAGGAACAACATGAGTGTTAGTAACTATCCCTTTAACATAAATGAATTAATAAAAAGAAACATAAATGCTTAGGCCCTACTCTGAATCTGACACAAAGAAAAATGCATACGTCTGCTTAGATCCTGACATCATGGTGTGAGGCTTTTAGTATTTGCATAGTTCCTTCCAGGCAAATCTGCTAATGCACGCAAGCGAATACAAGACTAAACAGCCCTTTTTATGTCCAAGATTGGACATAAAGAATTTTAAAAGAAGTAAGATTTGAATAAAGATTAAGCATAGCATCAGTTCTGCCAGCTGACTCTCAGCTGATTTACATTTACATTTATTCATTTAGCTGACGCTTTTATCCAAAACTACTATTTATGTTTAAGGTTGCACGCCTCTGGAGCAACTAGGGGTTAAGTGTCTTGCTCAGGGACACATTGGTGTCTCACGTTGGATTCAAACCCAGGTCTCTCACACCAAAGGCATGTGTCTTATCCACTGCGCCATTACCCCCTTCCCTCCCCCTTTAACAGACATCAAGAATCAGCCTGTCTATCTCAACAATGGTGACAATTTTAGAGCATATTGCAGCATATTCTGGATGCCACCAATCAAAACTCATTCATGGCTCCCATCATGCATTGCTGCATGAATAAATAATGAGCTTATGTTCAGAGGTCATCTGTTTGTCACCACTGTTGAGATTAATAAGCCAATTCGTGATGTCTGTATGTGCCTACCTGGAATAGTTTTAGGGTTTTTTTTTCAATGGATTTGATCATTCAAATTTAATTGAACACACTAATAAAAATGCATTTTCAACGACAGTGCTGGTATAATTCATAAGCTAAATTTAACTCTAAAATTATGCTTTCAATGAGTTCAGTGATTCAGAACAAGTATTGATTATGTTAAAACACAATCAACCAACAGCTCACAATTCTGTTTATTCATCTGGCTGGTATAACTCATGCACAGCAGCCAAACAAAATCTAATGTTAACGATTTAAGGGTCAAGAGCGCAACTAAAGCAAACACTGATCTCCATAATGGTAACATACCAATTACGATTTTCTCCTTCAGTGATTCTGCTTGTTAACATCAGGTGTCTTCGATAATGTTCAATTATCACTCAATTAATCACTTAATTATCTCATTAACTTTAACACTGATTCAGTGTTCATTTAACTCTCTCTGAGTGTGGACTCATATAAACACTAAGCAGTGTTAATTTAATACTGGGGATTTTGCTGTGTAGTAGTTATCATAAATTAGGTATCATTTGAAAGCTAACAAACTCAGAATTCATCCTGTGAAAACCGTTTTAAAATTGGACATTGCGTTACCATAGAAACGGTCTTTTTTATTAGGCCCCTCCCCTTTTGGGACATCATCTTTCATAATTTATTATAAAAACCTTTTCTAATCTTGACAAAACACATATTGTCAGAAAGGTGTAAGTCTCAAGGTTCCATATTTTGTGACAGAAGTGATATTTGGATAGAAATTTATTAATTTGTTATGGCAGAATGCATACAATTAAATTCAAATGGAATTCAATGGCACCCGGTGGCTATTTTTGGTATAACGCCTAAACAAAATCTCATGGGAACTTCAATTTTTGTGATATCAACTTTAAATTTGGAACACAACTTGGTTAGATATATAGCTTTCATTTTATACTAATTTTATAGTAAACATATTTTGTAAAATATTTATCGATATATTCTATAATATAATATAAACTTCCATAACTTTTTCATACTTTATTTTTTTTGAAGTGCTTTCACTTCAGTAATAATCTGCTGATTGTTTTCTTTAAAACAAGACCAAACTTGGGTATATATTCCAAAGCATTCTTGAATTACTCTCTGCTTTTGTATGTGTGTGTGTGACAACCTTACAGGCATAAAAACACAAATTAGATTTTTTTTAAGAAAACTAAAGTGTATTTTCTCTGCACGTGCATGTTCTCTTTGTTTCAGCATGGTTTGAATACTTGATACACAAATACTTGCCTGACCATCTGGTTGGTCAGTGCCTTCCAGTTTTTTTATTGCCTCTCAGAAATAAAAGACACCCCTTTGTCACTGAGCACACACAAAGAGTAGATCATCTGTGTAGAAATGAAGGCTGCCGTCGCTCTGCTCCTGTTTTCTAGTCTCTTTAGACTGAGCTTCAGTCTCTACAGAAAACACTTCTTTGTGAATACATTAATGACCTGGAAAGAAGCACAAATGTACTGCAGAGAATACTATGATGATCTCTCCACTGTCAATAAAGAAGAGGCAAAACTGCTCTCTGCAAATCCAGAAATCAATTATGATTATTTTTGGATTGGACTGTACACGAGTCCTAACAACCGAGAACAATGGATTTGGTCTGGAGGTGAGGATGAAAACGTCGACAATTGGGACATTGGAGAACCAAACCTATGGACTGAAAAGTGTGGCAATGTAAAAACATACAGTTCTAAACTGCAGAATAATCCGTGCTGGTTGACTCTACCATTTTACTGTATGAATGTGTTTGAGGTCATTCTGGTGCGTCAGAATAAGACGTGGGATGAAGCCCTGGACTACTGCCGACAGAACTACACTGACCTGGCGAGTCTAAGATCTGAGAAGATTATGGCAGAGGCGATAAATAACACTATATCATCTCAGACAGCTTATGTGTGGACTGGCCTGCGCTTTATGGCTGGTCATTGGTTCTGGGTCAGTGGTGATGATCTTCAATATAAAGCCTGGTCTGTGGAGAGGGGAGCTCCAGTGTCCTGCCAGAGATCAGCGCTGTGGAGCTCTGGATAGACAAAATAATGTTTGGAGACCCAACAATTGTGAGGATAAACTGAACTTTCTCTGTCTTAAAAAGCTGTAAATGTGCTTCATGTTGCAATATACATCCATTGCTTAATGTAGGCCTATATACGAAATTGATTCTTTTATAAATCATGAATCTATAGAAATCTATTGCTTTATAGTATGTGTGTATGGTCGTTAAAAATAATGGATTTTGAATCTTTCATTTTAGTCGTGTCAACATGTACATTGTCTTGTACAACAATGTTTAGCTGATGTTTAAGATCTTTTATGAGCTTTTAGAGACATTATAAATCACTATTGTAAAAATACAAGATTTAGATTCATAGTTACATTTTAATAGCCATGTTAAAAAAATATGAAACGATCATGCTTTATTGTTTTTAAACTCAATGATGTTTTCACGTAGCCTATATCGTACGGATTAACAGTTTGGTCTAGGACTAACCAGGCTGTAGTTTATCAGATTGAATGTCTTTATAACCATGCCTTGAAAAGTTTAGGAAGCAAATAAGATATCATCATTGTAAATATAAGATTCTAAGATTTGCTCATGTAGTTTGTTTTCATTATGTACAGCTTGTATTCAGGTTTTTAAATGATCTTGCCCTCAGTCGTTATGTACTGAGATTGCAGTTGTGCAGCAGATCCACCAGCAATTAAAAAAAAAAACTGTAAAACATCTTTTGCTCAGACTGTCTTCTAATTGTAAAGTGCAACATTTTGGAATTCACTGCCTGATCATTTTAATGCTGCAAGTTTTGAGTCTAAGGCTCTTCTAGGGACAAGTGTTGCAATTAGCTTCAGCTAAGCACTACAAGCAGTTGTATCTGTCAATTGTATCTGCCACTATCCAAATAAACTAAAAAACAGGTAATTGCTCGGCTTGTATGTTATGTTTACCACACTACAAAAGTTCCTAAATTCCAAATTAAGCATGGTTTTGGTCAGCTTTTGTGTACACTATTCCCATATTTCCATGCACTTTTGTGTGTACAGGCCAGGTTGGCTGCTTTGGATACACCACACTCTTAGAAAAAAAGGGTTCTATATATGTAGCATAAGGTTCTTTACTCAACTGCAAGGACCTTTTATGTAAAAAAAATGATGATAATGACAAGAAAGAACCCTTTTGGCACAAAGATTTTTTATAGGCTATTATTCATTCATATATTACATTATTCTGCAACTTTTTGTAGTTGTAATAAAATTATTGTTTATTAAACTGTTGTAGTAACTTAATATCACATTTTAATCATGCAGATTTGGAGGATAAAAACTGAAATGGCACTCTTCATGTGATATTGATTAATAAATGTTTTAACCCCCATATCTTGAATTTTGTGATCATTCATGCATTGCATTTTAGGGGTTCCAAATACATAGACGCTTTAGAACATTTTAAGGTTCTATATAGAACCTTTTCTTCTAAGAGTGCAGGATTTACGACCCAGCAGCAAATACTCAGTTGTTGGGTTTTCACTGTGCAAAAGAAAAAAAGATCATCATGACAATGTTTTTTTTTTTTTTTTTTTTTTTTTTTATAAAGGCTACATTTTGCATGTTAATAATAATAAAAAAACCTTTATCTTGCAAAACTGTCTGTCTGAACACGACAAAAAGAATAAAGGTAATATGATATCATAAAGAATTGCATGCATAGGATTTGTGTAAGTGTAGACTACATAAATTTGCAAGCGAAAATTAAATTTGCATGCTCAAGAGAAGATTTGTAAAGGTGTAAATCGCTTTTCAAGTGTAAGAAAAAAATATTTGCAGCATTTTATTGTTAACCGTAAGTGTAATTCATGTATTGTGAAGCTGCAGCTGCAAAATAAATAGGATCTGTATTCCTCTGACTTCACTGAAAACCCTTACAATTTGATTGAACTCAATTGATTTCGTTCCCTCAATTTAATTTAATAATGGGGACTCCCAAAACGTGCATATTTAAGTTTACTTAACTTGGTGCTTATGTAGACCTGACTTAAATTGTTTAGTTCACCAAACTTGACTATTATTAAATGTACTTAAACAATAAAGTTAACTTAACTTAGTGTTGATTTCAAGTGTACTTGTATATCCCAGTGTTAAATTAACACTGCTCAGTGTTTATATGAGTCCACACTCAAGAGTGTTATAAGTGACACTGAAGCAGTGTTAAAGTTAATGAGGTAATTAAGGGAATTATTGAGTGATGGTTGAGCATTATTGAAGACACCTGATGTTAACAAGCAGAATCACTGAAGGAGAAAACCATAATTAAGTCATCATTATGGTGATTAGTGTTTTTTTTAAGTTAGGCTATGTTTACACGGAAACGATTCTGAAGAGAAAACGCAAAAGTAGCATTGCGTCATCACTTTTTATTCTGCGTTTAGACGAGCGTTTTGTGTGGGAAATTCGCGTGCAAATGGTGACGCAAAAGTCTGTGAAATTTAATGTAGTATGCACTCCAGGCGGCTAGGAGTGCATACTATAACGACACCAAGCCTGTGCGCTTGCGTACAACCTTCACTGTCAAGCAGACTTTGGCGTTTTACCGTTTACACGGGAACGCGACGGTGGAGCATTTTTAAGATTTCCACTCTGGAGGGTGGTTTCACTTTTTTGCGTTTTTAAGCCTCAAAACGCCGTCGCCGTGTAAACGAAAGGCACATCCGATAAAATATTTTTACGTTTTTACCCGCGAGCGCTCTCGTGTAAACAGGGCCTTAGGCTCTTGACCCTTTGATCATTAACTTTATATTTTGTTTGACTGCTGTAACTCAGTTATAACAGCCAAATTAACAAATAGAAAAGGTGATTTGATGGTGGTGATTGTGTTTTAACAATAATTATTTCACAATTATTTTGACCCTGAATCCTCAACTCATTTAAAGCCAATTTCTAAGTTAGATTTATTATGTTATTAAGTATAGCAACACTGTCCTTGTACAGCATAACATTTTTAACATTTACATCATAATGCAATTTCTTCTTGTACATAATACTGTATATTATCTCTGCAAGAGTGGGGGTGAGAGTTCAAATGTTAATTTGCCAATGTCTCATAGACCAGTGGTCTATCTTTTCATCCAGTTACCAGTTTTCCAGTCTTACAGGTCCAACACCATACTAGGAAAAGAGATTCTGTGCACAGGGAGAGCTTGTTCTTTTCACAATTGGCCTGAAGCCCCAGATGGCCATGGTTCTTTAGCACCAAATCCTTGTATTTGCAAAACACTCATTATTGAAAACTGCTTTCACAATGCAAATCTCACTCGCTAATGTCGATTGGCTTGTTTTGCTTACACTCAAAGGTGATTTGGCTCTCAGGTGAGATCCCAAAAACACCTGTCAGCCCATTCTGGTGCATCAGAACAAGACATGGGAGGAGGCCTTGGACCAGTAAATTTAGGTAGGTCTTAGCGCTACTTTATGATAAACATTTTGTAAGCTTTATATTCTAATCGTGAAGACATGCAAAGCCACTTTTGTCAAAGGTCTCACGTCTTAGCGTTATTCAGCCTGAAGGTGGCGCTTCTAATGTGGATTGATCGGCACTCATAGAATGTTATTTTTGAATTGCCTTAATGCAGTACTTATTGCCTCAGAATGTTGTTTTAGAATGTTGTAGAGGAATTCTAGTGAGGAAAAGTAATTTCTATTCTCAGAATAAACATAAAACAAACACAACAGAACTATGCATAGGCTATAGTACTTTAAACTTTCATTAATTTGATATGAAGAACAGACATGCCAACTAATCACTGACCTGATGCAGACTAATGTACACATAGCTGAAGTGGATTGATATCAACAAATCGCTCTGGAGCGAAGGTACGTAAGGTCAAGTAAAAATAAGTGCTCTCAAATCTTCCCCAATGGCTCTAAATTAATGCGCGCTGAAGTTTTATTTTACACCACAGATTTACATTGGAAAATCGTGGGGCGCTGAAGAGCTGGGGAGACTCAGGTACCCGCTGCCTGGTTAAATATAAAATAAAAGTCTAGAAAATTCAGAAATATTTATTATAGAATATTTACAACTTATTACTGATAAAGTTTATATAGAGGTATTTTTTTAGCCCCACACACTGATGTGGTGAGTCTAAACTCCACGATCATTGTAACAAACAGAGGTTATAAATAACAACACTCAGGGGAACGCGGGCACAACGTAGCGCGCGGCTAGTTGTAACACGCTTGTTTTAAATACTTCCACACATGCTGGCATGAGGAAACTTGGTATATTTACTAGTTGCCATTTCAACACTATATGAGAAAAAATCGCAAAAATTCCAAAATCTTTGTAAGATATCACTGAACATTTATTTAACCATAGCAAAAGTGCATTTCTTACTCAAGTTAATTTTCCGTCTCTATTTTTTTGTGTTTATTTAAAATTAGACAAATCTGATATTATTTTAATCTCCAATCTGTTGTTTAAGAGTTGATATAGTTCTTTAATGCTTCAGTTAACTAGCAGAAGACACTAGCAGGGTTTAAACCCCAGTTGTGCAGTTGGGGCATGTAACACTGTGTTACAATGTGCCCCTATTAGAAATATGATATTATATTCTATACTTTTATGAATTCTCATTGAGAAACAAGTAAATAAAGACTGAGAGTCAATGCTTAGAAATTATTAAGTATTATTTTGTTTTTGGATTATGCTGTATGTGTTTTCCGATGTGTTTGTTGTCTAACTAAAAAATTAGTTTATTTTTAATTATTAAAAATGCCATTATTTTATATGAAAAAGTTAATAATTGTATTTTATTAAGAAAATATTTTGGTTTGACTTGCATATGTTTTTGATCAGATCAGATAGCATTTAAGCTGTTATATGGTGATGTTACAATGTGCCCCTCACATGTTACAATGTACCCCACCTATGGGGCATGTTGTCACATTTCACTTCCATTCTTTCAGGGTAAATCAAGAAAAAAGTATACACTGTATTAATAAAACAAAACCACATAATTGTACTAGACATGTGGGAAATTAATGTGGGGAAAAAAAACCTCTAAACCCTAAGTAGATTTACACAAATTGACAAAGTCAAAAAGTGTTACTTTGTGCCCCGCTCTCCCTACTATGTCATACTCAGACAGCTTATGTGTGGACTGGCCTGCTCTTTATGGCTGCTGGGTTCTGGGTCAGTGGTGATGATCTTCAATATAAAGCCTGGTCTGTGGAGGAGGAACTGCCAGAAATCGGTGCTGTGGAGCTCTGGATAGAAAAGAGAGGGTTTAGAAACACACAGACTGTGAGAAACTCAACATCAAATACTTAAAGCAAATATATATTGCATTTGAAGTGCAGAATGCAATATTTTATGACATTATGGATCATTATGGTTACATTTTTGTTGAATCTTTCCTTTCATTCCACACATTTTTTTACATGACAAATGAATCTTGGACAAATACTTTGCTTATCAAAATACACGTGGTCATACAAATCTTAATTTTTATCTTTGTTTTGTTATTTCCAAACTGAAATCTGATTCCTGCTTTCTAAGACATCAATTATTTAGGTTATATTTAGCAGAAATATCTGTACACTGTATGTACATTATTTTAATTCGAATACAATGAGATCTTGCAGGTTCTCATTAGATGATGTCCTTATATAGACACATTACATATTGCATAGAGCAAACATATTCAATTTAATTTAATGTTTTATTTAGTTTGGTTTTATTTGAATGCAGTATAATGCTTGTTTTGGGGGTGAAGAAGGGGTACTCCATTGAGATCAATTCAATATTTTTATTAAAATAGTATACACACTTTTTTTCCTATATCGGCCAACAGGTCTAGTACGTTAGCGAAAGCGTCTGCAACACAAAATTAATTACTATAGATAAATAGGTTGGTTTCTGTCGACATAGCTGAGTGCTGACTGACACTTACTGATGATCAAATTTAAAGACTGAATTTGTTAATTTTATCTGAAAAGTAGCCTAGCATTAAAACTAGAAACGATAACGCACAAGCATGCTAATGCTTTCTCATGCGCATGCACGCAAATGTTACTTTAGGGTCTCCGTAATTCGCATTTTACTATGGTTGAAGAAACAAGAAGGCTATATACAGACATTTATTGTAAATTAGTTTAGGCTGGCCTACTTTTTAGCCTAAAGCTTTTTTTAAATGTAGGTTACCAGCAAATTAAACCATGAGTATTCAAGTTTAAAATCCCAATAAATACTTTTAGTAGTTTAAAACCAACGTCGTTAATTTTTATATTAACAATTATGCCAAATGGACATTGGATTTGCCTAGATATGGCCATAGTGATAATAAATTAATCATGTATTAGTTTGTATTTAGCCTAGATGCTCACGTCTGAAATAAAATTATATATAGCCTATGTATAGCCTACCAAATATATGGCCTTTACCCCTTGGTTTATAAATATTGTATGACATTTTTAAATGTTAGTTACAAAAAATAAATACAGATAAATAAATCACTACTTAGATATTTACTTAATTACATATTAAAAAGTGATTTTAAAAATTAAATGAAAAAAATATATAAAAAAGCAGTTGATCCAATTAAAAAAAAGATAACAGATCTAGTATAGTCTGACATGGATGAGGAAAAGTATTTGCATTTGTGAAACTAAGTATTTGGCAAGTAATTATGTCTAAATCATAAATACAGTCGTGATCTATATTCATAAATTGTCCACAGCTGTATAGTCACCTGAAAATATTAATTTTCCTCAGTGATGTTTGAGATTTGACATTTAAGGCTGGAATAGACCGTGTCCTTTCTGCTCTTCTCTCGTTGCTCATTCTCTGAGTTCTCTGTTCTTGTGTTGTCTTCGGGGAACTGTAGCATTGAGTAGTTAAGCTCCGTACTCTCTTGATCCTGTGAGGGGAAAAACAAATGGGTTTTGTTTATAAATGCATTAAATGAATTAAAAATATTAGATATTATGACATACACGATGACTACTGGTATCAGACGCTGGTGAGTTTGGTTGAGGAGGGACAGCCAGAAAATGAAAGCTTCTCTGATGTGCTGCAAGAATCAAGAAGGGGATTGAATTAAATAATGGTAAAGAAAAACAAGACAGAATTTATTGAATGAATGAACACTTCATTAAAGTGTAACTCTGCTATTTAACATCTGTTGAATGTCTATAAACACAAATATTACACTTGCTTTCAGGTAACAAAATTAAATTGTACATCACCAGCACACAGTTCACATTTTCTTCTCCTCAGCCGTTCGCATAGAATAATGTTCACAACTCCACTGAAGATCAAAATCAGAATATTGCTGACAAACACCACTTCGAAAAGTGTTGTACATTCTGCATTGCCCAAAATATATAAATTAAAAATCATGTTGTTTTTGGAATGCATGAGAATAAATGTATGCATGTAATGTGCCTAATTATCAGTCAGATATTTAGCAAATAATAATAGAAATATAGAACACTGGCATTTGAAAATTGGATGGATTGTTTTATATCAGCAAGTAACTTCAGAATATAGTTATTGTTATTAAATTATGGATTTTTTTATGCTTTACATTTAAATGTAATTTATGGAGATTAATTGCTAACTGTAATATTTGAAGTACAGAAACTTGAGAGAGTTTGCAAGTTCATGATATTTTAGAACTGTTACCTGTCATTTTGTCACCTAGAGAACAGAGAGACATAAAATAGTATGTTAATACTATTAACATTTACAATATTTAGTAAATGTCCATTTACCTTGACAGAAAATGACTTACGAATCTGTTAGGCAGCGAGAAGTCGTCACACATGCAGTTGTTCTGAGGAGAGACGTTTTGAGCAGTGCTTTATATGGACGTCAGTGTAACTGTGCAGTCGCTGTAGCTCAGGGAGAGCAAAGTGCACAGGTGTGGGTTTGCTCTGAATGTTGCTTGAGGTGTGATGGAAATTTTAAACTGTATATTCTATTCTAATTGTAATATGTAACCTTATTTAACATGCTAACACTTTGAAACACCATGTACTAAAAGGTTCTGTTCTGTGTTTTTAAATGTTGTAGGCCTAGGTTCCCATACCGCTGTTGAGTGTAAAAATAACACGTATGGGAAATTAAACTAGACAGTAATGAAGAACCAATCAAATTGTAGGGAAATTATGTAATGTATCATGTCATTTTGCCATAACCCTATTCTATAAAAACTGTTGTAACTGGTGGGATTCTCAATGGGATTTGTCTGGATCCACCGGCCTTGCTTATTGCTTCTTTTTGGGAGACTTCATGCTCGGAAAGATTTACCGGCCGTAATTAAAGCATTTAGAGGACATTTGCTGAGGTCTGTCTGTTATTACTGCTGTGCATTTTAGGGAAGTAAGTGCAAGAAAACATGTAAATTGTAATTATAGGATTAGACTCGGCTGTAGTCGACTGGATACTCGTTGAAGTGCACTTAGCAAACATCAATGTATAGGCGCGCTACACTCTCAGAAAAAAAGGTACAAAAGCTGTCACTGGGGCTGCGTACCTTTTCAAAAGGTACACTTTTGTACCCAAAGGCTGCATATTGGTACCTTAGTGGTACATATTAGCACCTAAAATGTACATATCAGCACCTAAAATGTACATATTAGTACATAAAATGTACATTTTAGCACCTAAAATGTACATATTAACACCTAAAATGGACATATTAGCTCCTGAAATGTACATATTAGTACCTAAAATTTACATTTTAACACCGACCTAAAATTTACTTATTAGCACCTAAAATGTATTAACACCTACAATGTACATTAGGACCTAAAATGTACATATTAGCACCTAAAATGGACAAAAGTTTACCTTTTGGAAAGGTACAGCCCCAGTGACAGTTTTTGTACCTTTTTTTCTGAGAGTGTAGAGTATAAGTATTTCGGTTTAGGGAAAAAATCTACTACAAGAGACATTTTAAAGACAACATTTAATCATAATATTGTACATGTTCGAGTTCTAAAAAATGATTTCTTAATTAAAGGGGGGGTTGACTGCCATTTCACTTTTTTCATTTTAAATAGTGTGTAATGTTGATGTTGGTGCATGAACAGTATCTGCAAAGTTGCAGCACTGAAAGTTCAGTGTAAGCAGAGATATCGTCTTTTAAAAATCAGGAAGTATAATTGCCTACAAAAACGACTCAATTGGGACTACAGCTGGGTTATGGTACGTCACTAAAACACACATTTGCATCAACCCCTCCCTCCGGAAAATGCTAAAAAGGGCATGCGCATTTTTCAGCAGCTCCAGCCTCCAGCTCGTCGAGTGTGTCGTTCACGCAGCTGTCAGGTCTCCTGTGCTCGGACTTCCCACGGACGCTATACTTCGTCAACAATGGATACAATTAATGTTTGATTATGTTCCTGAAAGTGACGATCGTAATTTAGCTCTCTGTGCTGCGCATTTACGAGAGACAGCTTCCAGAATCTCCACGAGTTCAACATCGGATTCAACAAGAAACTGTTTCTAAAACATGAAGCAGATCCAACTTTAAAACCAGAGTCAGCAGTTGTTGTGCCACAACCTGTAAGTAGGCTAAGACTTAATCATTTTAAAATGTATTTGCATGTATAATTCCAGATCGAAGCCTTGTGTTTTATTTTTTTTAAATGCCAGCGCTGGCTTTATTGCTACTATAGGCTACTAGTTATGCTATTTTGTGTCTACGAATGCGTACAAACATGAATTTTGTATTACTAATGATGTAAATTTATTTTTCATGTAGGCTATATATGTTTTATGACGTTATTTTTGATTTGATCAAGAACGTAAACTTGCCAACGCTGTTTGAGTATCACATTAGTAGCCAGTCAGTTGCTATTGTTGCCAGTCAGATGCTATTGTGTAAAACAAACGTGTATAAAGTTAAAAAATGTAGCAAATTATCATTCAGAAACGTTTCGTTAGAGCCGTGTGTGGTGAGGTTCTGTTCTGACTCTCTTCATCGCTGCTTTCTCTGTCTGATTCTGCCTCAAACTGATACTGCAGTTCGACACATATTTACATCTGGACCGGAGCTCATGACATGCCCGTTTCGCCCGTAAAGGTAATGGGCGTTAATCTTCCGGACAACGTGAGCGACAGTTTAGCCAATCACAACACAACGGCCCAAACTAACCAATCTGAACCCACAACGTCATTCTGAGGGAGTGTTTTCATAGACTCAGGAAGTGAACCGTTCGTTCAGGGGACAGAGGAGAGCGTGGCTGACAATAAAGCTGAAGTTTATGAAAAATAAGACTTTTAAAAAAAAGAAAAACCATGAATACATGTTATATTGCACCCCATAAACACAATCATGCAAAGAAAAAAAGCAGTCAACCACCCCTTTAACGAGGAAATGACCCTCATTGCTCTAATGAAATATAAGTGTGTATATTTCAAATAATTAAATTTCAAATTGATAAATTTAGAGGTCCATGTAAACTGTATTTAGAGATTAAACATGTAGGCCTGGTTTCACAGACAGGGTGTAGATCAAACCAGGATTAGACTATTTTTTTATAAACGTGCCTTAGAAGAAGAATAAAAACAATACAGGTGTGCATCTTGAGACAAAACAAAGGCATTGACATATTTTAAGATTTATCAGTGCAAGTTGCTTTCGTTTAAAACAGCTCAAACATATTTAAGTCTGGACTAGGGGTTTGTTTTTTTGTTGTTTATGTTTAGCACTTTATTTATGCAAGTCCTGTGTCCAGATTATTAATTGTTTCCATAAAACAAACTATGGAAATCATCTACTGTTATGTACAGTAAATTCTTAATCTTTGATAAAAGATGTGAAAAGTATAATGAATAACTATTATCTTAAAAAAATGTATTATCTTAAAAATCTTTTCTATTAATTTACCTACTTTAGGTTTAAATGAAGGTTGATATTCAATTAATCGTTGAAAAAGAAAAAAATCATTCATTCATTGTAAGATCCATTTAGTTTTTTTATTATACATTTTACCAGCTGTCATGAACACACCCATGGGACATAAATTCATTTTGAAATTCATTGAGTTTTAAGGAAATATCTTTTATAGTCTATAACACGTGCATGTGAACAGTTTGTGAAATATCTGACCACATAAATGTGAGCTCTGCCAGAGGCTTACTGAGGTTTGTTTGATTTTCACTGTTGCAAGCTGCGCTTTGTGGCCTGAGATCAGTGTAAAATATGAACTGCATGTAGCATCACATCTGCAAACACGCTGTGCCGTGTCGAGGCACAACTCACGTAAAGTTGATAATTCCGCGAATGACTGCAATTGCAGAATTTGAACAGAGATGGCGACAAAGAGGAAAACTGTGGACTGCAGCTTTACAAAACAAGCATGCAAACAAGTAATAAAGATATCATCTCATAAACCTACAAAAGTCGTCATCTCTGGGCTGATCTGTTTAAGTTCATTGCTGCTTTTAATTTTTTAAATAAATCCAAATTGTAGAGTTTATTTTAAATTTGTATATCAACCAAAGTGAAGCGAAACCACAGTAAAGTTCCAGTGGCACGCCTCAAAGCTTTTGTTTGCCAAAATGCATGCAAAGCATGACCGAGGTGATCTTGTGCTGCCGAGGAAACCACACGCATTCTCTTCAATAACATTACACTTTTATTAAAAATAGTCTGATAGTTGCATTTAAACTTAATATTTTGACGGTTTATATTATGAATGTCCTTACCAAATTCGTCCATCCTTAAGAATTAATACGTACACTGCAAAAAAATTATTTTACATTTGCTACAATAGAAACCTGTATTTTACTACATATAAAGGGATAACAGTAACATATAGCCTTACATTCATGTAATTTCACAGTAAAATAAAATTAAATGAACAGTTTTTGAAAATACCAAAAAACAAATTATCTTATAATTCACAGTGAAAAGTCATAGGAACAAACAGCTGTTGGATTTATGCGTTTCTTTTTTTGTAAATTGCTTTTTTTTAATTGTAAGGTTGACTGGAGTTACAATACAGCTTGGATTTATCAATTGTTGTTTTTTGTTTGTTTGTTTTTTAAATGTATGTATTTATTTAGTAATTTACTGTTTTAAATTGTAAAATGTACTGATTGTTCTGTAAACATGTTAACATTTTTACAGTATTTTTACAGAGTTAATCTGGCAACCACTGATGCAGATTTTTTTTTTTTCATTGGATATAAAATAGGATAAATTGTTAATCAAGCAGAATGGAAATCCTGACAGTAAACAACAGTAATTTCTTGCTTTAGGTGAGGATGTTGACAGCAAGTGACATGAAATATCAATAGAGGGCAGTATGTGATTGTATTTTCTCTAAGTTCTTTATGTTTTTTTTTTTGTTTGTTTTTTTTTTTGGACAAAGCCACAACATATTAATTAAACCATGAAACCAATCTCAGTCATATGTAAATGAAGGACATATTAAAAGCACAGACCATTATAGAAATAAAGATAGAAAGCCAAGTTGTATTATACTCTTGGTCTGTAACATTTTACAGAAATTCATCAAGCTTTTGCCATTTTCTAATAGTGCATCAAAGCAGTAAACATTGTATTGTTTGTGATCTCAGACTTTGAAGTATGTTTCAGATACATTATTGACAGGTATGTTCTCAACCACACAAGCGTGACTGTGCAACGATGTGGCTCCAGTCAGAGAGCGAGCAATTAGACGCATCATTTCCTGAGACAGGAAGAAGCCACTCAGTGCAAAGTGTTAAAGACGATGTTCAACTAATACTGCTGTGATAGAGAACGGCCTTTTTCATGTGGCGTAAACGAGGTCAACGTGTGAAAGTCTGCAAAAGGTTTTTGTCACATTTCTGCTCATGTGCAAAAAATAGAGACCTTTTACTCTGCTGGGTCACATTGCTTAAGTTTGCTCTTTTTATGAGATGAAAATTATAATCTACAGCATAAATACTACAAGATGAAAAAGATGTGATCTAGGAGGGCAAATTTTCTTTTTTCAAAGTGTTTTTTCAAGAAACTATTTCAGAAATTCTAGGATGTCCATCACCACTTTATTTTCTAAATCTCTCAAACTCTATGAAATGCATTTATCAGTACATAATATTTTATATAACTAAACACACTAAATGCATTAATCAAGAGTAAGGACAGATCAACTGTAGCTATAGCACAATTTAGGTTCACAGCATACATTCAAATATTGAAATAAGCAAGATAGTTCATTAAATACACTTTTTGTCACATCTACACTTCCACACATTTAACATGCAAATCAACAAATTCATTGAAATAAGTAAATGTGTTTCTCAATGTGGTTATGCCGCAACAAAGGTTTATGCTATTTATTCGTTTACATTTAATACAAATAAAAAAAAACATTTAAAAAATGTGGTCAGCAGTGCACTGGGAAGCGGTTTGTGTTTGTCTTTAATTAAACAGAAATGTTTGTCTGTTGTTAAGGATGTTTTTGTGGTTTTGATTCAGAGAGGGGCTTCAAAACTGAAGAGGTCAATCCTGTGGTTGGAAAATGATCAGACCACAATGTGCGCAAGCAATGCATGTACAAAAAGACGTGCCGAAGTGCAAACAAGTATCTCATCATCCAATCTTTCTTTCATTTTTAATCTTTCATTTTTTTGATTATTAAATGCAATATTTGTTTTTATTTTTATTTTATTAATAATTAAAAAAAATATTTGAATATGCAATCTAAACTCTCTTTTTATTTATTTATTTATTTATTTATTTTTATTTAACAGTCAGACATACAAACCAACATAGTGCAATAGTGAACAATCTTGTAATTCCATAATTCCAGAAGTGAAACAAAAGCGTTGATATATGAGTGTGTGGGGTGGGTGTGAGTGTGTGTGTATGCGTAAACAAATAAACCATTTATTATTTATTACAATCATCGTCATTACCATCCACTTTTCACTACCACCATATTGCTAATATTGTATTAGTCGATTACTTTCCTCCTATGTAACAATTGCCATTGTCAACACTGCCTAAAATAAAACACGGTATAATAAGATAATATAAGATAGCCTTCCCCACTAACTGTTTTTACTCAACATTTTCTTTTGGGAAAGCAACTTTAGACAGCAACTGTGCTCTGACACACACATCTTTAAAAGTGTGAGAGTATTTAAAAGTGTTGGTTATTAATCTGCTGGTGCGCTGAAGTTCACATCAACACTTCTCTCTCTACACTGAGCAGCTTCTCTCTCTCACTCCTCCACAGGAAGTGATGCGGCTAACAATCTCTGACTTCTGGTTGGAGCCTCAGTCGCCGTCACATCCTATGCATTGTTTGTGTAAAAGCCTGTGGTTTGGGCTAACAATGTTAAAAATAAACTCAAATCAGATCTCAGTCTCAAGATGATCAGATAATCTGATGAACCAGCCCGATCTCATGAAAGTTAGTATCTATGTCACGAATGTCATTTCTCGTGGCATTTATACGCGAAAAACAGTTTTTGCGTGTATATGGCACGCGATTTCGCGTACATATGATACGCACTTTTTGGCGTATAACATGCACAAACTCCCCACCCCCTCCCCCCTAAACCTAACCCAGGGTTTTTTAGTGCGTACCATATACACGCAAAAACCATTTTTGGCGTATAAATGCCACGAGAAATGACACTCGTGGTATAGATACGCATCTTCATGAGACTGTGTTGGATGAACTGAGCTGATCAGTTGTTTTATGTGCAGATAAGGTGGTGTTCATTTGCTGTTGAGGCTCAGTAAACATGAGTGTGGCATTGAGGATGACACACAAGATAAAAGTATCAGTTTGACATCTTGACCACATGCTTTCTGAAAATAAATGATCATCACAGTAAAGGGCAAATTCCCCATGTGGTAAATAACATTACCAAGATGAATCAAGCTGTTTACTACTGCATGCACTGGAAGCTTTCATGAGCTTTGCAGCAAACAAAGTGCAAACTAACCAAATCTGCTGGCTGAAGATGCACAATTCATAAGCTTACACACTCCAATTTAGACATTCTACTAACTATAAGTAACTTTCCAACTACATGCCAAATAACATTCATTCATTTGCAACTATATGTCAACTAACTCTCATTAGACTCTGAGTACTAGACTATTAGAAGCCGATATTAAGCAGACATACACTCACCGGCCACTTTATTAGGTACCCCATGCTAGTAACGGGTTGGACCCCTTTTGCCTTCAGAACTGCCTCAATTCTTCGTGGCATAGATTCAACAAGGTGCTGGAAGCATTCCTCAGGGAGTTTGGTCCATATATAGGACATGATGGCATCACACAGTTGCCGCAGATTTGTCGGCTGCACATCCATGATGCAAATCTCCCGTTCCACCACATCCCAAAGATGCTCTATTGGATTGAGATCTGGTGACTGTGGAGGCCATTTACAACGAACTCATTGTCATGTTCAAGAAACCAGTCTGAGATGATTCCAGCTTTATGACATGGCGCATTATCCTGCTGAAAGTAGCCATCAGAAATTGGGTACATTGTGGTCATAAAGGGATGGACATGGTCAGCAACAATACTCAGGTAGGCTGTGGCGTTGCAACGATGCTCAATTGGTACCAAGGGGCCCAAAGAGTGCCAAGAAAATATTCCCCACACCATGACACCACCACCACCAGCCTGAACCGTTGATACAAGGCAGGATGGATCCATGCTTTCATGTTGTAGACGCCAAATTCTGACCCTACCATCCGAATGTCGCAGGAGAAATCGAGACTCATCAGACCAGGCAACGTTTTTCCAATCTTCTATTGTCCAATTTAGATGAGCTTGTGCAAATTGTAGCCTCAGTTTCCTGTTCTTAGCTGAAAGGAGTGGCACCCGGTGTGGTCTTCTGCTGCTGTAGCCCATCTGCCTCAAAGTTCGACGTACTGTGCGTTCAGAGATGCTCTTCTGCCCACCTTGGTTGTAACGGGTGGTTATTTGAGTCACTGTTGCCCTTCTATCAGCTCGAACCAGTCTGGCCATTCTCCTCTGACCTCTGGCATCAACAAGGCATTTCCGCCCACAGAACTGCCGCTCACTGGATGTTTTTTCTTTTTCGGACCATTCTCTGTAAACCCTAGAGATGGTTGTGCGTGAAAATCCCATTAGATTAGCAGTTTCTGAAATACTCAGACCAGCCCTTCTGGCACCAACAATCATGCCACGTTCAAAGTCACTCAAATCACCTTTCTTCCCCATACTGATGCTCGGTTTGAACTGCAGGAGATTGTCTTGACCATGTCTACATGCCTAAATGCACTGAGTTGCCGCCATGTGATTGGCTGCTTAGAAATTAAGTGTTAACGAGCAGTTGGACAGGTGTACCTAATAACGTGGCCGGTGAGTGTATATCAAAATAAAGTATTAGCAGATATTGGGCAGACAGTTTAGTAATAATCTAATGACTGCTCGTTGACATGTAGGTGCAAAGTTAGTCAGTAGAATGTCTGGTGGGGAGCATTAAAGGGGTGATGAACTGAGAAATAAAATTTTCCTTGAGCTTTTGACATCTAAGAGGTCATCATATTATAAGAATATCCTGTAAGTTTCAGAACTGAAAACGACCTTGTTAGTCCAATAAAAGCTTTTATTGACACCAGCCTCAACAAACGTCTCGTTTTTGAAAGCGTGGAAGTATGACATCAATGACGCTAATACCCCACCCGCTCATCAACGCCTACTTCAACACGGCCGGTTTAGCCCCGCCCACCGATTCGCGCATTCACGCATAGGTAAACAAAAGCATACCTCGTGATGACACACCGGAGCGAGCTACCAGCAATAATCATTCAGTGCACAAAATGTTGTGCCGTGCCTGGCTGTGGAAGAAGACAGTCGCTGCATAAGCTTCCTCTGGATTCCAATATTAGGAATGCCTGGTTAAAATTAGTTTTTAATGACGTTCCAGCAGATGAGTGTAAAACATTATCCGTATGTTCGCTTCATTTCACCAAGGATTGTTTTGTCAACAAGACACAGTTCGAGGCTGGATTTACAGACCGATTAAGAGAAAAGAACGGTGATGTGCCGTCTATATTGGATCTGACAGGAATTGTGCAACACATGGACTCTGGGTCGAACATGTATGAGCGAATCCGGTTGCCATTTGACAACATTGGACGTTTTCCCTCACGTGCACCGACGGGTGAGTTATAATATTATAATTTAACGGACTCATTATAATATAAGAGGGAGAAATGAAGACGACACAGATATGCATTTTGTGTATGACCTAGAAGTATTTATTCAGCGATCGGTGGTTAAAGTTAATCTGTACGGAACATCGTTGTTGTACGGAACATGATTAGTCTACGTTACCTTCTATAGGGCCCTATAATTTCCGCGATCACAGAATAAAAAGCACACTCTTTTTACAACTAAAATAACAGTAAAGGGTAAAAAAAATGAATTCCCAAAAATTAAAACGGAAAAAACGGAATTAGCAAAAATGAAAACGGAAAAAACTGAATTTGGGAAAAAATAAAATAGAATTTGGGGAAAAAATAAAACGGATTTTATAGGGCCCTACTTCTATATTGGATCCAACAGGAGTGGTGCAACACACTTATGTAAGTAATATTTTTATTTTAGAAATAATAATCTACTCGGCTAGCATTGCATTGTTACAGATCGTTTGATATCTAATAATTATGTGTATGTGTCTACAAGTATCCGTTGTATTCGAGGTGCTGTTGGTTCATTGTCCTGCGATTCGGGATCGGACTCTGGGTCAAACATGTATGGGCCAATCATTCCAGTGGTTTTCAAAACAAATTCAGCCAACGACAGAGTTGAAGCTCATTATAATATGCAAAACTGTTATCCACTCACAGCTGTGGGCGTTTACTTCCTAGTCTTCAATGCGATACGCCCATAAAATCCAAGCATTTTTCAAGTAGGCTGAAAACTAGGGAAGAAAATAGCCCATAACTTATTCATTTTTATGTTTTTGAATGTAAAAACCAAGCGAACGTCATAAGTTGACCTCAGACAACAAAACAAAAACATTTAAAAAGCCAGTTCATGACCCCTTTAAAAAGTGCTAGTGTCAGACTAATCAATTTCTGTTAGTTGACAGTTATTTACAGTTATTGCACAGTGTTTTACATGTCTAAAGTGGACTATTAAAAAAGAAACTATTAATGTTTGTTTATTGAGTATTTATCTTGCTTTGAGGTACATTGTGACATCTGTTATCAGTCAAACACGTGGATAAATCCCATGATTACCATTAAGAGGCTTATCTTTGGTGATAAAGTTGCGCAGCTAAAAATATGCATGTACAAAGAGTTAATAAAATTAAAGTTACATATTTTTTATGCTGCCATCAATTTTAACTGGGCTGAATCTAACTGCTATTGTGAAAACAATAAAAAAACATACTCATTATGTCCTCATTACCACTATAAGAGAAGACCTGGGATTGAGGACATCTAAAAACTGAACATCTTTTCTTCCCAGCCAAGTCATCCATCTTTCTTCTCAGACTTCTCACACAGTCAAGGCATGCAAAAAAATCAATAAAAATAAATAAAATAAAATTGAGCAGATTAGTTGGCTTTGTCTTTGTTGCATAATTAAAACCAGAGCTCTCTTTCCAGCACCTTTTTTAGGCCTTAGTTCATCTTACAGCTATAGATTAACTACAAATTGTATCTAATCATATAACATCCATCAAAGTATATAAACACACACCTTTTATTTGATCACTTTGATAAAAAAGTAAGTAATTAATGTGAAAAGTAACCAATATAGTGTGTCTCTGTCCGTGGTGCTGAAGTTCAGCTTATGAAGAGGTGTGTTGCAACAGAACACCTCCACCTGTTAAAGCTTCGTATCTGATATCTTGGGATCCTGATATCTTGCATTAGATTAGAATTATTCGTTTTGTCCTGATTTGTGTGAAGAAGACCAGTTTAAATATAAATAGCATTTGTGATAGTGTGCAATTGTTTAACTACACACTAGGCCTTTTATTTTACACATCCAGCCTAAAACCTGAGGTCAAACATCACAGAGCTGCAGTTTAGACAGTCACTTTTACACTTTAAGAGGCTCAATGGAAACTTTCAGCCGCTGAGGTGTGAGCACTTTCTTTCCACTCTCATCTTTTTTTTTTTTTTTGTGGCCTGGGCTCATAGTCCAAAACCACAAGTGTATAAAGTGTCGTGCTACTGCTTCTACCAACATCAGATATGAAAAGAACAGTTTCTTCTCATATCTGATGACGGTTTACATGTCAAAGTTTAATGTAAGTTTCATAACACACTTTTAAAAAGCCTTTTGTTAATTCTTTTATATTTACCTTTGTACGGTTTTCATATTAATTAAGAGGCTACTCGGATTTACATTTATTTTATATTTATGTCACACTTTAAAATGTAAAAATATAGAAAATTTAAAATAGTGTAAAAATATTATAATATATATTGTACACATTCATATAAATTTTCAACCTAAAATATTTATATTAGTAAAATATTATTCAATTCTAAAATTGAATTCATAACCAGCTGATTTTGTGTGTTTTTATTTTTATAAAAGTAGGTGGAATTGTTCTGCTTGAAACACGCCACACAAATATAGGAAAAATGTCATGAAAATGCTGAATTTTAAGGGATTTTTGAACAAACAAACAAATAAATAAAATAAATAAATGTGTCACAAATCGGTTTATATGGTTTATAAAGTCATACATATTATTGTGTGTGGAAACAACACACACACATACACTAAATAAACAAAACCTTACATTTCTGCTCATTAAGCATAGTGTACTCTTTGAGCATGCATGACACACTGAAGTTAAACAAGCAATCATAACTGTAGACCCAACCACATTTAACAGTTAATGCTGATGTATTGGTAAATAATGAAATGTATCAACTATTGGCACCATTAAACTGTAGTAAAGCTCTGTCAGTGTGTGTTGGTCCGCTGAAGTTCACGCCACCAGGGCTCGTTCTACACTGAACTGCTACTTCCTGTCACTCCCTACAGGAAATGATTCTTTGTTTCCAACCCCTGCCACTTTATTTGACGAGAGGCGGCTAATGTTTAAACACGGCCATGTGGTCTGTGGTCTGGCTGGACTACATATTTAAAAAAAAAAGAAAATAATTAAATTAAATTAAAAATAGGAAGATTAGCAACATTCAACTTCACAATGCTCTGAAAACACAATGTTTTCACAGACTTTATTTATTGTGCAAAAATTTGTTATTTAGCTAGCCCACATATATATTTTACGTATTTCACTCCTAATTATGGATTACTTAATTATGTTGAATAAACATTATAAAACATGAAAAAATTGCCAATTTGCTGTTTATTTAGGCCTATAGGCTGACCAGCTCAGACGGCCCCTGACATTTCAAACATGTTCACAATAATTAATACTGTGTCAGAAATGTCTCCACCTAACGGTTGAGCTTTATTTTAATTATTTTGAGAATGTTGTATGACTTTCACAAGATTAGCAATGTAAATTAGCAATTAGGTTTACGGATCTACTCAGAAGTGCTGTGGTGCTGATTTTTTTTTTCTCTTTCTGCAAAAAGAAAACAACTTCTAGTGAATTAAAAAAAATAGAGAATTCAAGATCTCTGAGAAGCGAGTTTATTATAATTTTTATTATTATTACATAACACTGCAACACGAATTTTAGAAAATTCTAAGCCCTCTTTCAAAGTTGTTATATGTGCAAATTAAAGTCTGCTTTAATACTGGAGCAAGTACAGTGTAAAAGCCACTCCCCCTTCAAATAAATAAAGCTCAATACGATTCTTCTCAGTTGAGTCGATTGGACTGGAACGTAAAGATGAATTTGTTTGGAACTAATCCTCTGATGATCGTTTTAATAGGTAAATACATTTATGATGTTTGATATAGAATTTGGGAAAATTAAACAATGTATTTAATAAATAATAATTATCAATGTGTAGGTACTATACATACAGTGTAATATACAATACCTCACAAAACATAAGTATATGTTCTATAAAATCTGTTTATATCATATAATTTGCCAATGCTTTGTCATTTAACTTTCATTAAATATCTGATTTTGAAAGCACAGGGCAAAGCTATTTCCAATATGTATAGAGAAGCATCGCTTCAGTGTTGCGTTTACTCTTGTCATTAGCCATTTACATTCATACATTTCCTTCGCAGTTTTAAAGGAAGAGATCAACCAACTAATATGACATTTCTGTCATAACTGAATGAAGATATTTGGAGGAATGTCTCATGTATTTTTATTAAATTGACATTTTCAAAAGGTTTCAAACTATGTTTTTTGGACACCAACAATCTTCATAATATCTTCAGTTCTGCAGAAGAAAGTCACATCATATCATTGAAAGTACTTTGTAACATTTGTAATGACTTTGTAATTTCAGACGCAAACATTTGAATCCGTAACTTTGCATTTGAATCCAAATCAACATCTTCTCCTTTTTTTCTTAAGACATTATTGATTGTTTTCAGGTTTGATCTTTGTAAAACGAACATCTTTAACTCTTGTGAAAACGGTGAACAGTGGATCTACGGTCTCTTTTCTGTGTCCAAACATCTTGACAGAACCCAGTTACATCGCCTGGTTCAAGCAGATAAATGGAGCTCTACCACTTTGCATTGTTACTCAATATGTGAGCGAAAAACAAGCAGACTCCATATATCTGAATGGCTTTAAGAAGGATCATGTGGAGCTGTCGGTGAACAAAAACGTTTTCTTCCCTGAAGATTGTCAATGTTGACGTCTCTGACTCTGGAATGTTTTACTGTGGAAGTTTTTTGAGCAACTACATGATGTTTCACAACAAAACACAGTTAGTGGTAGTAAATGGTAATACCCAAATCTATTAAAATGATTCATATTCAGTATCATTGCTATTCACTAATACTTATTTTGTATTCTTTTTCATTTTCAAAGAGACTAATCAGTTTAAAGAGGATTTTGCAAATGCCGATTGTGGTATGTGTCTAACAGTTTAAAAGAGAAACTAAATTTGGCACTTAATCATTGCAAATTTTCTTTATTTCAAGCTTACATAATCTTGTTCTCTCTCTCTATCTCTCTTTATTTATTTGAATGGTTTTAACAGGGCGACTGAAGAAACGTTCAAGATCCTGCCACGTCTATTATACACTCACACTGATCTTGAGCGGCTTGGTTTTGCTTTCCACTGTTTTTGTGATTGTAGTCTTAATCAGGATGAAAAAAAGAAACAAGCAGACACAAGGCACGTAAACATCACAGTAGCACCTTAAAACTAATAACTAAATATACTAGCAAAAACATTTACAAATAGATTCCTTGATTATAAGTTTCTGTACTGCTGGTATCAATGGTGATATTAACAACTTATTATTATATCAGCATGAATGAAAAGTGCTACCATGTGAAAATAAATAATATTGAGAACTGTCTTGTTTTTCTTAGATACTCAGCGCCGTGGTAACAATGAAGAGATGAACAGACCGTTGCAGAAAAGGGTAGGCTATTTTAAATCAGATTATTGTTGTTTCTATTATAGGGGAGGCCGGTTGTAAGTAACACAGGGTTAAAAAAAATGAGCTTTATCTATGAAATCCCTATAGGTGAAAGTTGACTGCAAGTTCGTATAATCAAAATCATACCTCGAAAAAAGAAAAGAAAAATTCCATGTTATGTAAAAAAAAGTCTGAGAAGACATGAACACTATTCACTTTCACTATACACACAAAGATTGAAGACTATGTGTAAAAACCGACATTTGACACAATATTAAAGTAAATAACATGCACAATTTATGTTGGTTTCAATTGTTAGTACAGTTTTTTCCGCATTTTTCCATTATTAAAGTGGAGTGTGAATTGAAGGGGATTCACTGTAAAAAAATAAACCGTAAATTTTACTGTAAAAAAACGGCAGAACTTTAGGAACATTAATGGTTTTACAGACTTATATTAAAATTTACAGTAATAAACCGTATTTTATTTTCTGATAAAATGGGATTTACCAACTTATTAACATACTGATTTCTGTTTTAGACCATTGTAATACACTGATAACCAACAATCTTCACAGCAGTGATGAGAGTTAAATGAGCAATCACAGCTCATTACAAGTGAATACTTGTATAAAGCAATACTTATTTAAAGAAGCTGCACAATGTCATTCACACAAAGATTATGCACCATCATGGTAACACACATAAAATTAAAAAAATGCAATAAACATTAATTTAACAACATTAAATGTAACATACATAAAACCCTAATGTACATAACTGATTAGAAAAAAACTATAAAACTATGAGGAACCATAGTTATTTCAACAAAAATGCATAAAATGTGAAGTGCCACACAGGGAATTGTGGGAATGTCAATTTACGGTTTTTCACTGTAAATTATACAACGATTTGTTCTTTTTCACTTTCAAAAACTGTAAATTTAACGGTATTTTACTGTAAAATGATATCACAGTTATTTACCATGTATAGTACAGAAACTTTCTGTTTACCAATTAACAGTTTTGCACTCTTTTACAGTATTTTACCGTTAAAATCACGGATATTTTTTACAGTGTTGGTATAAAAAATCATTTTAAGTAAATTTGTTTAATTCATGTACAAAAATTAAAATGATATCCATGTTTTTATGGTTAAAAAAAGGGTTTACAACGCCCCAATTTCGCCTATACGGTTGTACATTCACAGGATGTTTGTAATTTTTATTTTTGTGTTGCCAGGAGCAAGATGAAGACTTGAACTATGCAGCTCTAAGTTTAGACAAGAAGAAGAGCAGAAGACCAGTAAGAAAAATGAGGGAGGTGGAACCAAACGTTATTTATGCTGCCACACGATGATCCACAGATTATTAGACCGTTTGTCACAAAACACAATTGAAACTCTGCTTATGATAAATACACAAACTGTGTAGCTAGTGCTGTTGACTATTGTTGTGATTTTATTCTATTTTATGTCTACACCGTAAAAATATATTGTTGGTTTAACTTAAAAAAATAAGTAACCTGGTTGCCTTAAAATTTTAAGTTAATTGGAATGGAAAAAGTGAGTTAATACAATGAAGGAGATTGATTTAATCATCAGAAACTCAAAATAATAAGTTATCTGAACTAAATAAATTATTTAAGTTGATTTGACAAAAGAAAAAATGTTGTGATAACAAATCTTGAAAATATTTTTTTTACAGTGTAGCGCTTTGATCCATATTATTTACAGTTTTGAAAGTGCTTTTTAAATTAAAAATGAGTCGATTCGAGAGCCGTTACAAGTGGGGCATATAGCAGTGGGGGCCAGAGTAGGCTAAATTAATTTATGGCACCTCTGCTACATTAAACGTCTAAATGTGGTATGTATTTATGCAACAGATGCATCCACTGTTTGTCATTTATGAGAGTTTGTTGTTTATGACAGCATGGTCTGGGGGCCTATACCATGAAGCCGGTTTAGGAGGCTAGCCAGCTATGTTTCAGTTTAGTTTGTGCCAACCCTGGGTTTTAGGTACCATGAAAGTGGTTTGTCTTTTAGCAGTGTTCATCGCCATAGTAACTTACACTCCACAGCTAACCTGGTCCGGGTCAGGTTATGTTCCAGGTTAGAGATTGCAAACCGAACTTGGACCAATCAGCTGTGAGCAAAGTGACATGTCTCGACAGCGATAAAGTCACTCCACCTGTTTCTACACCAAATTAAAGGTCACTATATAGCAGATGATTTTAAAAGACAAAATCGTGGCTTTTTAGTAAATAATATTTGTATGATTTAAAAATTATTTACTGTAATTATTATACCCTAAAACAATCTCACATGTACAATTTCAGTTCATCAATTATTATTACATATATTTTAAATGAATAAGTATATAAAGGTAATATAAATATGCTTTAGAATCAATACATGAAGCTATAAAATTAGTAAATTTGTTTAAATTCTTAATATTTTAATACTTTTATTTAATAAGTGAACTGCGTTACTTCTCTCGAAGAAATTAATTTCAGTGAGTTTGAATGAGTTTTACTTTTTCTCAGCATGTGATTGGCTGTTCGCTACTGATATCACACCTAAACTCCTAAACTCAGGATCAAAGCCTGAGTTAACAGAGAAAGTTGATGATCAGCATCATGGTACCAACAAAGCCTGGTTGGATTGGTTTGGTTTTGTCAACTCGAAACTAATCCTGCAACCCTGAGTTTGTTCAACTACCATCATGGTACAGGCCCCAGATCTGCTGTGTGAGACCTGATAATAGACCTTATAGAGGGAATGCATACACGTGACTTTCCCGCCGGAACAACCCCTCTCAGCCTGACCGAGTGGCAAAAGATCTACTGCGTGAATGGATTTAATAGGGGAAACTGCGAAAATGCGACTAAAACGAACAATTTTATCAATTTAAATTAAATGTTGGACTCAATATAGTGTTCCTTACAACTTTACTAAAGAGTCGTGATCCATGGATATTATTGACATGCAGCCAGGAATCGTGTCGCCTTGACATTTATGTTTGCCTGATTTTAAACACCGGGGAAATAAAAGCAATATAGACGATAAACATAAAGCAAATTTGCCTGTGAATGTTTTATATAAATACAATATAGGTTTAAATCTGGGTGATTACTTATATCAGTGTTATATAATAGCCTATATATCATCAATATCGTTGCAGCCCTAAAACTTTATAGTTTTTTTAGTCAAGTGTTTATTAAAAAAAACATCCAATAATGCAGAATATGGAATGATACATATTAATTGATGAGTTGTTAATATATATATAACAATACAAAATATATGGGTATGGTTTTACAGCTAAATTCAGCATATTGACATAAAATGATAACTGCAAATCCACCTTTCGCTGACTGGAGTCCAGTTGTTTCTGTGAATTGCAGCGATCCATTTCCTCCTATCTCATAGTAGTCTGTAAAAATATACTTCCGATTTTTTGTCAAATCTAGTTGTACAGTCAATTCGCAGAAGCTCTTTCCCACTTTATATGTGTTGTGTTTGTTTTTCGCGGCATTCACGCTGAAAGAGCGTCTCAGCCGCTCAGTCTTTCTGCCACTCACTGTGAGAAACTGCAGCACTCAGAGCCAGAAGGTGACGGTCACGCGCATTCCCTCTATTCAGAGCAGCGCCATGACAGGTATGAAAGTGAGGCTGTGAGGGATAGACTTATCTGTGTTTCCAAAGGCATCCGCTGTAAAAAGCTGAATAAAGCTCCTAAGATTACTTACAATTTTCCACATCTTACATTGTAAGGAGTTTTTTGTCAACTAAAATTTCTTGGAAAGATATTTTTCCAGTGTTTCATGAGCAGAACAAAACAAAAACACATTAAATAACAGTACAGCCCATTGAAGAGATGCATGTCTATCCCTCACAGCCTCGCTTTCATTCTCATTAAAAATCAAAGATGGCGCTGCCGTGAATAAGGTGTATGTCAATTATGTACAGTCAATCAACACATGCGAGTTTGAATCAAACTTGGTGTGTACAGTTCTGCTAATAAGTTTACAAACCCCTTGTAGAATATGCATTAAGAGCCGATGGCAGTAAACTTTATGAATTGGATAATTGGATTAAATTGTACTTATTTTGTCATACACATATATTTAAACAAAATAATAAAAGTGTACGCCCCCAGTTCTTAATGCATTGCGTTGCTGTCTTAAGCTCCAGTGAATGTTTTCAACTTTTTAATATTTGTGTATGAATATGTGTGTATGAATATATATATATATATATATATATATATATATATATATATATATATATATATATATATATATATATATATATATATATGTGGTATATATTTCTTTGTGTATGAATATATATATATATATATATATATATATATATATATATATACATATTAGAGCTGTCAAAAGATTAATCGCGATTAATCGCATCCAAAATAAAAGTTTTTGTTTACATAATATATGTGGGTGCATTGTGTATAATTATTTTATATATATAAATACACACACATGCTTGTATATATTTAAGACATATTTTCATTTATATACTGTTTATAGATTTATATGTAATTTATATTATATATAAATATATATATTTTATATATAAATACTATTTTTTCTTAAATATACATGCATGTGTCTGTATTTATATATATATACAAAATAATTATACACAGTGCACCCAAATATATTATGTAAACACAAACTTTTATTTTGGATGCGATTAATCACGATTAATATTTTGACAGCCCTAATATATATATATATATATATATATATATATATATATATATATATATATATATATATATGTGTCAAAATCTGTTATGTGAAACGGCTCATTCAGAACAGTACTAAATAAAATAAAATGTATGATCTCTCTTATTTTGATAATATTATTAAGATCTTGCATTATTCTCAAAGGGTATGTATATGAGCAGAACTATAGTGTGATCACTCCCAATAACTTAATGGAGATTTTGTTTAAAAAATAAATTAAAAAGAAATGGGTGTATACTTATCAGGTCATCTTGTAAGTTTAAATATATTCCTGTATAATATAACTTGTAGATAGTGACACTGTTGGACTGTTTTGACCCTAAAGTGTTACCATACTAGGAGTGAAGTCTCACATTATATTTAAATGTATCATTACACATTTAAACATATTTGTAAAAATTCACAAGAATATTCTTAAAGCAATATGTCAGCAACAGAAATATACTCATCAAAATTATTGCTATAAAAACTATTAATGCAAATAATAATAATCTGTGAATAAACGGTCTCTTCTTGCCAGGTTTTCAATAGAGATCATTTGAGGTCATTGGTGTTTTAGAAAACATTAAAGCTTCATAATGTGTTTTCAGTCTCCCTAATACAGCTCTGGAGCCGTTCTCTGATCTCTTCACACATTGTTCAATCACATTGAATGTAAATGATTTCTGATTGAGATTGAGAATATCCTGATGAATGTCTGTTCCAGTAGACCCTGATTGTCTTGTACAGATCTCACCAAGACAGTATATAGTCCAAAACATGTTTAAATACTGTTATGAACAGGAATACTGATTCATCCCAGTGAGTCAATTCACCAAAAAAGATCTGTTCAGATTCACACTATAGCTTTACAGACAGGATAAATCTACATGAGAATCAAAGTGCATGACATGATTTCTTTGTCACTAAGCTAGGGGAAACCACCACCACCACAATAATATTAAATAATCTCCTCTGTTTTATCAAATAGCTACCAAAAAAGAAAGCAGTTGTCTTTAATTCTAGTTATTCATAGAGGCAGGAATCAAAACTAAACCATTTTGCAAGATGTAAACAACACTTGTTTTCAGTTTGTAAATGGTTTCTTTATTTCAAATGTAAAGAAAACATCGTAAAGATGTGTGTGAACTTTTTGATTCCGATAATGTTCTGTTGGTTGTATGTTATTCCAAATTATGTAGTGTTAAAAAAAACTGAAACAGGAAGTGCTTGGACCAGTGTTGTTTACATCTCGACTCATCCAATAAGGAGAGACTTCCGTGAATGATATGAGTTTGCGCTTCAAAATTCATTGCTTCATTAAAATATTCATTCAAAACAGTGATTCGTTAACAATCAAAACACCACAATAAGCTCCCAAACATATTTTATATCATTATACACAATCTCAATAGGCTGTTCACCATGCAATTAGAAAATCTGAGTAGGCCTACCCCATAAAGTCCAAATATCGTATGTTCATCATCTTTTATAAGCACTAGCCTACTCTGACCACCTAATGACCCATCGGTTTAACAGAATTAAGCAGGGAGAATAAAGGCATTTACCTACCTTTCTGCCCATTTTCAGGTTTTATCATTGACTTCTTCATTCGCATAATCCACTGTCTCGTCGCGTTCTTAGCCTAGGCTTTTTGCATGAATGGGCTTTTTAAAAGATTCGTTTGGATGTTTGGACTCTGCTGGTTCATGTTTGAGCCTCAAGAAACACGTTTAACAATCGCAACAAGCGATAATGAATTTAGCTGTGTTCGCGCGACAATCACGTTGTATAATGTGGAGAATCTAATGACGCAACCGTGTTCCCAGCCCGATCTCATGAAAGTTAGTATGTATGGCACGAATGTCATTTCTCGTGGCATTTATACGCCAAAACCAGTTTTTGCGTGTATATGGCACGTCACTTTCGCGTACATATGATACGCACTTTTGGCGTATAATATGCACGAATTCCCCACCCCCTCCCCCCTAAACCTAACCCAGGGTTTTTTAGTGCGTACCATATACACGCAAAAACCGTTTTTGGCGTATAAATGCCACGAGAAATGACACTCGTGGTATAGATACGCATCTTCATGAGACTGTGTTGGTGTTCCCCAGAAAATGTTAAGGTGCACCAGCAACCAGAGAGAAAAGGGAATAGTGGAGACAGAGAGAAAAAGTTCCCGACAGTATTTATTATTGACCTGTTGATATTTACAGGTAGCCTTAAATATTTTTTAGAGTGAACAGATATTCACTCTAAAATTCGCAAAATTATATATATAGGCCTATATAGGCCTATTTTTAATAAGTCAGATTATTTCCAAACTGGCAAAACTAACAATAAAAACTATGTAACAACAGCAATATTGCTGAGCATTTGCAATTATTTACTAGTAGTGGGTTGTGATATGTGAATAAACTTTTTGGGAGGCTTTTTGGAAAAACTCAGGGCTACATAATTTAAGGCATCGGTTTCCTCAACCTGCACAGGAAAAATACAAACATGATCAGTCTACATCACAGAAAACAGTAAAGACTAAGATTATTGCAAAAAAAAAAAATCAATAGCTCTATTTCATATCTATTTATAGTGTGATTATGTGCCACTGAAGGGGTAATGGCTGCTGAAAATTCAGCCTTGTCAACACTGGAATAAATTACATTAAAAAAAATACAAATAAAAAAGGTATTTCAAATTGTAACAATATTTCAAAATATTACAGTACTATTGTATTTTTTATCAAATAAATGCAGCCTTGATGAGTATAACACACTAAATAAAAGATTTTTAAAAAATCATACTGACCGCAAACGTTCTGAACGTATCAGACTGTTGATTTACTTGAAAAATGTGTAGGAAATAGTTTAAAACAAAACTTTGGGAAAACCAGCTTAGTTGCCAGAGCTTGATCCACATATATTAATTTTTCTGAAGTCAAATGCCAAATGTCATCAGTGTGGCACTGTATGCACAAAGGCCGGGTTTATGCAATGTGTTATTGTAAAACAATTCAATCTTTTCATAAATTACAGGGCAAATTAAAATAGATTACCTGATTCCTTGATTTCTTGATTGTTTTGAAGCTTATTTGAATAATATTAAAATATACATTTTTAATCACTGATCAGAATAAAAAGAAATAGCAATTTAGAGATGAATTTGCACTTTATTATTTAATTTTGTCATGAGATTATCTATTTTACCTTTTATGAGTTTCGTTGTGAAAAATGTACAATGGAAGGGATTTTTTTTTGAACTCCAGATAAAGGCAAGTCATTTTTTCTGAGAATGCATGTATGTGTGGTTTCAGAGAGGTGTGAAGACACACCAGTGGGATCAGTCCTGCATTTGGAAAATGATTAAACTGGGATGTGCGCAAATCATGCTTGCAAAATGCACAGGTGCAAACAGATGCACTTATGTATTTGTATATAGCCTGTATATTGAGTGAATGTGATTTCACCGAGTACAAGTTGATCAGCATCTTTGATCCTTGAACATTCCAATCAACTTGGGCTTACGAATGTAATTCCAGGATCAACAAAATATGTTGTCAGATCAAAAGTTCAATTAGTTAGCAAAGATCTTTTATGTGGTGCAATCGCTGTATCTTTAAATCCTTATGAATTGTATATTATTTCTGGGGTTCCAATGCTCTGTGCAAATCTAATTAAAGAATAGCAATTTTGAAATGTACCTTAATGGAATTGACTTAATCTGTCTGTTGTATCACAAAATAGCCATGCATTTTTCAGAAATGTGACTATAAATTATAGTAATTTTCTCTTTGTTTAAATATTTCAACTACTATTTTTAATCGACCTGAGCATGCTCAGCAGCCTGTCAGCGGTGGTGAACTTCAGAACAACATTGTTTTTAAAAACACTTTCCAACCACAGGACTGGCTACTCTGCTTTTGCTCTCCTTTCACACTGACGCTGCCATTACACCTAAGACCCATTTCCATTCAAGAGAGACCATATTCACTGCTCTTTCCATCTCATAAATGTTGTTCATTTTCCAGTGCTACACAGGAAGTTACAGCTCAAAGGCTTAAAGTGACCTTTATGTTCTATGACAAAGTTTATTCGGCATTATTTGCCGAGTGATGATGAATGCATGTAAAGTATGACTGTCAATCAATCCCATATCAGTATTTTCCACAGAAATATAAAATAAATGTGGCAGACGATTACATAATTAAATAAACATTATGCTTTAAAAATCTATCAATAGATTTTTGACTAGATGTTTACCGTTTCAATATTTATTTAGCATTTCAATTCAAGAAAATGTTTGTATTTGGTTTGTTTTTTGTCTTTAGTGCAAATTCTAATAAATATGGCCATTAGCTTGACTACATTATTATTTATATACACATGTGTATCTATTTGCTTGTGTGTGTGTGCATGTGTGCGTAAGAGTACGTAAGTGTGTGTGTGTGTGTTTGTAGAATCGTATAAAGATGCCAATCTTTAGTAGAGAAGTGTATAAAGGCAAACCTCTGTGTGTTTTCTCTTTCAGTCTCACTATCAACGAGGGAAAAAAACGTGTCTGATGATATCTTATGACACAAACCTGTGATCATTAATGTAATCTGTATGAGCTAAGTTTGTTTATTTATTCATTTTTTATGTTCGCTTTTATGAACCAGCTTTGTAGACTCATTTTTATCATGTTTTTTTGTAGGTCAAGCTAGTAAGACTGCGAGCATAATAAGTGTGTGTGTGTGTTTGTAGATTCCTGTAAAGATGCCAATCTTTAGAATAGGGTAGTGTATATAAAGGCAAACCTCTGTGTGTTTTCTCTTTCAGTCTCACAATCAACGAGCGGCATAAAACTTGTCTGATGATTTCCATGAATTCTGCATGAGGTAAGTTTGTTTTGTTTGTTTATTTATTCATTAATTTTTTTATGTTTGCTTTTGTAGACTAATTTTTTTGCATGATTTTTTGTAGGTCAAGCTAGTAAGACTTGATGCTCTGAAGTTTAGTATACAATTTCCTGAAATGTATTGTCTTGGGTTTAATAGCATTTCTGTTGTTGTTGTTATTAATATTATAAAATGTTCTCCCTCTTTGTTTCTCAAGCTATAGATTTCCATCTCAACCCGTCTGCAGTCAAGTCAAAATGCTTCATTTTTTCATCCTAATGCTTAATATTCCTCAGTGTAAGTAACTATGTATTATTTTGGAGAGAAATTATATTCTTAGAAGAAAATCCACAGCAAACAATACTAAGTATCTATTCACCCTTTCCTTCTCATTCTGATTTTCAGACAGCTCAGATAACACAGACGCCGCGGCTCACAATCATCTGAAGATTGTTCAAGCTGGAGACAGTGTTAACTTCACCTGTATTTTACCAAACAATTTCAGATCCAGCATGGTTTGGGTCAGACAACGAGTTCGGAGAGAAACCCCTTCCAATTGTTTCATCATATCAAGCTTTCCATGCTGTCTTTGAAAATGGCTTTGACAACAATACAAGCTTTTTTGTATCAAATGACAAGCGCAGTTTTAATTTGAGCATCAGAAATACAGAAGAATCAGACACTGGAACATACTATTGTATTAAATATATACTTAGTAGGTTTTATTTTGGTGAAGGCACTGATCTCATTGTTAAAAGTAAGCTGAATATTCACTTCAATCTGACTCAGATACACACAGCACATTGTGTCTGGTAAACAAGCATTATGTTACTGTTGTTTCTTTTCAGATGGACAGCTGATCATGGACTCTGAGAGACCCGAGACAGATCCAGATCATCCAGAAGAGTCTGCAGCGGCTCTGCAGTGTGCCGTCGTCACTCAGAGCTGTGCAGGAGAACACAACGTCTACTGGTTCAGACATCAATCTGGAGAATCTCCTCCAGGAATCATTTACACTCAGGAACGCAGGAACGCTCAGTGTGAGAGGAGATCTGATGGGAACTCAACCACACACAAATGTGTCTACAACCTGCCCAAGAAGACCTCTCAGTCACTCTGATGATGGGATTTATTACTGCGCTGTGGCCGCATGTGGACAGATACTGTTTGGAGAAGGAACAACAGTTGATTCACCAGGTGGCCATTGTTTTAACTAAAAAATAATATCACTTGATGTCTTGTTGATATGTTTTAATTTCATGTTTAATTATTATTTTTATTACAGGCAAATGCTTTCAGACACATTGGACGACAGCAACTTTGATTATGAATATTTTATCTGTGATCATGATTATTATTGTGGCTGCATGGTTGTACAAGTACCAGCAAAAAGGTATGCATTATTTTATATTTTAAAACAGGTCTAAATGTCAGTTCAGTTGTAATTATGTACAATTGTTTCTTTCTTCAAGATAGGATGCACTACACTCAGCACGGTCAGTTGATGGTAAGCAATCGAAATGCTTTTTTTATTGAATACAAATATCTTGATAATGAGTTTAATCACTGCTAAAAATGTATAAATTACACTAAACTGTGTGTTTTAAGGCAATATATTTGACTGAATGATTCATACTCATACTGTACAATGTTCAATGCCAGGCTGAGGACGCAGATGCTTTGAATTATACAGCTTTGAGCTTTCAACAAAATCCCTCTTCCTCTAGAAGACCCAGGGGAAGTAACTCACAAGATAATTCAATATATACACGTCAGATACAATGAGTACGTTTTTCTCACACAGGACTCAGAGGTTTCTTAGAAAGTATACAAAAAAAATATTTACCAATAGATACCAAGACCAAAACCAAAAATGACGTGTTAATTAAATTGTGTAAAGTGTTTAATTTAACTATCAAATAAGTTAACCTTAAGCATTGTATTGTATACATTTATGAATTTATCATTTGAATGTGCATCAAATAATGTACTTAAATAAATAAATTACTAAAGACTTGAGTGAGTGAGACTGGTTGCTTTCTGTTGAATTATTTCATTCACACTTTACATTAGGGGCCCTATTTTAACAATCTGAAACGCAAGTATCAAGCGCAAAGCGTAATTTTGTGGGCAGGTCTGAGGGCGCTGTTGCTATTTTACCGGCGGGATAAATGACTCTTGTGGTCGACGCAAGTTTAAAAGGGGTTGGTCTAAAATGGCTTATTATTCATTGGTGTGGTTTTGGTGTCACGGGAAATAAACCAATCAGAGTATTCAAATCTTTCCTGAGTCAATTCGTTCATTTCGTTCGTTGAATGAACCAAAGACACGAAAAAGATTTGTTCATTTTGATGTTACGAACGTGCATCACAGAACGGAGCAAGGCAAGCATTTGAGCTTATAAAACTTAAACTTTATTTTTTTTTAAATGAGCGATCGTTTCGCTCTGATAAGACCCTTATTCATCATCTGGAGTCGTTTAAAACCCTTTGAACAGTTTGCACTGAAACTGTCTTTTGGACCGTTTGGTTCCCATTGAAGTCCATTATATGGAGAAAAACCCTGGAATGTTTTCATCAAAAACCTTAATTTCTTTTCGACTGAAGAAAGAAATACATGGACATCTTGGATGACATGGGGTGAGTAAATTATCAGCAAAAGTTTTTTAAGAGTGAACTACTCCTTTAATATAAAGTGGGACCTTAAAGCTGCAATACCCAAGATTGGCATGTCGCTAGAGGGCGCTACATTCAAAACAACAACGGCTTTGCTTGATGATGACGTGGAGGAACCCGGAATGATGGGAACTGTTGTTTTCTAACTCCACCGTGGATAAATCAGTCAGACGGGAATCGAAAATTAGTTGTCATGGATGAGGTAAAGTTTGATTTCTATAAATGTTGCGTTTAATGACATGCTTGTTTTTCATTAAACTGAAATAGCCGCAAGAAAAGTCAGGTTTAAAAGTAAATTAGTTTTCACAGATGTTACTGTATGAGTCACTGGACGAAGCTATGGTGGATCTAATGGAAGCTAATGGATCCTGACTTCGCCCTATGCTGCAATATGCATTACGTTTTGCATTCATTTACAGAAATCAGCTGTTTGAATGACAATTGCTGATGTTATTAGATTTTTCAGGTGATATTCTCAATTCATTCAGTTAACGGATGCTCTGAGGTAAAATTTTCAGACTGCAGACTCAGCAATGATTGTATTTAATTGTACAGTACAATCATAACATAGAACAGACATTATCTTCCTTTCATGTCATTAAACATAACAATATTGCTGGCCATATACTGATGAGAAAGTGCGCGTCCGGTGTGCGATACTGGACTTTGTCCTAGACGTGACACGGCTCTTCTCGTCCGATGTGCGACCCCCTTTACAGCCAACAGTTCACATTCCGAGAATAATTGAAAAGAATAATGCACCAGAATGTGCACCATTCCATTATAAATGCGCGAAACAAGCTGACGTTTGTTGCTTGATAGACGCTAACGCACAACAACAACTTCCACATTTATCCAGGACTACACGTAGTACGAGCGGAAACCGAGGTAACGCCGATATGACACGATTGACTGGCGACTCCCAGCTCACCCCTGCTCACACGCCCCGTTTCCTTGGTTAAAATCTCAATTTTCTCGCGATTTTAAATATTGCTTGAAACATTTGGAATATTGTAAGTTATCATCTTAACTAAATATATAACACTGGCCTTGTGATTTTGGGATATTTTAATGCAAAAATCTTAGGTATTCCACCTTTAATTTCTCCACTGAATTAGAGCTCATAACAGCTATACAAAACAAGCTGAAATTGTGTTAAATCCCTGTCCGTGGTTCTGAAATAACATTCTTGAGTCATATTGCTTTTGTAAAGAAGGCATGATTTCACTGAATCTATCTAGATATTTATGACATGATTTTTAACAACGATATGACAAACTCCATCAATAAACTTTTAAAATTTCTTCTAGAGTACAAACATTTTCCTTTTATAATTTCCAATATAATTTTACATTTCCAATATAATTTTAGGTCCCACTTTATATTAAGTGGCTTTAAGTACTATGTACTTACATTGAAATTAATAATTTGAAACAATGGACTTATTGTGTACATACATGTTTTTACATTGTACTTATATTTTAAAAATACCAGCATGTAATTACAGCTGTAATTAATTTATGTAATTACATTTGTAATTACACAGTTGACCCTTCCCTCACACCTTAACCTACCCTTAAACCTACCCATACCACCACACCTGTCCCTAACCTTACCCGTATCATACCTCAATAGCAGCAAAAGTGTTTTACAATACAACAGGACCACAATAATACATTGTACTTATTTTTCGATGTAAGTACATAGTACTTAAAGCCACTTAATATAAAGTGGGACCTAATTTTAAATTCAGTAACATATTGTACTGATGGTTCATCTTGTCCTTTGACACGTCCATAGATCATGAGTCAAAACAAGCTCTTTTTTTATTTTACACACGGTAGATATCTGAAGTATAGTATTGTGTGTTTAATAATTGTCTAATATAATACTATAGTTATATTAGACATAATATAGAATACTATAATAACTACGTATATATTGTAGCAGTATTTTTACTTGCAAACAAACAACGATGAGGACAGAGGTAAATTTATGTTCTGATTGTTCTGATTTAGAATCATTCATATTAGAACTATTAAAATTGTGATATTAAAATTGTGACTATTAAAATGTTGCTGTATTTCAGTACAATTTGTGTCCCATTTGCCTGAATTAATAATATGCACTTTTATAGGTAGCAGCATATCTCAGATGGTACATGATGGTACTTGTTACAAGTATTCAAGCACTTATAAGCCTTTGAAAGTGAAATATGCAATACAGGAAGACAGATATTGTATGATTGACAAGACGTGCACACGAGCTCCTTCTAGTGGACAAATGTAATAAAAGATTGTTGTGTAATCAGCAGAAGGATGACCAGCCCGATGGATTCTCTTAATGTTTTTTTGTTCCTTATATCCTAAAAGAATTATCCCCTTCCTTTTCACTATGAGGGACCTCAGTAATGAAAGGATAAAATAAAAATACTTTTAGACTTTCCGAGGTAAACTTCATTAAAAATAACAACAACAAATTCAACATGACTAGTGCTTCACTCAAACAAATGAAACATAAAATGTCTGATTGCGTTCACTAATGTTGCCTTGGATCACAGGAATAAATGATAGCCTACTATTTCACAATCCAAATAATTGAGCTGCACAAAAGGCGGATGAATTACTGCACAACATGAGCAGAGGTTTCAATAAATGGATGAATGAATAAATTGATATGGTTTATTTATCAGGACGTTCATGTGACCTGTATATTTTTAGTACTTTTCCTACCGCAGGACTGACGACCATGCTCTTACCTTACCGCCCACACTCACAGCCCACAAACACCTTTCTTAGAAGATCTTTTTTCCATTACATGCATTGTTTTTTTGTTTTGTTTTGTTTTTTGTCTTATTATAGAGGAAGGTCAACAATTGCCAAAATGATAGGTGTTTTTTTAATATTGTTTACATTTTATTGTATTTATTTCTTTTATTTTGCTTTAGTACATATATAAATGTGAGTGTCAATTAATAACATTAACAATTAATAATTAACTGAAAGGCAGGATAATAATGCCAAAAAATGAATATTTTAATCCAAATGTTCGATTTTATCTGATTATTTGCTTCCTAATTAAAGGTACACTATGTATCTTTTGGCACTCTAGTGGTCAAAAACAAAACTGCATGCATTTTCCAAAACAACATCGTGTGGATGAATATGGTTATCCGCTGCTCATAAAACATTTAATTTTGTAAAATTTTAAATTACATAGTGGCCACATGACCTGAATTTCTTCTTTAGGTTTGATTAAATATAATTATTAGCGGCACTTAATTATTATAAGCAGGCGCACAAAAACATTTCAGGGGTTGAAAGGTCAAATATTGCTCTGGTTCTGGTCATGAATTGCTGTTCTTGCACAAAAGTGGTGCAGGATCCTTCAGCTGTGGTCAATGTGTGAAAGCAGGAAGTAAGAAAACGCAAACTTAAGATGTTGTCAAACTAACTGTGAAAAAGTAGAAAAAAGAAAAAGTTTCCAGATGAAACCTTGCAGAGATTCAGCAGCCTCTTGAACAAACAAACACGTATTTCCAATATTATGCTATGCCATACATATAAGCAAACATACTTGCAATTTCTTTGACGTATTATTATGTTCATTTGTGTCAATAAACATTCATAGCATTGGTAGATGTCGCATATTGAATGTGTCAATTTGGAAAACTATAGAGGTGGTCACCATGACAATGAACACACCACTAACATTAAGATGAATCAGCCAATAGAATCATGTACAGTCGTGTACATATGTGTTTTTTCTTTAGCTCAGGGAGGTACAGTATATAAAGGTGAATCTCTCTCTGTCTTCTCTTTCGGACTTTGTTGAGGAGGAAGATAAAACCCGTCATCGGCTCTACATGAAAACCAACATTGATCTTTAATGAAGTCTGTAAGTTAATAAGATTAAAAATATAACCTCTTTTATTTCATTCTTATTTTATGCAGTTGTTACCTTTTCTAATAACTTCTTTACATTTTTTAATGTCAATTGTTAGTTCCTGTCTTAACACTTTGAAATGTTTTGTTTTCTTTGTAAAAGCGCTATATCAAATTTGATTTATATGAGTGATTTATTTTCATTTTTTAAAACAGCTTTCCAAAGCACGATTTCACCACATATCCATTATTACACATATGCATAAACAACATGTGGTTGTGCATTAAACATTTTGTAAATATTTCTAATCCACACAATGTAAAATATAATAACATCTTAATTAACTGGTTTTATTGAAGAAGAAAAAACACTACCGGTACTTTAATTAAAGCTAGTTTTAATGAACAATGAATAATGTGAGATAATGTTTATCTTAAATGAACATTAAACATAATGTTTTAGTTTTTCCTCAGTTTATCCACTTTGACGTTTGAAAATGTATAACTCTTTACAACTTTACTTTATTATTCTGTTTCTATTTCTTAGAAGATTCACAGTAGATCAGTCTGTTTGGAACCATCTCATAAAAATGATTCATAATTTTTTCATCTTATTGCTTTACCTTTCAAAATGTAAGTATTAGACCTATATATATATATATATATATATATATATATATATATAAATATCTATATACACTTGCTCTGCTTCAAGCAAGCAATACAAACCATATACTCACATAATATTCCATTTTCATATTTTCAGGCAACTCAGATAACACAGATGTTGTGGCTCAGAATCATCTGAAGATTGTTGAAGCTGGAGACAGTGTTAACTTCCCCTGTATTTTACCAAGAGAGACAAGAAACAGTGTTGTTTGGGTCAAACAAAGAGTCGGAGAGAAACCCCTTCCAATTGTTTCTTCATATCAAGGTTTAACTGCCGTCCTTGAAAAGGGCTTTGACAACAATGGACGCTTTTTTGTGGCAAATGACAAGCACAGTTTTAATCTGAGCATCAGAAATACAGAAGAATCAGACACTGGAACATACTATTGTATTAAATATATATATAATAGTTTTTCTTTTGGTGAAGGCACTGATCTCATTGTTAAAAGTAAGCTGAATATTCACTTAAATCTGACTCAGATACACACATTGTGTCAAACAAGCATTATGTTACTGTTGTTTCTTTTCAGATGGACAGCTGATCATGGACTCTGAGAGACCCGAGACAGATCCAGATCATCCAGAAGAGTCTGCAGCGGCTCTGCAGTGTGCCGTCGTCACTCAGAGCTGTGCAGGAGAACACAACGTCTACTGGTTCAGACATCAATCTGGAGAATCTCCTCCAGGAATCATTTACACTCAGGAACGCAGGAACGCTCAGTGTGAGAGGAGATCTGATGGAAACTCAACCACACACAAATGTGTCTACAACCTGCCCAAGAAGACCCTCAGTCACTCTGATGATGGGATTTATTACTGCGCTGTGGCCGCATGTGGACAGATACTGTTTGGAGAAGGAACAACAGTTGATTCACCAGGTATCCAATAAATTTGCAACAGAAAATCTAAATCTCATGGTGTTGTTGCATCACTTAATATCTTTTAAAAAGAAGATATTTTTCATATCTGCAGATACACCATGGAGGACAATTGCCCTAGTTCTAGTAGCTTCAAACTGTTTATCAGTGATTGGGATCATAATTCTGGGTGCACAGTTGTACAAGCATCGACAAAAAGGTAGGAATTATTGCATAAGACTTCTCTAATATGTTAGTCGGAACAGTCAAATCAACATCCTTCAATGGCCGTCCAGTCATGTGTTCAACTTCTTATTGCATTTCAAGATGGGACTCAGAACATTCAGAATAATCACTTAATGGTAAGCAGTTTAATATTTCTTTTATGCCATTTGTTGCATATAATTCAATTTAAATGTCTTCACTTGTGATTTATTTGACTGAATGATATAAAATTGCTGTTCTAGGATGAAGACAGAGATGCTTTGAATTATGCTGCGTTGAGCTTTCAACAAAAGCCCTCCACTTCAAGAAGACCCAGGGGGAAACACATCAGATAATTCAACATGTGCACATGCAATGAATCAATGCAATTTACTAAAAAATAAATTTTCTATTGTAAAAACTAAAAAACAAAAAACACTATTCTTAATGTGACTCGTGATGTGCTTTAATTGATTATAATTTAAGCTCTTAATTAGCCTACACTCAAGCTTTAAACATTATTCTATGCCTAAGTTTTATCTAAAATGATCTGTCAAATTAACCCTAAAACCATATTCTGGACAAATGTGGGCAAAATAGTTTTGATTTATTTTTTAAAAATACTCTGAGCGGTGCAAAACTTGGCTGCCTCCTCAACACACACAATTTTTTTAACTCAATTTTACCATGTTAAGTGGGTGAAAAAAACTCCTTAATCTTGTATTTGGGTCAAAAATTGGCACCTATAGAAATGAATGGGAAAAACTAATTTAGAGTATTCTAAAATAAGCCAAAATAAGACACCAGGTGACAGCAAAGTCACTTCATCTTTAGGTTTTAGCTCAAAGAACTTATTGGAATGATATTTTAACCTCTTAACTGTCACCCCTGAACAATCTGAACAAGTTGTTTCAAATTTTAGGTTGATATCTCAAAAAATTAGCTTTCAGTAAGATTTTATTTGAGCGCAGTACCAAACTTTTTCACTAGGGCACAATCAGACTCCATTACTGCCCATATAAGGGCGCCTCCATTATTTTTTCTTGATATTTCAAACTTTTCAGTCCTTTTTTCCCAAAATAATTGTATGGATGCTATCTTTAGAACTTTTGGCATGAAAACAAACTGAGGTATCTACCATTTTTTCATGATTTTTCATGTTCTCTGCTATTTTAAAATAAAGGTCTGAACTCGCTTTATGAGTATGAAAATATTCTTGTTGCATATTGATAAATTATGGTTCCTCTGTAATATATACCAAATATGGAAACTAGTGATTGTAAGCTTTCAAATGATATATCGTTTGTCAATATTACTAAAGGTATTTACTAAGATATAATTGATTTAAAAATATAGTGGCAAACGTCCCACCTGTGGGACGTTGACAGTTAATAAAACTACATAGTAATTCATTTACATAGAAATAATTTACATAGAAAATATGGTACTTTTTGAAGTAAATAAAATCAAAAATACCCCAAAATAAAAATAAACACCATAAATGGATAGACAAAACTTTATCGAAGACAGTGATATAACATTTATAATAAATAAAAATTAGGATCACACCTGAGTCCTCTGTGCCCACTTTGTCCACAATTACAGGATTGAGGGCTATAAAGTGAATACGGTTTGAGGGTTAAATAAACTGTTTGATTAACATAATGTCATTTAAAGAAACCTTCTGTGGATGTCTGCATCAACATATTTCACTAAACTTTTGACCAACACATGGTAACATACAGCATATTGATTGGTGGGGCATCGATTTTTGATCAACTGGTGTTTAACAAGTTTTAAGTTGATATGCATTAAAGAAGTGTAATTCCCTGTCCGTGGTACTTACATTATATGTGACAATTGTGACAATTTTACCCATGCTGACTCTCGTTTTAGAATACATTAGTTGGACTACATTAGTATGAGTAATTTAAGATGTTACTCAATCATATGTATTGGATAGCATTAGTCACAAGCCTGAAAAAAAACTTGATGCTGCCCAAAATGTTTGATAAATGGCTCAAGATTACCCTCTAGCGGACACATGTGGAAAAAAAAAACCACCATGAGACCAGGAAAATACTCTGTGTGAGGCCTTCAGTGCATTAGACTGTAGAGATTCAGAAATCACACGTTGCTTAATGTTAAAATTCTGGGCGTAATATTTGGTTTAGGGATTGTTTCTGTCTCTTTCTGGACACAAGTGTGTCCTATTTGACCAAAAAAAAAAAGTTTAATAAAACTGCCATTAATTAATTATTTTATTGCTTCAATTTTCATTATAATTTTTTTATATATATTTGAATAAGCTTAAATACATTCAGCTGTAAAAACAAATTTAAATTTAATTAGATTGCACTTCATTTTAAAAGTAGGCCTATATAATACACATTTAAATTAATTTATAATAATATATATTGTATGTGTATGTAGAAATAGTTAATTGTTTATAGTGTCAGAATAAGCTGTTACTATTTATATATGTTTTTGTCACCCCGCAGTAAGCATCGATAGGCTTTTTTCTCCTCTCCCAGTGTTAGAAGTAATTAACCGCCTGTGAATGATGCGTGTGTGGTTTTGATTCAGATAAAGGTGTGAAAACACACTGGGTCAGTCCTGCGGTTGGAAAAATGCTCAAACCACACCTCATGCAAAAGTTTGCATGCCAAGGAGATGCACAAAACATCCGTGCACACAAACTAAACCTCTCTATTTACTAAGTTATTTAAGGCAACTCTTTGTAAGTAAATTAGCTGCAGTGTGCACTCTATAAACATAATTTGGAAAATTACTTTACAGATAATTTTTTTTTTAAATCAATCTAAAACAATTGGATCTAAATCAATCTTCAATTCAATATATCAATTTTCAACAATTGAAAAAAATATATATAAATGCAGTATACATAAAGTATTTATTCAATGTTAACAGTCGTGTCTAAAATGTTAATGTTTCTCCGCTGATGTACACCATTGCAGTTCTCTATCTGTACTGAGCAGCTTCTTCCTGTCAGTCACTCTACAGGAAATGATGTAACTCTGACTGGAGCTCTGATTCGAGTCACATGTCCTAACGGACAAATGCTGACTTTGAAGAGGAGTCTGTGCTTTGTGATATTAATGGCCTAAAGTTCAATAAATTACAGTATCAGAGCATTTCAGGGGCATAAATGTGTACAAGCACCAGTGCAATAAAAACACAACCATATTTTTAACATTGTGATTTCGGTCTCAGCCCACGTAGGTGCTCTCGTTTTATCATCTTTTATCAAATATGTAGCACATATGTTGTTTGCAATTAGATATTGTGGTATTTATTACAGCTTTAGAAAAAAAAGAAAGAAAAAAAAAAACACTATTAAAATAGTCCATACATTTTAGGCTCTGTTATGAAGTTATTCTGAAGTCAAGAAATTGTTTTGTGTGAAGAAGAGGTCCAAATTTATGATTAGAGTTTTTCCCATTTCCCTGTTTGGAACGCTAAAGTAAATTACAACTGATTTCACTTCAAGTATTATTTTCTATGTTTGCATTTTCAAAACATGAAAAGTACAGAAAAATAGATTGCGGCACACAGAAGAAAGAAAGATTGTAAGCAATGGCCGCATTGTTTGCCCTGTACACTCTCAGAAAAAGGTACAAAAGCTGTCACTGGGGCTGTACCTTTTCAAAAGGTAAACTTTTGTCCATTTTATGCGCTAATACGTGCATTTCAGGTGCTAATATGTACATTTTAGGTGCTAATATGTACATTTCAGGTGCTAATATGTACATTTTAGGTGCTAATATGTACATTTTAGGTGCTAATATGTACATTTTAGGTACTAATATGTACATTTCAGGTGCAAATATGTACATTTCAGGTGCTAATATGTACATTTCAGGTACTAATATGTACATTTCAGGTACTAATATGTACATTTCAGGCGTTAATATGTACATTTCAGGTGCTAATATGTACATTTCAGGTACTAATATGTACATTTCAGCCGTTAATATGTACATTTCAGGTACTAATTTGTACATTTTAGGTGCAAATATGTACATTTCAGGTGTTAATATGTACATTTCAGGTGCTAATATGTACACTTTAGGTGCTAATATGTACCAGTAAGGTACCAATATGCAGCCTTTGGGTACAAAAGTGTACCTTTTGAAAAGGTACAGCCCCAGTGACAGCTTCTGTACCTTTTTTTCTGAGAGTGTAGCGGCCCTTTAGAGGCCAACGAGAGACAGATTATGTGCCAATACGTGGCTCCCCAGCCGGAGATAGAGGCATCCGTGGAGACAATATCATGCCTGAACACTTGTTTTAGGGGCACTCGCCCATCTCGGGACTTCAGCACTAGCTTCACGGCCTCATATGAAGCAAGCCGAGCGGCATCACTGCATTTGCGGCTGCAATATGCCACAAGAGCCTCTGAAATAACTTCAGTGGGGCCGCTGTCCTGCTTTTGAATGAATTCAAGCAGTTCAACACTGAGCGAACACACCTCACCTCAGCGTGGTTTAAGCCCAGGCACTTGAGGCAATGATCGAGACCACCAGCCAGCGCCAGCTAACGACCACATCCATAAACACACGGGGGGATTGACATCTTTAAAGGCGCAATGCACCCGTGTACAACAGTTGTTTTTAAATCTCTTTATGAGACCACGACCACCACTGTAGCATCGTCACACCAACACCAAGTGCAGAGGCTTTCCAAAAAGAACAGTAGACTCGAAGAAAACTCTCTCAATGTAGATTGCAGAGTAGAAACATCAGAACCGTTCGGCTCCAAAGCGAAAAGCTGATTATACTGCCCGATCATGCATATTATGCTGCCGGATTATACCCGCAGTGAGTGACGGTGTCATTATACACTATATGTGACCCTGGATCACAAAACCAGTCACAAGTAACATGGGTAGCCTATATTTGTGGCAATAGCCAACAATACATTGTATGGGTCAAAATTATAAATTTTTCTTTCAAGATCATGTTCCATGAAGATATACTTGTAAATTTCCTACCGTAAATATATAAAACGCTTATTTTTGTGAGTGAATGCAGCACAATTGTGAACATAAATGGACAACTTTAAAGACGATTTTCTCAATGTTTAGATTTTTTTGCACGCTCAGATTCTCGACAAGTTGTATCACGGCCAAAAATTGGCCTATCCTTAACAGCTTATTTATCCAGCTTTCATGTGATGTTTAAATCTCAATTTAAAAAAATTTACCCTATGTGACTGGTTTTGTGGTCCAGGGTCACATGATGTCCACTTGTCCAATGTCCTATGAACAGACAATACCAAAGTGGAGATGTTTGACCATAATGCAAAGCGCCACGTTCGGTGAAAACCAAACACAGCATATCTACACAAACACCTCATACCAACAGTCAATGTGGTAATAGGGTTAATGATATGCGCCTGTTTTCCAGCCACAGGACGGGGCACCTTGCAGTCTTTTTTGCGTCGACCATGAACTCCTGTGGATACCAAAGTATTCTAGAGTCAAATGTGAGGCCTTCTCTCTGACATCTAAAGCTTGGCCAAAATTGGCTCATGCAACAGGACAATGATCCCAAGAACACCTTGCACTGGCCCAGTCAAAATCCAGACCTCAACCCGATTGAAATGCTGTGGCCGGACCATAAGAGAGCTGTGCATTAACAAATATCATCAAACCTCAAAGATCTGAAGCACTGTTGTAAATTAGAGCGGGCCACAATTCCTCCACAATGATGTAAGAGACTGATAAAGTCATATAGAAAATGATTATTCAAATTATATCAATGTCACTTTTATTTGTATAGCACTATTAAAACAACACATGTTGACCAATGTGCTTTACATCATCTCAATAAAATGGACAAAATAGTACAACAGTAATAGAATACAAATAAATAAAAACATGCCATGGCAAACAAATATGTCATAAGTTGTCCTTTATTATTGATGCTAAGCTATTGTAGAAGTACCACAGGGTGTACTTAGTTTGTCACACATGGCTTCTCCATTTTGGCTTTATTTTTGTTATATGAATAATGAAATAATGTAATGTCATGTGTTGTCATTCATCTGAGGTTGTATTTAACTAACAACAAGATTTATATATATATATATATATAATGTCCTGGTAAAACCATAGAATTAGAATTCAAAACAGTGCTCTTTCTTTTTCACATGATTGTATATATATATATATATATATATATATATATATATATATATATATATATATATACACACTCACCGGCCACTTTATTAGGTACCCATGCTAGTAATGGGTTGGACACCCTTTTGCCTTCAGAACTGCCTCAATTCTTCGTGGCATAGATTCAACAAGGTGCTGGAAGCATTCCTCAGGGAGTTTGGTCCATATTGACATGATGGCATCACACAGTTGCCGCAGATTTGTCGGCTGCACATCCATGATGCGAATCTCCCGTTCCACCACATCCCAAAGATGCTCTATTGGATTGAGATCTGGTGACTGTGGAGGCCATTTGAGTACAGCGAACTCATTGTGATGTTCAAGAAACCAGTCTGAGATGATTCCAGCTTTATGACATGGCGCATTATCCTGCTGAAAGTAGCCATCAGAAGTTGGGTACATTGTGGTTATAAAGGGATGGACATGGTCAGCAACAATACTCATGTAGGCTGTGGCGTTGCAACGATGCTCAATTGGTACCAAGGGGCCCAAAGAGTGCCAAGAAAATATTCCCCACACCATGACACCACCACCACCAGCCTGAACCGTTGATACAAGTCAGGATGGATCCATGCTTTCATGTTGTAGACACCAAATTCTGACCCTACCATCCGAATGTCGCAGCAGAAATCGAGACTCATCAGACCAGGCAACGTTTTTCCAATCTTCTATTGTCCAATTTCGATGAGCTTGTGCAAATTGCAGTCTCAGTTTCCTGTTTTAGCTGAAAGGAGTGGCACCCGGTGTGGTCTTCTGCTGCTGTAGCCCATCTGCCTCAAAGTTCGACATACTGTGCGTTCAGAGATGCTCTTCTGCCCACCTTGGTTGTAACGGGTGGTTATTTGAGTCACTGTTGCCCTTCTATCAGCTCGAACCAGTCTGGCCATTCTTCTCTGACCTCTGGCATCAACAAGGCATTTCCGCTCACAGAACTGCCGCTCACTGGATGTTTTTTCTTTTCGGACCATTCTCTGTAAACCCTAGAGATGGTTGTGCGTGAAAATCCCAGTAGATTAGCAGTTTCTGAAATACTCAGACCAGCCCTTCTGGCACCAACAATCATGCCACGTTCAAAGTCACTCAAATCACCTTTTTCCCCATACTGATGCTCAGTTTGAACTGCAGGAGATTGTCTTGACCATGTCTACATGCCTAAATGCACTGAGTTGCCGCCATCTGAATATGTAGAAACATGGACGAAAAATATATATGGTAGATATTTCATAAGTTGCATTTGTTAGGTGATTGTTTATAATACCAGAGTATGTCCAAATACACTTGTAAAATGCAGTACAAAATAGAATGCAAATAAAAAATGCCTGTTTGAAGTTTTGTTTTAAGCATTTAGATATTTATTAAATTCCATAACTTGTGTTCACACATGTGGCAACAGGGTTATGTAATGTATATAAGGAGTGTTGATATTCATTATACCTTGCTCAATGGTGAAACTCAATAAAAAGGTGACTGTTGCTGTTGAGAAGAACTGCAGGACATTAGACACTGCACAATTTGTGTGTATTTTAGATGAAAGTCCTGCTAGTTTGTTACATGTGGTTTTTTCTTTCTGTTTTTCACACTTCCAGAGGCACTTGTAGAGGGTGGCAGTAAATCTTTTGTGTAGGTCATTTTCATCATGCAGAGATTGTCTTTCCTGTACATAATGCCCCAGCCAGTTTGCAACTTTACATTTTGTATAGGATGCATCTAACATAATTAGATGGTTCTTTTTTACACATGAATACAGTCTTTTCATTTACTGTTATCAAGTAAATCCAAAAAGAGCTTTGTTATATGAAAAGATATTAAAGTCAACCAGTAAAAAAAAAGAAAAGACTTATTGCATCCTCTGTCTTTGTTTCTACAGGACACAAAGTGATATTTTTTCAAGAAAGTCTGTAAGTAAAGATTTGAAATTTTCTTTACCTTCATGCACTGTTAAATTTAGGCTTATTTATCTTTTCTGTTTGATTTTGTGAAACCGCTTCAGAGGACAAATGTCTTGGAAGTGGATCACATATCGACTGTACAAAAACATAGTCCTGCATTAAAATGCTGCGCAATAATGTAAAATTGTGATTTTCCCCCTAAGTATTATGAGAAAAACAAGAATTGTGTAAGTGTATTTATAATTTAATGCATAGAATAATAATAATAATTATTTATTTTAATATTTTTGTCCCTCTAACCTGTTTGGAGTTACTGCGACAAAATGAATCAGCGTTTTTGTATTCTACTTCTTTTCCTTTCAAAGTGTAAGTAACTTTTCTGTTCATTTAGACCACTTAGACTAAATAGCTTTTTTTCCTTTTTCATTTTGTATTTCATGAAGAAACCAAATCTACAGCAGGCACAACTAACCGTCCTCTTACTCTTTCTTTAGGCAGCTCAGGTAACACAGACGTCGTGGCTCAGAATCATCTGAAGATTGTTGAAGCTGGAGACAGTGTTAACTTCACCTGTATTTTTCAGGAGAGTCAAGAAACAGTGTAGTTTGGGTCAAACAAAGAGTCAGAGAGAAACCCCTTCCAATTGTTTTTTCATATCAAGCTTTAACTGCCGTCTTTGAAAAGGGCTTTGACAAAAATAAACGCTTTTTTGTGGCAAATGACAAGCACAGTTTTAATTTGAGCATCAGAAATACAGAAGAATCAGACACTGGAACATACTATTGTATTAAATATATATATAATGGTTTTCATTTTGGTGAAGGCACTGATCTCATTGTTAAAAGTAAGCTGAATATTCACTTCAATCTGACTCAGATACACACAGTACACTGTGTCTGGTCAAACAAGCATTATGTTACTGTTGTTTCTTTTCAGATGGACAGCTGATCATGGACTCTGAGAGACCCGAGACAGATCCAGATCATCCAGAAGAGTCTGCAGCGGCTCTGCAGTGTGCCGTCGTCACTCAGAGCTGTGCAGGAGAACACAACGTCTACTGGTTCAGACATCAATCTGGAGAATCTCCTCCAGGAATCATTTACACTCAGGAACGCAGGAACGCTCAGTGTGAGAGGAGATCTGATGGGAACTCAACCACACACAAATGTGTCTACAACCTGCCCAAGAAGACCCTCAGTCACTCTGATGATGGGATTTATTACTGCGCTGTGGCCGCATGTGGACAGATACTGTTTGGAGAAGGAACAACAGTTGATTCACCAGGTATCCAATAAATTTGCAACAGAAAATCTAAATCTCATGGTGTTGTTGCATCACTTAATATCTTTTAAAAGAAGATATTTTTCATATCTGCAGATACACCATGGAGGACAATTGCCCTAGTTCTAGCAGCTTCAAGCTGTTTATCAGTGATTGTGATCATAATTCTGGGCTCACAGATGTGCAAACACCAGCAGAAAGGTACGATTTACATGCTCTAGTATTCAAAGCAATGTCTATAAGTTTCAGTGCAGATGTAACATAAACGTTCTTATTGTTTACTCAAGACGGGATCCTGTATATCGCGCTTGATAAATCAATGGTAAGACCTTTCCTTTTGCTTTATCTTCTCTTAATTTGATTGCTTTCAGATGGCTTTGTTTGCTTTATGCCGTAACTTTTTTACGGATAAAATGTGAAACCAACTGCATAATGTCTTAATCAGTTTTGGTTTTTCCAATTTAAATTCTAAATGTTTATTATCTAAATATTTGAATGCATGTATTATTGTAACTGTGGTTCTGTTTCAGGCTGATGACACCAGCACTACAGTCAAATATACAATGTATCACAAACGTATTTAACCTTCAGAAGGCTTCAGGAATAAAACTGGCAGTACACAAGTTTGACTTTCACCTCATCTATCATGCATTTAGCAGTGATTTGAAAGACGTCCTTTTATTCGCAACATTCACCACATCAAGTGATTACAACACATGCCTTAGTTTGTATATAAAAAGGACATGAATGTACAATAATACAGTGTGTACAATGAATGGACATTAACAGTGGAAATCAACTTCAAACTGCTGTTGATATGAGCTTAAATTGTATTGTATGAAACCTGATATATGTCTTTTAAATCTTTTCTCTAACAGATAAAACAGTGTGGAATACAGTATGTGTTATATCTTCCATTGATTATGATTATACAGCACATTAGATATAAATGTTAAAGGTTAAAATGTTGGTTTTATGCTTAGAAATACAATTTTACTGCTTTTTTTGTTTCATACTGAATATGTGATTTTTCTTTGAATAATAAAAAGTTATAATTCAACCCTAGAGTGTTTAATTTGTCACGTTTGGCTGCGTGAGGCATGTTCATAAATAAAAAAACAATAATTATTTATGTGGGCGACTGTGGTTCATGTATGTTGTCTACAAACCAGAAGGTTGGTGGTTGGTGGTTCATATTAACCCATCTTCTACTGAACTTAAATTCACAAAAAAAAAAAAAATTAAACAAATATATAATATATTATTAAAAACAAATAAAACAAATAATATATATTTTACCTCATCATGCCGTCATAACTAAAACTACTGTAACTTTTCTTAGGCCTCAACTTTTTTTCTCTACCAATGGAAAAAACTTGCAGTGGTTGACTGTGAATGTTGTTTCTGTGGTTTCTATTCAAAGCGTGCTGTTAAAAACAGACAGAGGTCAGTCTTGTGGGTATGAAACTGCTTTATCCATCAAGGGTGTGTGTCACGCATACATGTGCATGCAAACAGATCTCATAGTTCAAAGCTTGTGTGTGTCCCTCTCATGCAACAGGAAGTAATGCAGCTCATCTCTGACAGCTAGAGTCACATCCTCTCTTTATATGGACAGAGTCTGAGTCTGCGGTACAAGGTTTGATAGTGGTGTAAACAAGGCCCAAAATGATCATGTGTTTTGTGAATGAAATTCAAATGAGTCTTTTAGTGAGCAAAAGAATGCATTATTTCTGTGAACACAATATATGAAGTGCTTTTATCTCCTTGATCTGGTGTGTGGGTTGTGTGTATAGTCTTATGATGGCTTGTGGTTAAGAATCAGCTCAAATGTCCACTTTACATGACTTATGAAAACATTAACTTTGTAACATAATTTAAATGTAAGCAATATCTGAATATGACATTTAATTAAGGCTCTTTAAAATGAATCAGTGTGCAATAGGAGTATCAAATTGCTGTAGTTATGCAGCAGTTTGCCAGTAACTTACTGTAGATTTAAATTAATGTATATTTACTGGCAACAGTTTGTTCAAAGTTAAATGAACATTTAACATTAACAAGTCTTTGTCTTTACAGAATAAAAACTATAAAATAATATAATGCAAAGCATTCTGGGAACCAGAAATCTTCATCAATCTTTTTCAGTTTTTTTCCTTCAGATTTTGGTTCCCAGAATGCTTTGCATGATGCTGTTATTTTTGTTTTATTCTGTAAAGATAAAGACTTGTTAATGTTTAATGTTCATTTAACTTTGAACAAACTATTGCCAGTAAATAACATCAATTTAAATCTACAGTAATTTACTGGCAAGCAGCTGCCAGTTTTACTATAATTTACTGTAATTTCTACAGATTTTTTTTACAGTGTGCATATTGCATTGTAAACCTTTAAATATCCATTTCATAGCTATCCTTGGTCAATGCTTTGAAAAAGATTTGTTGGATGATGATCAGTTTGCACGTATTATATTAAAGTGTTGAAAATTCAGTTTGTGCAGAAACTTTGTGTCACCCTTCGTCAATTTGAAATATGAAAAGATTTATGTTGGGTCATGTATTGCAGTGCAAACTTAGTCATTTTGTCTCTGTCCTTGGTGCTGAAAGTACAAATCCGTGTCCCACACTTCTGACTTTAATGATTTTAACCCTTTAACTGATCTCTAAACCGAACGGTTGAGCACATTTTGAGTCACTTTATTTTATTGAGAGGAGGACCTAACTTAACTCAAACTGATTAAGCCATCTCTATCATCTGGCGGATATATATTATGCCAAAAAAAAATACAGTTTCAGTTTTAATCAACAGCTGTCACAACACTTTTTCTAACATGGAAGTCAGAAACAAATTAATCACCCCAGCCATGTGAACTGTTTTTGGTGAAATTTTGCAAGCTAAGCATTTTTTTTACATATAACACTGTAAGAGCCTTAACGTTACAAAATGATGTTACTTGGTGCTATGAAAAAACGTTGTAACTTTTTTTGTAACTTTTTTAAAATAATTTTTCAAAAACATGCTCAACCAAACGGTTGATTTGGCACATGACGGTAACGGTCACCCCCCTTTTTGAGAAAGGACATTACAATGCACTATTAAAACTTGGTTGTAATTGAAGTATGCTTTGGAATAAAGACCTACGTTTAGTCTTGTTTTAAAGAAAACACTGCTGATTATGAAAAAAAGTATGAAAAAAGTTTTAAAATTACATTAAATTAAATAAACTAAATATTTTTTCTTTTATATAAAATATATATTTTACAAAATATTTTTCCTATATAATTACTATAAAATCAAAGCCATATATCTAACCAAGTTGTGTTCCAAATTTGAAGTTGATATCACAAAAATTTAAGTTCTCATGGGATTTTGTGAAAATGACATAAATTCCATTGAATTTAATTGTATGCATTCTGATGTAACAAATTAATAGATTTCTGTCCAAATATCACTTCTGTTACAAAATATGGAACCTTGAGACTCGAGACCTTTCTGATAACGTGTTTGTCAAGATTAAGGTTTTATTCATAAATTATGATGGGCAATGAAATAGTATGGCAAAGTATGTTTATGAATTCTGGTACCATTTATTACCATTAAATGACATCTCAACCATTTGTAAGAGGCCGATATATAAAAAATGATGGGATGTGTTAGCAAAAATAAAAAATAATACATTGAGTGTGGTTACTAGCGGCATAAGAAAATAAGAAATGCAAAAAAAAAATTCCATCACTTTTTTCTTGGTGCGGACTTCAAAGTGTTTTAAGGCCTAAACAAATGGACACATCACTGGTTGTCTCTGAAATGTATGGAGAATAGGGAAACATTTATTTTCAATAATAATTTTAAAATGTGCCTACTGCTACCTCAACCACAAAAATAGCCACTGCATAAGGCTGTTTTTTTTTTCAGTAAACTCATTTCCTGTTCATAACTCCAGCACAGCATCCAGTTGATTGGCCAACGTCAAAACCCTTTTTAAATGACCAATCAGATTTTACAGCCGTTTGAATAAATAAGACAGAAGTGCACAAGCATCTCATTTGTTTGAAGCAGCGATTGAAGGACACATAGACAGTCTACTTATCTACCTCTATTATTTAGTTGGTGTGAAAGGATTGTTTTGGGCTTATTCGTTTTTTGTCTTTGATGTTTTTTTACCCAGGGGAATTTAAAATTTGAGGATAATTTTGGAAGACCAGTAACCATGAGATATTATTTAATCATTTTGTTTTTCTCAGTAATAGGTAAATATACTTGAAATCTTTCCTATTCAACAAAACTATGTATCAGAACTCAGTCAATTAAATGTACCTGCTTGATTTTGCAGTCTGCTCCTCTGATGTGTCCTCTAATGTGGATGTTGTTCAGGAAGATGTAAAAGTAGTTCGAGCTGGAGAGGATGTGAATCTTACTTGCCAGCTTTTCAACGTTTCTGCAATCAACAAGAGCATGGTTTAAACGGGCATCCAATGGAAAATCTCATACAAATTGTGTCTTTATATTTAAATCAACAACCCAGCTGGAATAAGGACTTTGAGAAAATGAATCGTTTTAATGTTACCAAAGGAGATGATCATTTTAATCTGACCATTTTAAAGACAAAGCCTTCAGACTCAGCGACATATTACTGTGTCGTCTCATCATATTACAACATTGGAATGGGTCCAGGCACTAGATTATTTTTAAAGGTATAGTTTTATTGCTTGTTATTTTACGTTTTGTTTGGATTTATGGCATTTTTTGCTCACTATTTCTATTCATTTTGTCACTTTTTAAGCTGGACACACAACTGTTCAGCAGTCTTTGATAGACACGCTTCATCCAGGGGATTCAGTGAATTTGCAGTGCAGCGTCTTCAGTGAGAGTTGTGCTGGAGAACACAGCGTCTACTGGTTCAGACAAAGCTTGGGAGACTCTCAAGGAGTCCTTTACACCAAAGGAGAGAGAAATGGTCAGTGTAAGAACAGCAGTGAGTCTCAAACACAGAGCTGCGTCTACAATCTCCTCAAGAGCAACATCAGTGACTCTGACACTGGGATTTACTACTGCGCTGTGGCCGCATGTGGAGAGATACTGTTCGGAGAAGGAACTCAACTCAATTTTAGAGGTAAGATTTTGGGAGACATTTTTAAGTTTGCCACTCAGGACGAGCATTTTAATCATTTATTGGGGGAAATAATACCAATGCACTGATCTGTTATCAGTAATATCACTGTAAAATATGATGTGATCAATAAGTTGACAACGTGTTTTACATTGTGTTAATTTTCAATATTTTTTAAGTTATACAAGATTTAATTAGGTTTTTTAAGTCAGTTTAATGTAATTTACGTTAGATATTGACTTAAACAAGTTGATTGTACTCAAATTTAAGGCAGCAACTTTTTTTTTTACAGATTCAGAGAGTGGTGTGAACACAACCCTGCTTGTTCTTGGGATTTCAAACATCGTATTTTTATCTTTAGTTGTTTTTCTTGCCATAAAAGTATGCCAGAATCAGAATAAAGGTAAGGTTTCTTTTTAGCACACACTGATAATATACAGTATTTATATTAACACGTTTATAATGTGAATACAACAATTGCCACTACAGAAATATTATACTTGATTGCCTTTTTAATTCAATGTTTTTCTTATTCACCCACAATCCACAAATCTCAAGAGAGTCAAGTAAGTTTCTAGTTTTAATTTTGAGATTCAAATCATATATTTATTAATTAGAATCATAAAGTAAGTCTTATCATAAGCTAACACAGACTTGACTTTTATATTTTATGTGACAATGTCTTTGACGTTTGTTTCTTTTTTCTGCATTATTGTAGGGTGAAGACAGTTATGCAGCTCACAATTCTTTCATAGCGAATGGACTCAAAGTAAAGATTACTCAAGAACACTCTGTTGTGACATACAGCATGTGTAGTGAAAGAATACCTTTAATCACACAACAGAAGTAACAGATTCTCATTAAAGCCAGTTTATGAGGTAAAACATGTTTTACTGTATATTTTCAGTACTGCTTTGTCTATTCATACCAGATTTGCAACAGTTAATGTCACATCGCAAGTCTTTTTCATATTGTTCTGTATTTCCATGACCCTTTTATCATGTTATTTGAGCTTTACATATAGTTGGTTGCGTGTACATATGTCCATTTATATAGAACAGAAACTATTTTTGTCTGTATATTTACTTAAACTGTACTAAAACAATATTGTGTTTTTGATACATGAAAGTCTCTAAATTAATTTCTCAAAGCACATGCCACAAATTCCTTATTTGTATTGCAAATGTAAACTGTATTTTGTGATTTTTATCTTACGACGTAATTTTTCATAAATGGTGTTATGTGTAAAATGATGTGTGTTCTGTGATATCTACATACATGGCTTTAATGTTCCCCCCAAAAATGTAACAATGTAATATAGGCATGGCTTCACGTTTCTATGTGCAAGTAAATAACTAAAACAAAGTCTGCTTTATCCATTATTGTTACTGTATCTGTGTGTCTCTTTTGTGACAATGTAATACATGTATATCCTTTAGCAAAAATGCAAATTCATTTACACCTCCTTGAACATATTTAACTAAAACACAAACTGACATTAATACTATGTGATCTCTATTGATTGTATAACATTTTTTTATTGACTTTATGCAAGAGTACTGAAAAGTACAGGAACTTCAAAAAAACATTGATGTAGACAACTAAAGTGAAGTTATACTCTCTATATAAATCATTATGTCTTATTATGTCTTTTGAAAATGTAAAAATGCTGAAAGTTTGCTGTGATGGGTAGGTTTACGGTTAGGGCCAAGAAACTGTCATTATCTCTCAGTATAAAAACATTATGCCTATGGAATGTCTCTTTGTCAAACTTCAAATATAAGTCAAATCTCCAAGAACTAAAGGCCTGCAGAGATATTGAAGCACATCCATGGCATGTGTGGATTCAAAACACATGCTGTTTTTTATTGTGGGAAATTCTCACAGCCAGCAAAGCCTGCAGACGCAACAGGTGCCCAAATAAATAAATAACTTATTTTTATTCTCATTTATTTCTATGTATTTTTATCACTTACTGTACTCCTGATATTGTGCAGACTTCATCAGTGTATAAACAAATAATCCCGATAAGTTCATCCAATCTATTTTTACCTGGCGTAGTCTTTCAGATATGTCTTTGCATAATTTAACTTTTATACGTAATTAAAATTCATGTTCTTCCGGAGGCAGTGCTTCACACTTGATGTTATCTCCCGTTGCAAATGCACAGGTCGGGTCTAATAGAAGTCCCTCGTGACCATGATGACTCCGGGTCATCACCTATTTAACCCCATGACTTCCTGCAGACTGTCCCTATAAATTTCTCATGTGCACATATTGCAGTTCGTCGAATATTATTAATAAACAAAAAACATTTGAAATCCGTTCTTAACAGAGGAGGACTTTGTGGATAGCTATGATGGAAGGACTTTTAGGCGAGTCACTACCACCACCAACAGGTAAGTGTAAAAATACTGAACCGAAGTGCCTCTGCTGGCTAGAGAAGAACAAAGAGCAAAGCTTTGCCTCCACGAGCCTGCCAGACAACGTTACAGTTGATATAGTGCTACAGTTTACTGCTTTTGTAAGCTCTCACTTTTGTACGGCTGTTACAGTCCCTTAGGAAAATTAACCATGGTTTTGTGATCAATTACTGTTCGTATTACCATGTAGTTTCCAACAAATTTCATGATTAAATAGTATATAACATCATATCAAAAATGGATAAGAAAATAAAAAATAAAAAAATAATAAAAAAACAGTGCCACGATGAAACCTCCTAGGAAATCTGTTTAGGACAATCCTCTTTGTTTGTTAACATTTTTAAGTCTGAGTCAGGCTTGAATTGGTTTGAAATTGAAATGTAAATCTGAGTAGAGCTCGCTGTTATGGTAAGAGGCATGACTTTCCAGAAAAGGCGCTAAGCAGTGCCTATCAGAACACACTGCTGGGCCAGCTAACCAATCACGGCACATTTCATAATTCGGAAGGAGGGGCTATATCAGAACAGGAACTAAATATCGATTTTAAGCCAGACTGGGGTTTACGGTGACGCATTGCTGCCACATACATATTATTTTCATTTTTCCCCTCAATTATGTCATAATAACGAGATCTTATGTCGTTTAAACGACATATTTTCTTGTAATAACGAGATCTTATGTCGTTAAAACGACATATTTTTCTCGTTAAAACCACATACTTTTCTCGTTATAACGACATAATATGTCGTTTTAACAACATAAATATGTCGTTTTAACGACATAAATATCACGTTTTAAAGACATAAATATCTTGTTATTTCGACATAAGGTGACATTGTAATATGCATTTAGCTACATTTAGCATTTTTATAATGAGTTTCTAAGGGAGGAAAATTAAATGCTTTGCATTTATATTAGCTATCTGATTTTTGTAGTATACTTTATTATGATTTTAGTATAAATATAATGCACGCACAATTATCTGTGAACTTGATAAATGTATGTTTTTATTAGGCTACTATATCCACAAACAAATTGCTTTCAGTTATGTGTGCAAAATTCAGAATTTAACGAATGTGCAGCGATTTGTACAAATAGAGACTGTTTGTGTAATACATTTGTTTTATTTTGTATTAGTGATAATTTGCGCGTCCATTTATTGAGATCTCATTTGACGGCAATTTGCTTAACGTGTAATTAAACGCGTTGAGTTTATATTCTGAGCTCAGCAGATTTGTACATATACTTTATTAGTATGATTATTTACTGTGGTTTGAACACTGTCCGTTATGTTAAGGTTTGTATTCATTTCAAGACTGGGAATTAAAGAACGCATTGTAGTTATGTTGGGACATTCTAAAACGCTTAACATTAAAAAGGCTTAACGTGGCTTACTGTACTAAGACATTAATATTAAAAGATCAAACTCAGTAAACATCATATTAATAAGCTATAGACTATGCAGCCTTTAAATAGCGGTTTTCTAATGGTAGGAAAATGCTTAACGTGTAATTAAACGCGTTGCATTCATCTGGGCTCATTTATTTTTTTGCACATAGTATAGCTTATTAATATGATGTTTACGAGTTTGGTCTTTGAATATTACTGTCTTAGAACATTAAGCCACGTTAAGCCTTTTCTAATAATGGTTTTCTATGGAAGGAAAATGCTTCATGTGTAGGCTAATTAAACGCGTTGCGTTCATATTCTGTGCTCATGATTTTTTTTTTTTTTGCACAACACAAAGAATAGCTTTTTAATATGATGTTTACTGCGTTTGGTCTTTTAATATTACTGTCTACAGTAAGCCCAGCCCGATCTCATGAAAGTATCTAGGTCACGAATGTAATTTCTCGTGGCATTTATACGCAAAAAACTGTTTTACAGTTTTAACACGTACATATGATACGCACTTTTTGGCGTATAATATGCACGAACTCCCCACCCCCCTCCCCCCTAAACCTAACCCAGGGTTTTTTAGTGCGTACCATATACACGCAAAAAAACATTTTTGGCGTATAAATGCCACGAGAAATGACACTCGTGGTATAGATAAGCATCTTCATGAGACTGTGTTGGTAAGCCACGTTAAGCCTTTTATTAACGTTAAGTGTTTTAGAATGTCTCAATGAATGGATGCGCAAATTATCACTAATACAAAATAAAACAAATGTATTTTATACACAAACACTCTCTATTTGTACAAATCGACGCACATTCGTTAAATTCTGAATTTTGCACACAACTGAAAGCAATTTGTTTGTGGATATAGTAGCCTAATAAAAACATACATTTATTAAATTCACGGATAAGTGCGTGGATTATTAATACTAAAATCATAATAAAGTATACTACAAAAATCAGATAGCTAAGTTCAGAATATGAACGCAAAGCGTTTAATTTTCCTCACATTAGAAAACTCATTATAAGAACGCTAAATGTAGCTTAATGCATATTATAATGTCCCCTTATTATGTCGAAATAACGATATATTTATGTCGTTAAAACGAGATATTTATGTCGTTAAAACTGAGATATTTATGTCGTTAAAACGAGAAAAGTATGTCGTTTTAACGACATAAGATCTCGTTATTACGAGAAATATGTTGTTTATACGATAAGATCTTGTTATTACGAGAAAATATGTCGTTTTAACGACATAAGATCTTGTTATTATTACGAGAAATATGTTGTTTAAACGACATAAGATATTCGTTATTACGACATAATTGAGGGGAAAAAATAATATGTATGTGGCAGCAATGCATCACCGTAGGGGAGAGAAGTGCTGTAATACTGTAAAATATGTGACAAATAATGTGGTTTTTTTGACAAACAATCAAGCATGAAAGCATATTCTAGTACACCTCCAAAACAAAATCAAGACTTAAAAGGGCATAATAACTTTAAACTTGATCATGCCCTGCAATCCCCTTGATTCAAAACATAAATTTAATTGAATAATTTTAATTTAATTTTAAATTAAATTAATTAATTGAATTAAATGTAAAATATCTTGGTTGTCATCATTGGTAGGCCTACTAAAACCTTGAGTTTTATATGAGGCCCTTAAAAGGATTGTTTTTTTGGTCACATGCTTCTTTGACGCATCTTATTTCCGGCTTTTTTCTGTGTCAAACCACAAAATGCATTTTTAGTAGCAATAAAAAAATTTAAAAAACGTATTAACCAGAGTTTTCAGAGAGGCCAACTTTAGTTGCTAAAAACTGTATATTGTATTTATAATACATTTCCTAATATATGAAAGAGGGTTTTCGGAGCAACGGAAAGGAAAAATGGTTGAGTTAAAAAAAGAAATTGCATTTTGATGTGGCGACAGTGTGTGAAAGCAGAAAAGTTAAGGTGAACGTGCACATGTGCCTCAGTTGACTGAAGCAGAGACAGATGGACACATGGTAAGGACACAGTCTAGTGATCTACCCTTATTCTTTAGTGTGTGTGATGGTGTGGCTCATTCGTTTGCTTTTTCAGGAGAATTCAAAGCCTGAGGATATATTTGGAAGACGACTGATCATGAGATATTACTTCATTCTTCTGCTTTCCTCAACAATATGTAAATATACCTAAATGCTGATGCTTTGTAAACATAAAAACCACTCTATTTAACACTTTATAACACATTCAACTCTAAAGTATTCAATGTGTGCTTCATTTTGCAGTCTGCACTTCTGAAGTGGACATTATTCAGCAAGATTTAAAAATAGTTCAGTCTGGAGAAGATGTGAACTTAACCTGCCACTTTTCAGAGTTTATGGAAACAACTGCATGGTTTAAACAGACGGCTAAAGGAAAATCTTCAAAGATTGTGTCTTTACACTATCACCAACCCAGCTGGAATAAGGACTTCGAGAAAATGAATCGTTTTAATGTCACCAAAGGTGATGATCATTTTTATCTGACCATTTTAAAGACAAAGCCTTCAGACTCAGCAACATATTACTGTGTCGTCGCAACAAATTGGAAGAGTGGAATGGGTCCAGGCACTAGATTACTCGTCAGAGGTATATTTTCTTGCTTTTTATTTATACTTTGTGGGGATTGTGTTGGATGACTATTGGCCTTGCTTTTTCTATCATGTGTCCCTTTTATGTCCCTTTTATCAAGATGCAGCCGTAGGACACACAACTGTTCAGCAGTCTTTGATAGACACGCTTCATCCAGGGGATTCAGTGAATTTGCAGTGCAGCGTCTTCAGTGAGAGTTGTGCTGGAGAACACAGCGTCTACTGGTTCAGACAAAGCTTGGGAGACTCTCAAGGAGTCCTTTACACCAAAGGAGAGAGAAATGGTCAGTGTAAGAACAGCAGTGAGTCTCAAACACAGAGCTGCGTCTACAATCTCCTCAAGAGCAACATCAGTGACTCTGACACTGGGATTTACTACTGCGCTGTGGCCGCATGTGGAGAGATACTGTTCGGAGAAGGAACTCAACTCAATTTAACTCAAAGGTAAGGTGAAATACAAATGTCTGGCTTTAAATGTTGAAATGTTTCTTGAAAAACAGTTGAATAATATACAGAGTACATGATACCAAGATACCAAACGTATCTAAAAGAAAAACAAAAAAACAAAAATAAATCTATTAAGATCAAATGAATTGTGTTTCAGAGAGTGGCATTGTGAATCCAACTATTCTTGCTCTTGGAATTTCAAACATTATATTGTTTGCTCTTGTTGTTGTTCTGGGAATAAAACTATTCAGGGGTCAGAATAAAGGTAAGACTTTCATGAATAAAATTAATTTATTATGTTAAAGGGAAAATTGTTAAAAATGTAAATGCCATTTATAATGACAAAGCTTGTTTCTTCATTTCCTAAAGTGCAAAAACCTCAGAGAATCAAGTAAGTACACAATTATCTTCCATTTGAGATATTTTCCAAATCTTTATCAATGTATATGTTATATCAATTTAATATTAGATAATATAAATTATTTTTTTAAGGTTTTTTTTTTAATCTTTTGTTGTATATTATGTCACATCATTTGTCCTTTTCCTCTCATAATTGGAAATTAATTTCTCTCTTGATTTTAGAATGAAGAAAACATGAATTACGCAGCCATTAGCTTTAGTCAGAAACCTCTGAACACTAGAAGGACCAAATCAAAAGTCATTGAGGAGCAGTCTCTGTACGCTCAGGTCAGATCACAGCAGTAACATACAGAGGTTTAGTGGAGCATTTCACTTTGACAATGAATTATAATTATATAAAAAAATTGTTTTAACTGTACTGCAGTTTGGTCAGCCGTGTTGCTTTTTTTAATGTGATTTAAAAAATAAAATAACTTAAATCTATAATGCCTGTCCTTTATTTCAAGCATTAAGTGTCAGTTAATTGTTAAATGCTCTAAAAATATAACTTCAAACACCAGTAGCTAACTGTCAAAAAAGTAGCAATGTAAATAAAAATATGGATTGCAAGATGATAGCTATTGGTGGTCATATTTGAATGCATTTTAATTGTTAAAATGTTGGCTTTATAACATTAGATAGCTATATTAATTTGTTAGACATAGCAATGATAATGATAATTGTAAAACAGAAGTAGTGTGTTTGTATGCTCCTTTGTGTATTTTTTTAATGGATTAATGAATGCATGTTGTAAGACTCTGTTCTGTTCTGTACAGTTTCCTTATGAATCACTTGTGTGAAGTAGGCTATGCTTCATTTGATTCTACTAAATTCATAGTCAGTTTATGTTCGTTTTTGATCAAATGTGTTGTTGTTTTTTATAATGTTTCATTGCATTGGTTTTATTGTTAACCCGAATGATGGATCCTGGCGCAGGTATTGGGTATAGGTCTCTGGCAAAGTATTAGTTAGCATTTGGTTAGTCTTCTTTAAAGAGGCATTTGCTGAATGCTGAATTCAACATGCTCTCTATTGCCACCTAGTGATCGTAGATCATTGGGCCAGTTGTTCAAAACATTTAATCTGGATCAAAATGATCCGGATTTGGAAATCCCATTTTTTCCTATCCAGGATCAGGTAATTCTGTCTTACTTTTATGCCGGTTTTTCAAAGCAACATTGGACTGGATCACCCTGATCCAGATACACAGTTTTCAAGATTACCAAATCTAGATTACCAGTGCTCTAAATGGGACAACATATCACAATGTGGGCTACCAGCTATGTAAAGAACAGGTAGAAGAGCCAACATGGGGTCACTGTAAGTGTTTCTTTTTTGAGACAAAACACAAATGGGGACAAGATATATATATTTTTTTTACTTTACTATACTGAATATCTTAACTGTTAGCCTATGTATACTTTATCACTGTTACAACGGTTACACAAGTCAAGTGCAAAATATAAATAAAACTATACACTAAATGATACAAATGTATTATTTGACCAATTTTAAAGTTTTACTACATTTTCTTCCTGAAATCCACCTTGAAATCCTACCCCCTGTTGGGATCAGGATAATCCTGTTTTTTTGGATCAAAGTTATCCAAATCCCACTGACAAGTTTTGAACAACACAAACTGAAGGTTTGATCCAGATTAAAACTAGGATTGGATTCCCTGATCTAATCTGATTTCAGATTCCTTCTTTCCCTTTTGAACAACCCATTTTCAAGATTTGATCCAATCCGATAACCAAAATCAGATCAGATTACCTTTGAACAACTGGCCCATTGGTATGAGATCTGATTCTGGGCTGCGTTTAAAGGGGACATATTGTCACGTGAGTACCTTGAGACACAAAGGTTTTGGATCCAAATGCAGTCTTCAAAAGGGTAATCCAATGGCATAATCCATCGTAGTACAGGCAAGGTCAAACACAGGCATGCAGTCCATACAAACAAACACAACAAGGCAGGGAGTAATCCACGGAACAGTCAAGAAATCCAAAACCAAAAGACATGAAACCAGGGAGAATGCTCGGAATTGCAGTTTAACACTAAACAAGACTTCAAGGTTAATGAATAAGAAAGCCAGGCTTATATAGGGTGCGCTGAAACAAGATAATGAGACACAGGTGGATGTGATAATGAATGAAGAGTCTGGGCACAATGATGACACAGACAGGAGACTGTAAGGCCACGTTACACAAAGCCGGGTATTTAGCAAAACGAATATTTTCCCCTCTCCCTTTTCAAAATAACATCGTTTACACCCCGCATAAATACGCCGTCGAGCGCCATCATAACTATGCTAAACCTAAGGCGGCAGTGTAGGGGTTAAAGAGTAAAGCCATGCAAGCGCAATCAGAATCCTGGAATCGACAAGAGAGAACCTAAAACGCCGTTTCTCCAGTTTACACGACAACAAATATCCGGCGTTTTCAAAAATCTCCACTTTGCCCGGAGTTTTCAGAAATATCGTTTTCAGTGATAAAAACAGCGTTTTCGTGTAAATGAGAGGGCAAAACGCAGAGAAATATCTGCGTCTTTCCATTGTGTAAACGGGGCCTAAGATATAGAAAAAACAACCCCCAAAACAGCAGATCTATTGCCAAGACATCTCTACTTTTTTTCCCTCATGGGACCAAATGTTTTACTATCTACGTGTGGCTTGACTCCACAAGATTATAAACATGATGCTTACAGTAGCATAACTGTGTAGGGTATGGGCGAGGGTGAATCAGGGTTGTTCAACTGAACAACTAAATGCATTCTTGCTAAAGCCCCAAAGCTTTCAGACCCTAAAAGCCTGAATGAATATTAAGACATGTGACAGAAAAAATCACAGTAAAGCCCCAGGAAGTCTGCTCCTAATGGCTTCATTGACACTTTCATAGCGAACTGAGTTAAGGCCAAACCTTCCACCTTTCCGTCAAGAAGGAACGTTGTGTACGCACACCACATAAACCAACACAGTCTCATGAAAGTGAGTATCTATACCACGAATGTCATTTCTCGTGGCATTTATACAGCAAATGTTTTTTGTGTGTATATGCTACGCACTGAAAACCCCTTGGTTAGGTTTAGGGGGAGGGGGGTGGGGAGTTTGTGCGTATTACGTGCCATAAAGTGCGTATCAAATGCACGCAAAACGCGTACCATTTACACGCAAAAACTGTTTTTGGCATTTAAATGGCACGAGAAATGACATTCGTGCTATAGATACGAACTTTCATGAGATCGGGCTACATAAACACATCAGGCCTCAGAGAGATCGCTATCTCCTCAGAAAGGAATGTCAGGCGGCCGAAAGAAAGTTCCTTCCACGACGCACACACATTTATGGATTATTCATTAATTCACTAATTTTAAAGACTATGAGATATATTTGAAATGATATTATATTGGCGCTTTTCCAAATGCTGGTACGGCTCAGTACGGTTCGGCTCGCTTCGCTTTTCCACTGTGTGGTACGTCTCAGCACGGCACGGCTCAGTTCGCTTTAACTCGTTTTTTTGCTTTTCCACTGCAGTTAGTACCACTTCAAAGTGGGTGGAATTATAGTCTGACCGTTATAGTTTATCCGCTTTTCGGCAACCAACGAGAGGAACGTCTGCACTTCGCTCCACTGACCACGATTCAGCTATTTATTTTTTGAACGTTTTCTTTCTTTTTTTTCTTTCTTTTTTCTTAAATCAAGTCAAGCAAGTAGTATTAAAAGAGGTGCAACAGCGGTGGCTGTTACTAGCTATTTAAATCTAGCGGGTTTGATGTCTCGCAAATACAATGACGCTGGTAGTGAGGATTCTGTCTGACTCTGACCAATCAGTGATCTGCAGTGTGTTCACTTCACATTTTAGTATCTGTATGGTAAGCTTGGAACCTCAACAGAGGTGGTACCATTTAAAGTGAGCCGAAGCAGGCCTGGCTCCAGGGTGGGTCCCTGCTGCATGCTGGTTGACGTCACGGTCCTCGATTTTAACTCCATCATAAAGGGTTTGTGAACTGCTCTTAGTTTGACCCGTCATCTAGGACCTGTTTGCCTTGGGACAACATATAGGCCCGAACAACATAGCTCCTAGTGTCATTCGGGTACTCAAACCCCTCCACCACGGTAAGGTGTCACTTCAAGGAGGGGGGCAGTTCAAGCTGTCATTCATAATGAAAATAAATTTTGATTTGTTTAACTATGTGTAAATGTGTTCTTAATCAATGATCTTAAAGAGTTAGTTCGGTATTTTACACTTAAAGCCTTGTTTTAAGATAATTTCTGATGAAATAGAACAGTTAAGAATGAAATTTGGACAAATGCTGCGGTCACGAGAATTTTAGGTTTCTGTGTTAGCACCCTCCCCACCTACACAATGGTCGTCTATGTGCACTGGAACAATCATTCATAAAACGTATTAAACTTTAGTTTACAAAGACGTGAAACTCACCGAGTGGTCTGGGGTGTTCACTGATATGCTCATACAAAAATTGCTGCAAAAGATGCTTTCCAAGTAGCCTGGATGCCAGCCCGAACTCCGCCCACAACATTTTTTGGTTCGGGAAGTTCGGCCTGGACTCGAATCCATTGAGGAGTAATTATGATCAGACAAGAAACGTTCGGGCGAATCAAATTGCCAGGGCGGGCTTTATACGATGATGGACAGGTGATCTGCAAGGATGTAATCATCACGTTATCAAAGAGCGCTTACTGGTCTCCCTCAGAGATGACTGCAGCTGGAGAATTGAGATGTATAGATTCCGCTGTCGCGTGTGTTGTGAAATAAATCGACAGCGCATTCATTTTAATTGACAAACAGAGAAGTGCAATCAAGGCATTTGTCGATCGAAAAGATATTTTTGCCACCCTTTCCACATGATTACGCAAAAGTGTAACTTATCGGCTGGCTCTGACGGTCGCTAAGAAGATGAGACGTAATGAAAAGCCTGTGGTCGTTGTGGTTTCTAATTGGTCGCACTAATGGAGTGGAGGAGTAAGTAAAAGAAGCAACACTCGTTTTTTAACTTCTAAAATAATTCAAGTTAGGCTACGTTCTGTAGTTGACAACTGTATGCAAAGTAGCTGACTTACTGCATTGCTCTGATTGGTTGTAGGTTTACCGACTATCCAATTGAGTGCAAAGTTGTTGTTTTTTCCTGGTTCGGTTAAGACACGCCTCATAATCAAAGCCATACGGAGGAGTTTCAGACTTATATTCCGACTGGAATATGAGTATGACGAAGTCAGGCTACTTTCCAAGAGGTGTTATCGTAGTTTTGGACCAAGTCAAGTCAATGGAGTCGGACAACTTAGGTGATTTTCACTCTCTACTTAATGTGAAGTGATGTATCGATGTTCCCTTATCCCCTATGCAGTGCACAGTGCCCTTTGAACTGAAGGTGTTCACTCCCTTCGGATTGGAATCTCACTTAAGATGGCAGAATACCCTGTGAAGTCCACTTTACAGTCCACGAAATGCACCACTAGAGGTGCGTTCCATTCGAACTGCAAGTGGACTGCGAAGTGGACTTCACAGAGTATTTCGCCATCTTAAGTGAGGTTCCAATACGAAGGGAACGAACATGTTCAGTTCGAAGGGCACTGCAAATGAAATAAGGGAACATCGATACATCACTTGACAGGAAGTGGAGAGCAAAAGTCACCCAACTATCATTATGCACCACATCATCAGTTCGAACTAACAGCCCGGTCTCATCCCAAGGTGACATATAGACCTTATGCACCAGAGAAACGTGGGCGCCGTCATCTGCAGAATATTGTCTTTGAACTTCCGGTTTCGCGGTCGCTCTGGCATTTCTATGGCATTGCTGTCGAGGAATAATAATCTGGTGAAGTGGATTTACTTATTGTAGAGTTAACAAAAGTTATCATGAGCATTGTAATGTTTATCATAAGCATTATAAAGCAGATGTCTTAAAGGGCAACTCCACCCATTTGCATTAAGCTTTCCATTGTTAGAAACCCAGTTATACTATTGAATGGTCATGCAACACTTTATCATTTTCCCCTGAGACGAGAGAAATCTGCTATTTACCTTTTTCACTTCCTCCAACAATGACGCAAAAATCGTCATTTTACGTCATTGTTGGCGGAAGTGTAAGAGAGGGCGATTTCAGTAAAAAACTACAAGCCCGAGTCCCCACCGTTTCAAACCCGCCAGTAGGAGGTTGGACCTATTGCGCTAACAGACCTATCACAGATCAGTGCCAATGCGTTTGATTTCACTGGCAGAAACGTTTTGAAAATGTGGACGAAACTACTGAATACGCTGACGGATGCGTTATGGAGGATTGGGATTAACATTACACATCTTTTTTGGACGCTAAGCTAGCAGGCTCTTGTTCTGTGGAGAAAGCTGAGTAGTTGGGGTTACCGTCCTCTTTTTCCTGGACATGTCCGGCCGTCGATGTCCGGGATTCAGCTTTTAATTTCTGAAGTCGCCATTCATTGTTTACATGTAAGTTACAGCTTTTGTTTCAATCTAACTCAATTCCTTATGATTGGTGAATCTGACTGTTGTGTTTACATGAACGCCAAACAAGTGATCGGTTGATGCGTTTTAACATTGCTAAGAAAATTCCTGCTCCTCCGTGAGAGATACGAGACCGGTAACTTACGTCTTAGCACGCTCATCGGTAATCACGCCACCGGCCTCGCGCCGTTATCCAGACAGCCGGCACTCATCCCGGTCGACACAGTAAACCTGGCTCGTCTCGCGCCGTTATACATACAGCTCGCACTCGTTCCGCTTGCCACAGTAAACATGATGAATGACGACTGTAGAACGCAAAAGCCGAATCGCGGACATTTTGGGCGATCTCGAAACACATTTTCGGACAGACTCATCACAGAGAATCACTAGTAGACTGTTGTTTACATACTGCGAGGTTAGCGGTAGGCGTGGCCTCCTAGGGCAGCGAAGCAAATGAATTCTGGGAGTTGATGTTTTTCATTCACATAAGCCAAAAATACATTTTCTGTCTTTTCTCAGTCTAGAAAGCTCCAAATTAAAAAATAATTTCACATTTCTTCTACATAAATGACCCATTTTAAATACACATTCATCTTTCCAGAGGTGGAATTGCCCTTTAACAAATGTCGACCGGGATTTTTTTTACGAGCAGTTCAATCATGCCTATGAAAGATCGCTGTGAAAATACAGACCGGAAGGCAAAAGACAACGAGCGCAGCACTGAAAAGGGGCGGGGCTACATAAGGTCTATAGGTGACGCTTTTGACATTGCGTCTACATCCGACACACATGGCAACCTTTAGCGTCAATATGAAACGCAGATATATGGGCCAGACGGCGCCTCCTAGTGGTCTAACCCTAACACTACCCCAGACCTAAATCTAAACATATAATAATATGACGCCCTCAGGATGAGAAAGAGTAGGAGTAGGGAGCAGTGAACACTGCGTAGGGACCTTGTCGAATGGAACGCACCTTAGTTTTCTAGTGTGTGTCAGTTTGTTCCCTTGGTTACTGATAACATTCACCTGTTTAGTTTTTCCTCTTTACCTCTCTTTGTGTATTTAAGCCCTTAGTTATCCGCAGTGTTTTTGTTAATTGTTGTATTATTTTTTTAGTGGTTCTCATTCCTTATCCTGTATTCTCCTGAATGTCAGTTTATCAAAGACTATATTTTATTCTCCATTGTGTTTACTGATCAACATAATATCGTGACAGATGTATGCATGTACTAACCAATCCAGAATAATTGATCATTATTTAAATGTGTCAAATTTAGATGCTCATCATCTGTAAAAAAATAAAAAAGCTTTTATGTGAGGCCCTTTTAAGGTTTGTCATCTGGTTACATGCTTCTTTGCATCTTATTTCCTGCTTTTTTTCCCTTTGTCAAACCACATCAAGCATTAGCAATAAAATGACATATTACCCACACAGTTTTGAGAGAGGCCAGTTTACTAAGCAGTAGTATTAATAACACCTGTCTAAATAAATAAGAGCAATGCAGCAATTTTTTTGAAGCAATGGAAAGATGGTTAGGTTAGGCATTTTGATGTGGCGACAGTGTGTGAAAGCAGAAAAGTTAAGGTGAAAGTGCACATGTGCCTCAGTTGACTGAAGCAGAGACAGATGGACACATGGTAAGGACACAGTCTAGTGATCTACCCTTATTCTTTAGTGTGTGTGATGGTGGGACTCATTTGTTTGCTTTTTCAGGGGAATTCAAAGCCTGAGGATATTTTTGGAAGACGACTGATCATGAGATATTACTTCATTCTTCTGCTTTCCTCTGACAACATGTAAATATACCTAAATGTCTTTTAAACAGTAAACATGTCTATTTATTAATAATTTCAACTTTAAAAGTTACTATTGTGTGCTTGATTTTGCAGTCTGCTCCTCTGATGTGTCCTCTAATGTGGATGTTGTTCAGGAAGATGTAAAAGTAGTTCGAGCTGGAGAGGATGTGAATCTTACTTGCAGCTTTTCAACGTTTCTGCAATCAACAAGAGCATGGTTTATACGGGCATCCAATGGAAAATCCATACAAATTGTGTATTTATATTTAAATCAACAACCCAGCTGGAATAAGGACTTTGAGAAAATGAATCGTTTTAATGTTACCAAAGGAGATGATCATTTTACTCTGACCATTTTACAGACAAAGCCTTCAGACTCAGCGACATATTACTGTGTCGTCTCATCATATTACAGCATTGGAATGGGTCCAGGCACTAGATTACTTTTTAAAGGTAGGCTAAGTTTTATTGCTTGTTATTTTAGTTTTGTTTGATTTATGGCATTTTTTGCTCACTATTTCTATTCCTTTTGTCACTTTTTAAGCTGGACACACAACTGTTCAGCAGTCTCTGATAGACACGCTTCATCCAGGGGATTCAGTGAATTTGCAGTGCAGCGTCTTCAGTGAGAGTTGTGCTGGAGAACACAGCGTCTACTGGTTCAGACAAAGCTTGGGAGACTCTCAAGGAGTCCTTTACACCAAAGGAGAGAGAAATGGTCAGTGTAAGAACAGCAGTGAGTCTAAAACACAGAGCTGCGTCTACAATCTCCTCAAGAGCAACATCAGTGACTCTGACACTGGGATTTACTACTGCGCTGTGGCCGCATGTGGAGAGATACTGTTCGGAAAAGGAACTCAACTCAATTTTAGAGGTAAGGTGAAATACAAATGTCTGGCTTTAAATGTTGAAATGTTTGGCTTTTTCTCCTATCTTGAAAAGCAGTTGATTAATATACTAGAGCACATGATACCAAACCTCTAAAAACTCTACAAAACTCTGAAAAAATAAATAAGTAAATAAATCAATAAATTAAGAAGATGAATTGAACAAATTAATTGTGTTTCAGAGAGTGGCGTTGTGAATCCAACTATTCTTGCTCTTGGAATTTCAAACATTATATTGTTTGCTCTTGTTGTATTTTTGGGAATAAAACTATTCAGGGGTCAGAATAAAGGTAAGACTTTCTGAATAAAATTAATTTATTATGTTAAAGGGAAAATTGTTAAAAATGTAAATGCCATTTATAATGACAAAGCTTGTTTGTTCATTTCCTAAAGTGCAAAAACCTCAAGAGAATCAAGTAAGTACACAATTATCTTCCATTTGAGATATTTTCCAAATCTTTATCAATGTATATGTTTTATCAATTTAATATTAGATCATATTATTTTGTCAGGGTTTTTTAAATCTTTTTGTTGTATATTATGCCACATCATGTGTAATTTTCCTCTCATAATTGGAAATTAATTTCTCTCTTGATTTTAGAATGAAGACAGCCTGAATTACGCAGCCATTAGCTTTAGTCAGAAACCTCTGAACACTAGAAGGACCAAATCAAAAGTCATTGAGGAGCAGTCTCTGTACGCTCAGGTCAGATCACAGCAGTAACATACAGAGGTTTAGGGGAGCATTTCACTTCGACACAAAAGATTTTCATCATGATCTTATAGGATCAAATTAATTCAATTTGTCAGAACAATTTTAGTAACTTCTACATTTTGAGTTGTTGTCCATTGAAAATTAAACCAAGAGTATAGTCTGATCATTTTTACTGCAATGAAATTGTGAAAACTACAAGATGATATCTGATGTCACTCAGACTCCATATTTTAATGTCTTTAAGTGTCAACATGGCTTTGTACTGTGTATTGTTAGATATATGCATTTATTTGGCATAGTAAGGATAATTTGGGTAAAAGAAAGGTCATTTGTGTTGTGTTCTCATTGATTTTAAGTGGATTAATAAATGTATGTTGTTCTCTCTGTATGTTGTAGACTCTGTGTTGCTCTTTTCAGGTCAACTTTGGAACTTGTGAAATGTTCATTTTTACAGTTTCCTTGTGAACCACATATTAATTGCATAGTAGCCTATGCTTCATTTGCATCTACTAAATTAAATGTATGTGATGTGCATTTGTTAAAATGCGTTTGTTTAATATTGTTTTTATTCTGTTAACTCAAACAAGTTGGAACCTGGTGCTTGTATAAGATAGTTCCCTTTAAAAAGGACTAGTGCACATTTAGTTGGTCTTTAATAAGAATTCTTAAAGGGATAGTTCACCCAAAAATGAAGGCCCTTTCACACGCGACGCGGCAAGCGGTGTAATCACCGCGCGGCTGTCGCTTTCTCTCCTGAGTGGAAGCGTTTTGTGCAGTTGAGGTGGAGCTTGAGTTGTGAAATTGCCTTGGCTTTTGGCTTGCTTAGTTGGGTACATTTAGTATTCAACTATATTATTGATCTGCCTTACTTAAGGTGGACGATGACACAATTTTCTTCTAGAAACAAACTTTGTTGTATTATTTTCATGTTATCACTGTGAAGCTGCTTTGATACAGTCTGTGTTGTAAAAAGCGTTATATAAATAAAGGTGACTTGACTTGTGGTCTCTAGGCAGACATTGCCAATGCCATAGTTAGGCTCAATCCCAATTCACCCTTGGCCCTACCCCTTGTCCCGATTCTTGTTGAGATCGAGGGGTAGGGCGAAGGGGTAGGGCTACATAGCCCTCGAAACGGAGATTTTTCAGAAGCACAATCCAAACGGAGGGCTACGAGAAAGTTCACGGAATGCATCGAATCACCGGCGAGATGGATCGGTCAAACGTTTAAATTTAGCGCCAGATGACACCACCATGCACTTTATTTACTCTTATAATAACACTATAGCCGTTTAAATTAAGAAATTGTATAATAAATTACCTTTCTGATCAGAAAAGACATACATTTCGAGGAAGGGATGTTATAATCATCATGTTTATTCAAAGTTAAGAGCAGCTGCGCTGATTGTCAGTTGTTGTCATGGAGAAATACTGTACAAACTCTGTAACGGCAGAGGCATCGTCGACGACTGATGACGTATCGGGTTCATGAAGGGTTGTTCCATTTCGTAGGGGTATATTTCAACACCTTGGCCCTTATAACTCCGTTTTAAGGGCCAAGGGGTACACTCGAAAACAAGGGGTAGGGCCAAGGGGTGAATTGGAATTCAGCCTTACAGTCATCATCTTAACTAATTTTGAGGCCACCCAGTTGAGGTGGTGCTTACGTTGTGGTCTGGGTGGATGTTGCCATAGTTACAATCATCAACAAAACAAATGGATAAATATATGAAGAGTTCAGATGCAAAAGCCTCTAAATGCCATTTGAAATTTTCTTCTAAAATGACAATTTTTATCAAGCTTGTATATTTAAGTTCAGTAATTTCACTTAAATGACAATTAATAGGTAACCTTCATTGCCATTTAAGGGTAATTACTGAACTTAAATATACAAGCTTGATAAATATGATCATTTTAGAAGAAAATTTCAAATGGCACTTAGAGGCTTTTGCATCTGAACTCTTCATATCTTGATGGATTTGTTTGATGGATTTGTTGTCACTATTAATTATTGTCATTAATTATTTATCAATAATATTTAGAATTTCAGCACTCCAATATAAGTTCAGTAAAATGTTCTCTGGTCGCTAATAACCTGTTCCGATGATTGGGCACTCACAAAAAGATAAAATATTTTATCTGTGGCGGCGCCTGCTTGTGAAAGCGGCAGGACTTTGGGTGAATGAGCATTGCTTGTGCCCGCCCGCGTTTTGCCACTTTCTGCATGTTTCCTATTGAAAATTAGATACTCACGACTGCCGCGTCTCGTGTAAAAGCGCCTTCACTCACACTCATCAAGTTGTTACAAACCTTTATCTGTTGAACAAAAACAAGATATTTTAAAGAATGTTGGTATTCAAATCATTGGCGGTAGCAATAGCTGGGTTTTAGTCACGTGCAGGGGCTATGTTTCAACCGTTTCAATTGAAACGGGCCCCGCCCTCCAATGGGGCCCCAACAAACCGGCAAAATCCCATTTATATTCTCCATTGGATATTGATTTTCAGTCTCAAACACATGGCTCCGTTCACATATCACGTCTTTTGCGTGTTCAAGGCGTGCGGCAAGTGAATTGAAGCAGTGAGCGCACGAATGGTTGCATAGCAACGATAGACGCCACGGCAAAATTGGACCCAATTTTACTATTAATAATAAAGGATAAGCTAATGTGCATGGTAAATGTCAGTCTTTTCTGTATCATTCTTTTTATAAAAAAATATTTAAAGGCTGAAATATGTGAGGTTTATCTACAATAAAACCTTTTTTGTCAAAATGTAATTTGAACTTGTAGATAACATGTTGCAAGACACTCCTGGCCATCATTTTTAATGTTATTGTTTTAATGTTTATGTAAACAAAAAGTCCATATTGATGCAAATTTTATTTGTTATTTGCTGGTTTTAGACATAAAACTTGGTTTTATAGTGTAGTATTGGTACTTTTTGAACAGGATTCTGTGATAACCGTGATCATTTTGGTCACCATAATTATCAAATAAAATTTTCATCGTGCAAAGTAGGCCTACACATTTCTAGAATTGTTTTTTTTTTTTATCTCTGATTCTGTTCTTTTCTCTGTCATTTATGGGTGACATATACAGGCCTACACAAACTATTTTAGGTCTAAAAGAAGTTTAGATCGCTGTTAATATGAGAGTTATGAGACATTATTTAAGAGATTTAAGTATTGTATTACATGAGTAGCTCTCGGCCACTTTCATTTTTAAAAAGTAGCTGTCAAATGAAAAAAGGTTGGAGACCCCCAGGTAGATTGACCACGATCTATGAGATCGTGAAATGAAAGTTTCTGCTTCTATAAAAGCTACAAGCTACAAAATCAACCTTGTTATTTGCAAAACACTGACATCTCTGATTGGGCAAACTCGCGGTTACCATGGCGACATTTAACACCCCGAAAACTGCTTAAGCGAACTGTAGAATCATTTCTATAATATTTATCTTTTTTGCTGCTATGTTAAAATGTTATTTTGAGCAGAAAAATAATTATAAGATGAAATGAAACAAACATATGCCAGTGGTGGTGAAAAACGAAAGATATCGGACAGCAAAAGAAAAGCTTTATTCAGTCTACCAAAAGTTTCCCTGCGTGAAAGGGCGAAGCTTATTCCAACGTAAAATGCTGTATAATTGTATATAGTTTTAATCAAATAAGGTTGGATTATTTCTATATGTTGAGCTGCCTGTTCATGAAGCTGAAAGTGCACGTAATAAAATAATATAGCCTACCACTGATGCAAACCAACAGGAATCCCTGCTTTTTCTGCTCTATTATGTTTATGTTATTGAAGTTATTGAAACGGGCCCCCGGATGCTTGAGGCCGCCACTGGTCACGTGATTATGATGACGAGCGAAATTCAGATGGTGGGAGGGATGAAGATGGACGAGATGGAGGAAAGTCCATTCAATGGACGAGATGGAGGAAAGTCCGTACTGCACTACTTTACAAGCTATTACAATAGGGTGACCATATTTTGATTACCAAAAACCAGGACACTCGGTCCGGCAAACAGATGGGCCAACTCAAATGATACTCTAAAGTTTACTCAAAGATACCTTATTAATTTCAATACATTTAAAGTAGGTTATGCCTCCTCTGTATGGATAGAAAATGGTTATAGACCATTTCACAAGATGTAAACAACACTGGTCCAGAAACACTTCCTGTTTCCTGTTTTCTTTATTTCACATGTAAAGAAAACATCTTAAAGATGTTTGTTTAACTTTTTGATTCAGTTTTAAATGTTCTGTTGGTTGTATTTTATCCCAGCTTTTATGTAGTGTTAAAAAACTGAAACAGGAAGTGCTTCTGGACCAGTGTTGTTTACATCTTGTGAAATGGTCTATATTGTTATATGAAAACAGGACATGTCCTGGGAAAACTGGTAAATTATTACAAGAGAAATATATAAACAAAAAAATCAAACATATGTTGGACATGATCCTTACATTATGAGAAGGAGCGATATTTCAACTAAATTTCAACTAAACTGCCATCGAGGCGGTAGATATCAGCAACTATTTCGTCATACAGACATACTTTGACTTTACAAAGTTAAGAAATGTTACATAAACATAGCCACTTAAGTTTGTATTAACTCACCTTTGATGAAGTGATCACTAGAACACACACGACCATTATCCCGTTCGGCTCCTCCTAACCGCAGACGTAGGTTTGCAAGCCATTTTTCCGGTGTTTTTCTGTCAATTTCTTGTATTTTCCCCCTTATGAACAACAACTTTTGGAACACGATAAAAACTCCTCGTGGTTTGATCGATTTAAGTAACCATAAACGACGCAAAACATAGGCATTTTGAGTTTGTTATAGTGCTTTCTAAATACAGCAAATCACTTCCTGCCCTTAATTTGCATTTCGCGCCATAGCAACGCAGTGGCATGACGTCATATGAAAACAAGCTATTGAATTCAAACCCATACTAAGTCAGTGGGTGTCATCAACTGTCTATTGATGACCAACATTCTTTAGAATAACTTTTGTGATGAATAGAAGAAAATTCATACAGGTTTGGAACAACTTGAGGGTGAACTTTCCCTTAAAAGAGGGTCTTGCTGAATGCTGAATTTAACACATGGTCTTTACTGCCACCTAGTGGTTGTAGATCATTGGATCTATTCACCGTCTAGTTCACAACACAGCAAAAACACACACAACACAGCAATTCAAATGTGGAAAGTACTTTATTTATGCCATTATATATCTGTATGAGACATCTATAAGAACAAAAGGCGACTACTTGTACAGTGGTGGCATAGACAGAAGGCATAATGTTTAAATTATTGTAGATTTATTACATGAACAAAGCAAATTAAAAAAAATGTGTACATGTAATTATTGCAATAAGATATTGAGAAAAATATTAACTGTGACTGGTCGTTAAGTTACTATACAACATATCAGCCCATTAATAACTATAACTACTGATCAAAAATATTTTTCAGAATTGCCCAAATGAAATGATGGCTATTACTGAAAAATACCAGCTAATTTAGAGCCATTTGTGTTTTTATTTTTGCTATGGTTTTGCAATCACATATCTGTTGTTTCTCTTTACTCTTCGAGTGTTTGGTGGTGATGGGTGAAGGTCAAAAGTTCACTTGCTTATACTACACATAAAAAAAAAACATTCCAGACAATATAATTTTAACTTCCACAAAATTATAATGATAAATCATCGTGAATGTATTAAAAGTGGTTTTACATCTGGAGAGTTTCATTTCACAAACCTGAATTATTGACACTTCATCATCAGTAATCTGCATTTGCTGATATTTGCTGTCTATCGCACTAATAGACTGTAATAAAACACACAACGGTTAGCCCTCACATAAATGACCTAATTCTAATGGGACATCTGACTAAAATATTATACTAAAAAAGTATGCAGATTATTAAAACTTCTAAGTATATCATGGACTACTACTATGCCGTAACAAACTGTTGATTGTAGAAGCAAGACTTCTAACAAGCTCTTACCTTTCCTCCTCATGCAGCACAGCAGAATATTGATCGTAAAGTTTGATGTCAGGAGCACCGTAAGGACAGCTATAAAGATTATGTGTGTGTTCTGGCTCTTGAAAATTGTCTAAATCATGAGAAACAATATTTAATATATATATAACACAAAATATGCACTTTAGGGCTGATGTTTTCTATGTGATGTTGAGAAACTCACACTTACCAGGATTCAGTTTAGGATCATTTCCCAATAAAGCCTCTCCACATGTGGCCAGTGCACAGTAGTGAATTCCAGCATCTGATGAACTGAACTTTTCCTTTGGGAGGTTGTAGACGCAGGTCGGTGAAAGACATCCAGCTTCAGAGCTCTCCACACACTGATCACTTGTGTTTCCATGAATATAAATGGATCCTGGAGGAGATTCTCCTGATCCATGACTGAACCAGTAGAGACGATGTTCACCTCCATCACTCACAAACTGGTTTTGGATTGAACATTGTAGAGGCACATTTACCGTCGACTCAACTAGTTCAAACTCGGGCAGCTGTAGATGAGTGGGTTTGCTGGTTTCTGCTCCTGAATGGATGATGTTTTGTATAAATATCAGTTTTATTCTCAATATCATCATTAGAAACACTTTAACATGAAGGTGACATGCACTGACTCACCTTTAATAACCAGACGAGTGCCATTTACAAAGATAAGGTAATTAGACAAAGATGTACAGTAGTATGTGGCTGAATCTGATTGTACGGTGTTTATGATCTTCAGATTGAAAGTGTCAGTCACTCTTGACACTTCAAAATGACTTTTGTCAAATTCAATATGAAATTCGCTTTCTGAAGAATGGAGAATAGAGGAAGCGATGAGACGTGGCTCTTCTCCAGTGACTTGGAGTATCTAAATTCAATGTACCATGAATTTAGACTTATTTGTTTTGATGAAATGGAGCAGGACAATACCACTGAATCTCTTTCATGAACTGATAAAACTGAATCCAGCTGTATGATATTTCCATGTAGTCCCACCACTGTAAAATAATGAACATTGTGCATCAAACAACTAAAACAAAACATTTATATCAGACTAATTAGAAAAATCATAATTATAGAAATATACTTACACATTTCCGTTAAGAGTAAAACCACCACACAAAGTTTTTTATCCATTTTCTTCTTGGGAACAGAAGCTCAACCACAGTTATATAATGTTGTAGCCTATAACATATGCCTTGAAGAACAGCACTGTCACATGATTCTGTTCTGTTAGCACTATTGCCCATTTCCTGGACTGACACAGTTGCAACCGCAGATTAGACTATGCAGTCTATGATAAAATACAAACCTGGCCTCATTAGCTGAACAGTTGTGTTCTGGTTTTATTTCAAGGACATGACAATTACAGATGTAATTAATGAGTTTGTGTCAAAGAGTTCTGTGCACACATAGGCTACATTATTAATGATAAAAATAGAGTTGAGACTGTTATCTAGTAAGTTTAGTTTTTTTTTTCTTTAATGTTTTTTATAAAAAGTTAAGTTTATTAACTGCCCACAATCTTATGTTGTCTGTCTTGATGGTCTGAGAACTGGGATTCCTGACAGTAATACTACTATGTGATTATATTTTCTCTAAGTTCTTTTTGTTGTTGTAGTTTTTTGGACAAAGCCAAAATATATGACTTTTGACACTGAGATTGGTTCTATGGTTTATTTCATATGTAAATGAAAAACATTTAAAATCACAGACCGTTATAGAAAAAATTAGACAACCAAGTTGTATTATACGCATTTTACAAAAATCACAAAGCTTTTGCCATTTTTTTATAGTGTACATTGTATTGTTTGTTTGTCACTCAGACTTTAAAGTGAGTATGCTAGGTACATTATGGACAGGTATGTTCTCAACCACACAAGTGTGGCTCCAGTCAGAGAGTCAGCAATTAGGCGCATAATTTCCTGTAGAAAACTGAGACAGGAAGAAGCCACTCAGTGCAAAGTAAGAACTTTTAAGACAATGTTCAACTAATACTGCTGTACTAGAGAGCGGCCTCTTTTCATGTGGCGTAAACGAGGTCAACGTGTGAAAGTCTGCAAAAGGTTGTTCATTTCTGCTCATGTGCAGAAACAAAAACAAAATATAGCTGCGAGCAGCGATTGCGGGCCCAAGCCGGTGGCACCGCAACCCGGTGCCTTTAGTTACCTAAAGGCACCGGGGTGGCGGTACCGCCAGCTTTGGCCCTTCATCGCTGCTCGCAGCTATATTTATATATATATATAAAGCCGGTGGCACCGCCACCTTGGTGCCTTTAGGGTTATTCTGCACGATGTGCAAAAATGTAGCCCCAGCTTTGGGAGGATTTAAATTCATTCGGCTTCAATTACCAATTTGTAGTTTACCAATTTATCTTACTTTTATTTAAACCAAACTATACATTTAAAAGATTAGGGTTATATGCATATTTTGTCATTTAAAAAAAATACAAAGTTGTTATGCAAAAAGACAAGGACTTGCAGGAAAAATCTACAGTCAGCCACACACACACAAAAAATTTTGTCGAGTTTGTCAACCCCAGAGAATTAACTTTAGCCTAACCATAAATTGTGATTAAAATATACATGATCATTTACATCAATGTAACCCCTTCCACCCGGGTCCAACTTCGACCCGCTCCCGAGCGGGCCTCGAACCCGGGTCTCCGGCATGAGAGTTTGGCGCTCTAACAAGGAGGCTAAAGACTGCAGCCTCTAGCGTCTGTCGCTAGAGCGCCTATTGAGATCGGGGAGTGAGGTTTACTCGCACAGCAACTACTAGCTGGCCTCCGTTACACTCACCCCCCTAAACCTCACTCTCATCCGGGTCACGGCACCAATGTAACTTCTCCACCCGGGTCCTACTCGACCCCGCTCCGAGCGGGCCTCGAACCCGGGTCTCCGGCATGAGAGTCTGGCGCTCTAACAAGGAGGCTAAAGACTGCAGCCTCTAGCGTCTGTCGCTAGAGCGCCTTTTGAGATCGGGGAGTGAGGTTTACTCGCACAGCAACTACTAGCTGGCCTCCGTTACATCAAGACGCCGCTGTGGTGGTGGAGTCCATGCAGGAGAAGCAGTGTGTGGCACTGCGTTGCTTCTCAGCTCAAGCTGAAACTTTATTCTGTTACCATTCAGACCACTGTACTAAATACAGATAAATCTTTGCTAACTTGAAGCTATCCTTACTTTACTATGTTACTAACCCAGCAAACACAGAACGTTCCCCTAATGTTCCCGAATGGTCTCATGAGGTTATTTTTTTGGGAACCAAACAAGAACGTTATAGGAACGTTCCATGTAAGTTATTTTTAGGTTCCATTTTTATAACGTAAGGTGAATGTTCCGGGAACTTTCCCTTAACCTTAGAGCAACATGCAGGTTGGACACCCCTATATAGCATAGTGTATGTTGACGATAAAACAACTAGATTTTCTGAACTGGAGTAATATATATTTAGCCATTAACGATATTTTGAGAAAAATTGTGATAAAATAACTCCCGCATCTACGACAGTAATTTATGCAGTCCATTCTAGCTGGTTAGCACTATCCACATTGACTAATGACCATGCCATAACAACAAATAAATAATGCTTTTCAAATGCAGTTAGTGATACCATTTAAACCGAGTGAAATGTGCGCCACAAACGACCGAGTGTGTGTGGTAAAAGATGCGGCAGTGAAGTCTGCTCTCTTCACCTGCACATAACGCACCCAAGACCAAAAAGCCTTGTTTTTCCTAGAAGGAAAATGATGGATATGATGTCCTGACAGGCTGGAATTAGTGCAACAAGCACAAACACAATAATTTACCAGTATGGCTTCTCTAAAACTCGATCGATCTAAAACTTTCTGTCTCTCACTACTGCTCTAACTACATCAACACCCAACAATGAGAAAGCGGACCGCGAGCTCATTTGTTTTCCTCGGGCTACGTCATATGACGCGTTGCTTGCGGGAAAGGCGTATTCCAGAGCCTAGCACATTTTTAACCAAAATCTCTACATCAAATGAGATTTCATTCGAAATTTTTACATACGTTTTTTTAAAAGACCGCTGCAGACAATTTAATGTATTAATTCAGAAATAAATTCAACCTGCATGTTGCTCTTTAAGGTAAAGTTCAAAGAAATGTTCTGGGAACCAAAAACTAACGTTCCCAGAACGTTCACAGAACCTAAATTTGTTTGCTGGGAACTAACTAGGCTACACAAAATAATCTAAATAACTATATAAATGCTATGCTAAATAGATGCTAAAATACTCCATCCTGGTCGTTTTCAATACTCGTAATTCCAACTCTTGACTCGCAGTGGTTTTGGCGAAACATTGTAGTTTTTATACTGCCAAGGGCGTGGTAGCTCGTACCAAGGGTGTGGTGTGCTGGAACAGCTCTTACATCACGAAGCATCGTAAACATCCAATAGGAAAATTCAACTGCAGTAGCCACCGTTCAAACTGAAGAGGGCAGCACTCAGACGTTTTTACACCATATATTGTAAAAATAAAGCACTTTATACCCCAAAAAATTACTTGAATCAATGATCAGCACTAATAAAGAGCCATTCATACAGATCATTAAATAAAAAAAGTTGGTTTAGGGTTTAGTTACCCTTTACAAAAATGTTGTCAGCAGTGCACTGGGAAGCGGGTTGTGTTTATCTTTAATTAAACAGAAATGTTTGTCTGTTGTTAAGGATGTTTTTGTGGTTTTGATTCAGAGAGGGCTTCAAAACAAGAGACTCAGACATGTGGTTGGAAAATAATCAGACCACAATGTGCACAAGCAATGCATGTACAAAGAGATGTGCCGAAGTGACAAGAATCTCATGATGGTTATCAATCAGATATTTAACACATTGGTGAATGTCAATGCTGGTGCGCTGAAGTTCACATCAACACTTCTCTCTCTGCACTGAGCAGCTTCTCTCTCTCACTCCTCCACAGGAAGTGATGCGGCTAACAATCTCTGACTTCTGGTTGGAGCCTCAGTCGCTGTCACGCATTGTTTGTGTAAAAGCCTGTGGTTTGGGCCAACACTGATGATAAAAATAAACCCAAATCAGATCTCAGTCTCAAGATGATCAGATAATCTGATGAACTGAGCTGATCAGTTGTTTTATGAGCAGGTAAGGTGGTGTTCATTTGCTGTTTGTCACAGTTGAGGCTCGGTAAACATGACTGTGGCATTGAGACGTGTGACCGGTCTTCGTTTAGCTCTGCGTTGTGTTTGTAGATGAACAAGACCGGGCAACAGAAAGAACTCAAGACAGATTTTATATACTGCATGAATAAAAAGAATGATCAAATCAGTCTGTGGCCTTCTCTCACGATTCAGCCTGTGAACAAAACTTTTGTCGATGTCAATTCGTTCATTTCGTTCGTTGAATGAACCAAATGACTCGAAAAAGATTTGTTCATTTTGATTAACGAGTTTGAAAAGGAGAGTTGAGCAAGGTGAGCATTTGAGCTTATAAAACTTAAACTTTGTTATTTATTTTTTAACTGAGGTCGTTTCGCTTGATAAGACCCTTATTCAACGTCTGGTGTCGTTTAAAGCCATTTGAAGCTGCACTGAAACTGTCTTTTGGACCCGTTTGGTTCCCATTAAAGTCCATTATATGGAGAAAAATCCTGGAATGTTTTCATCAAAAACCTTGATTTCTTTTCGACTGAAGAAAGAAAGATGTACATCTTGGATGACATGGGGTGAGTAAATTATCAGCAAAAGTTTTTTTAAAGTGAACTACTCCTTTAAGCTGACAGATATCAAAATAAAGTATTAATGGACTAATAGTTCTAAATTTGACTATCAAAAAAACATATATTATTTTATCTTTTATAAAATGATTTTATAAATAGTTTATCTTACATGGTTTATGGTATATTGTGGCGTGTGTAGTCAACCTGTCAGTCAAACACATGACTAAATCCCATGATTACCTATAGTCTCATCTTTGTTGATAAAGTTGTGCAACTAGAAATTTGAATGCACTAAAAGTTAATACAAATTTCAAAGTAGCATATTTTTATATTAACATCAATTTTAACTGGGCATACAACTGCGAGTCATACAACTGCTATGGTGAAAACAATAAAAAAATCACACTCATTCTGTCCTCATTACCACTTTCAAAAAAAAACTGCCATTGAGGACATCTAAAAATAACTGATGTTTATAAAAAATAAACATCAATGAGCAGATTACTTGGCCTTGTCTTTCTTTCATAACCAGAGCTGTATCTCTTTCCAGCACCTGGTTTAGGCCTTAGTTCATTTTGCAACTATTAACTGCAAGTTGTATCTAATCATATAACGTCCATCAAAGTATATAAACACACATATTTTATTTGGTCACTTTGGTAAAAAAGTAAGTAATGTGAAAAGTAACCAATATACTGTGTCTCTGTCCGTGGTGCTGAAATTCAGCTTATGAAGAGGTGTGTTGCAACAGAACACCTCCACCTGTTAAAGCTACGTATGGGATCTTCTTGCATTAGATTAGAATTAATCGTTTTGTTCTGATTTGTGTGAAGACCAGTTTAAATGTTCAAACACAATGGTAATTCAAAGTGCTTTACAGAGAAGGAATTAAAATAATCCAAATAAATAAGAATAATTAAAACAGTTTTGAATAAAAAAATAAAAATAAAGTAATATCCCTATCTATGATGGAAGAGATTGAGCCGTTTTACGATGCTACTGGACCTCTAGCCCATCACTGAATAAAAAATGTGTTGGATTTACATGATTTGATAGTGTACATCGGTCCCACATGAACCAATTAAGTTACACAAACATAATTTATTCATGTATCTTCAACAACATGGAATTAAGTCATTTTAAGTTATCCAATTAAGTAGTCTCAAAGTGATTTTAAAAGGCTCCCTGTTTGGCTATTTCAGGTATGCAAATTCATATATTCATTTATTCAATTAAGATTTAATGTATTTTAGGGTCACACAACTCAATTTCTAGTATATAGCCTGCAGTTAGCTACCAATAGCACTTGTTAGCATACTGAATGCTAAGGTACATACACCATCAGCAAAAAGCAGTAACTATAAGCATAGTTGAATCGGTCCACAGCCTAACCAAATAATCCTCTTCTCCACAATGGTAACCAACTGTAATTTAAATGGTTCTAATAATTCCAATGTAATTGAACATTAAACACAATTACACACTAACTTTTTCTTATTTTCTCAAAAACATATAAAATAACACTTAATTTCAACATTTATTCTCTCCTAATTCAGACATATGCAAAGCATGCTGGGAATTAACATGCACCGCCCAGTTTCAGTTAATGCAACACAAATCATTCATGTTATCCAACACAAATGGATTAAGTAAACTTAAATTGTACATATATTTAAGCAGATTGGACACAATCAAATTAAGTTTGGACAAAATGTAAAGCAATTATGTTGCTTAAGCTAATTTTAATCAAGCAATTTGTACAAATCTTAATTTTTTTTCAGTGAGGGACGTACTCTGCTGGGGTGGTGCTACACCAGTAATGCCCAGCGGGGGCCCCACAGAGCACGCTTCTGCTTCTAGTCAGAGCAGTATTAAAGCAGTACAGTAAAAACAGTTGGACTGGACAAACAGTGGCACAGTGCTCATTCAGTAAATGCATAGCTAAACAGAAGTGTTTGAATGTGACTACTGTAGGAGCACATCTGATCTCCTCTGGAAGCTGGTTCCAGCTGCGGCTGGCATAATAGCTAAAAGCGGACTCGCCATGCTTATAGTGAATCCTTGGGATTTCTAGCTGATGTGATCCTAATGATCTGAGTGATTGCTGTTGGGTTTATACAGTGAGCATATCTGCAATATATTGAGGTCCTAGCTCGTGGAATGATTTATAATACTTTTAAAATCAATCCTAAATGTAACTGGGAGCCAGTGTAAAGACCTGAGGACTGGTGTTAGACCTGAGGACTGTGATGTTCATATTTTCTGGTCCTGCTCAGAATCCTGGCAGCATCGTTCTGTATGAGCTGCAACTGTCTCATGGTCTGTTTTAGGAAGGCCAATGAGGAGTCCATTACAGTAATCCACCCTTCTGGTGATGAAAGCATGAACAAGTCTAAAACCTGAGGTCAAACAGCCAGCCTAAAACCTGAGGTCAAACATCACAGAGCTGCAGTTTAGATCAGTCACTTTTACACTTTAAGAGGCTCAATGGAAACTTTCAGCCACTGAGGTGTGAGCACTTTCTTTCTCTCTCATCTTTATTTTTTTTTTTTTTTTTTTGGTGGCCTGGGCTCATAGTCCAAAACCACAAGTGTACAAAGAGTCATGCTACTGCTTCTACCAACATCAGATATGAGAAGAAGAAAAAAGTTTCTTAATACACTCCTACGATTTTAAAAAGCCTTTTTCTAACTCTTTTAATTTATACATTTGTACGATTTTCACATTAATTGAGAGGCTACTCGGATTTGTTTACATTTATTTTGTATTTATGTCACTTTAAATTGATGTTGCACAGTTTTTTGAGTGTGCGTGTGCTACTTTTACTATTTTTCACGATCATTTTATGCAGCAGCACCTCTGTATAAGACTTTTTTACGGATGAACGGTGGTTCTTCTCAATTCTTGAATATTTATGTCACTTTAAAATGCAAATAATATTGATAAAAAATCAATATAAAAAATAGTGATCATTTTAAAATATTATAATATACATTTTACACATTCATATACATTTTTAATCTAAAATTTATTAGTAAAACATTATTCAATTCTAAAATTAGTGCAAGTCAATGAATTCAGAACCTGAATTTTTATTTTTATTTTGTTTATTTTTTATAAAAGTAGGTGGAATTGTACTGCTTGAAACACTGACGCACAAATATAGGAAAAATATAATTAAAAAGCAGAATTTGTAAGGGATATTTAAAATAAAGTCAAGTCATCCTCATTTATATAGCACTTCTAACAATGTAGATTGTTTCAAAGCAGCTTTACAGAGATAAACATAATTTAAGGTAACAGAGATTGGTTTGGTTATATATATATATGAAGAGTTAAGATGCAAAAGCCTCTAAGTGCCATTTGAAATTTTCTTCTAAAATGACCATTTTTTATCAAGCTTGTATATTTAAGTTAAATAATTTCACTTAAATGACAATGAAGATTACCTATTAATTGCCATTTAAGTGAAATTACTGAACTTAAATATACAAGCTTGATAAAAATGGTCATTTTAGAAGAAAATTTCAAATGGCATTTAGAGGCTTTTGCATCTGAACTCTTCAAATATATATATATATATATATATATATATATATATATATATATATATATATATATATATATATATATATATATGGTTTTTGTTATTTTCCATTCTAGTTGATATGTTCAAAATGATCATTTGTTATTAAATAAGGGGACGCTAACAGGACACCGTTCTCTCTAAACAGATTTTAAATGCGAACCTGTGATAAGCGCCTGTGAAAAGCGCTGGTATACAAACAAACAAACAAACAAACAAATAAATAAATGTGTCACAAATTGGTTTATGTGGTTTATACAGTCATACATCTTAGTATTGTGTGTGGAAACAACACACACACACCTTAAATAACCAACACCTTGTATTTCTGCTCATTAAAATAGCATAGTTTACTGTAAGCATGCATGAGACACTGAAGTTAAACAATCATATAGTGTAGACCCAACCACATTTAACAGTTATTGCTAATGTATTGGTAAATAATGAAATGTATCAACTATTGGCACCATTAAACTGTAGTAAAGCTCTGTCAGTGTGTGTTGGTCCGCTGAAGTTCACGCCACCAGGGCTCGTTCTACACTGAACTGCTACTTCCTGTCACTCCCTACAGGAAATGATTCTTTGTTTCCAACCCTTGCCACTTTAATGAGAGGTGTCTAATGTTTAAACACGGCCATGTGGTCTGTGGTCTGGCTGGACTACAATGTGCTTAAAGATTTCAAAAAAGAGAGAAAAATGTTATTAAACTCTACATTCAAAGCTACATTCAACTTCACAATACTCTGAAAACACAATGACTTTATTTAGTGTGCATTGTACATTTAGCTAATAGCCCACATACATATTTTACTTTTTGCACTCCTCATTATGGATTTCTTCATTTATGTTGAATAAACATTATAAAACATGAAACAATGTCATCTTTTTGCCAATTTGCTGCTTATTTAGGCCTTTAGGCTGGCCAGCTTAGTTTTAGAAAATTCTAAGCCCTCTTTTAAAGTTGTTATATGTGCAAATTAAAGTCTGCTTTAGAACAGATTGAAGCAAGTACAGTGTAAAAGCCACTCCCCTTCAAATAAATAAAGCTCAATACGATTCTTCTCAGTTGAGTCGATTGGACTGGAACGTAAAGATGAATTTGTTTGGAACTAATCCTCTGATGATCGTTTTAATAGGTAAATACATTTATGATGTTTGATATAGAATTTAGGAAAATTAAACAGAATGTATTTAATAAATAATAATTATCAATGTGTATATATGAAGAGTTCAGATGCAAAAGCCTCTAAGTGCCATTTGAAATTTTCTTCTAAAATGACAATTTTTAACAAGCTTGTATATTTAAGTTCAGTAATTTCACTTAAATGGCAATGAAGATTACCTATTAATTGTCATTTAAGTGAAATTACTGAACTTAAATATACAAGCTTGATAAAAATGAGTCATTTAATAAGAAAATTTCAAATGGCATTTAGAGGCTTTTGCATCTGAACTCTTCATATATTATTCTGTACCATGTGTAACAATATTAAAAAATAACTGATTTAGAAAACTCATGGCAAAGCCATTTTCAAGAAAATATAGAGAAACATCACATAGTGGTGAGTTAAGGACTACTAGATTCAGAATAGTCTTGTCATTAGTAATTTATATTTATGAAATGATTCTGTCATAATTGAATCACCCTCATTTTGTTTCAAACCTGAATGACTGACTTTCTTTGAGGAACTCAAAAGAAGAAATTTTAGAAATGTCTCTGTGTATATTATTAATTATTAATTTGACATTTTTAAAAGTTTTTTGACACCAACAGTCTTCATAAGATCTTCTTTTGAGTTCCGCAGAAGAAAGTCACATCATATCATTGAAAGTACTTTGTAACATTTGTAATGACTTTGTAATTTCAGACGTGACATGCAAACATTTGAATCCGTAACTTTACATTTAAATCCGAATCAACGTCTTCTTCTTTTTTCTTATGACATTCATTGATTGTTTTCAGGTTTCATCTTTGTAAAACGAACATCTTTAACTCCGGTGAAAATGGTGAACAGTGGATCTACGGTCTCTTTTCTGTGTCCAAACATCTTGACAGAACCCAGTTACATCGCCTGGTTCAAGCAGATAAATGGAGCTCTACCACTTTGCATTGTTACTCAATATGTGAGCGAAAAACAAACAGACTCCATATATCTGAATGGCTTTAAGAAGGATCATGTGGAGCTGTTCGATGAACAAAACGTTTTCTTCCCTGAAGATTGTCAATGTTGACGTCTCTGACTCTGGAATGTTTTACTGTGGAAGTTTTTTCAGCAACTACATGATGTTTCACAACAAAACACAGTTAGTGGTAGTAAATGGTAATAGCCGAATCTAAATTTCATTTATTTATTCAAAAATTATTATTATTCAGTATCATTGCTATTCAGTTACTAATAATTATTTTGTATTCTTTTTTTATCTTCAAAGAGACTAATCAGTTTAAAGAGGATATTGCAAATGTCGATTGTGGTACGTGTCCATCAGTTTAAAAGAGAAACTAAATTTGGCACTAATTCATTGCAATTTTCTTTATTTCAAGCTTACATAATCTTGTTCTCTCTGTCTGTCCTTCTCTCCCTCTTATTTTTATTTATTTGAATGGTTTTAACAGGGCGACTGAAGAAACCTGCCACGTCTATTATACACTCACACTGATCTTGAGCGGCTTGGTTTTGCTTTCCACTGTTTTTGCGATTGTAATCTTAATCAGGATGAAGGAAAGAAACAAACAAAAAGGTGTGTGATTTTTACTTACTGTAAATACACAAATAACAATTAAATTTAAGGGTGATATCTATTATGCATTTTTTAGGTTTTATGGTGATATCTATTAGGCTTTTTTTATAAAAAGGATGAAAATGATTTTTGTAGAAAGGATGTTTAAATATTCAAGTGAGGTGCTATCTAATTAAATATGCACTAATTTGCATACGTTTCTAGGACAAAAATCTGAACATTGGATAAAGTCAGGTTCAAAATTCTCGTTTCATTCAGTCAAATGTATTTACATACATTGGGGATTTTAGATACAGTATCTCTTTTTATCAATCGAAATCTGCAGGCGTAAATAAACAGTGCTACAAAAGACACGCTTATTTTGGATGTTTTCTTTCTACCAGTTCAGCAAAGCCCAGAATCAAAAAATCATTCTTCGTCGTTTTTGAAGAGCAAAAACAGTGTTTTTGCCAGTAAAAGTGCTTTAAGATGGTTATGACTTTCTTGTTTTACTGTGTAGATGGACTGTCTCAGGATCACAATGAAGAGATGAACAAACAGTTGCAAAAGGTATTTCAAACTTAAATTATTATTATTATTGTAAAAAAATATATGTTTGCATTTTTCTATTGTTTTTGTTTGTTTGTTTGTCCCCAGGATCAATATCCAGACTTGAACTTTGCACCTGTAAGTTTTGCCAAGAAGAACAACAACAGGAGACCAGTAAAATATTCGAGGGATGTGGAGACACATGTTGTTTATGTTGCCCTAAGATGACCCACATGTCAGATTATTATTTGTGGACTGTACGACTACATTATTTTGTGAATGTGTGCTCCACTGTTTTCTACTAATCTGCCAATCAACAATAATATCTCAAAAAAGTATACATATTCTTACTTTAAAAAAATAAAATACAATTATTACTGCTCCAAATGGTAAAATATATTGCATACTTTATTTTATTAATAGCAGGTAGGTCTATAATTTCTTACTTGAAACAGAGGTGACCACCTTCACTACGGTGGCGTATTGCATTCAGTTGAAGAAAAAAAATCTACTCTGTTTTTCTGAATTAACAACTTAATTATCTCAGAATTACAAGATAATTTTTCATGAAAAAAAGTTTTTGCTCTGTTTTTCTGAATTAACGACTTAATTTTTCATTAGAAAAAAAGTTTTTGCTCTGTTTTTCTGAATTAACGACTTAATTTTTCATGAGAAAAAAGTTTTTGCTCTGTTTTTCTGAATTAACGACTTAATTTTTCATGAGAAATTTTTTTTGCTGTTTTTATGAATTACACAAGAGTTAATTTTTCATGAGAAACTTTTTTTTTGCTCTGTTTTTCTGAATTAATGAGTTAATTTTTCATGAGAAAAAGTTTTTGCTCTGTTTTTCTGAATTAACGACTTAATTTTTCATTAGAAAAAAGTTTTTGCTCTGTTTTTCTGAATTAACGACTTAATTTTTCATAAGAAAAATTTTTCATTCAGAAAAACAGAGCAAAAAAAATTTCCATGAAAAATTAACTCATTAATTCAGAAAAACAGAGCAAAAAAAAATTCTCATGAAAAAATTAACTCGTTAATTCAGAAAAACAGAGCAAAAACTTTTTTTCTCATGAAAAATTAACTCATTAATTCAGAAAAACAGAGCAAAAAAATTTTCTCATGAAAAATTAACTCGTTAATTCAGAAAAACAGAGCAAAAAAAAAATTTCTCATGAAAAATTAACTCGTTAATTCAGAAAAACAGAGTAGATTTTTTTTCTTCAAGTGAATGCAATACACCTCCGTATCAGAACAAACCAAATGTGGGACGATTATTTATAAGTTTGTTGGGTCATCTTACCAACACTAAAGCATAACCTGTAACTGTTATGTTTATCTTATTAGAGGTAACACTTTACAATACGGGTGCACTAATGAGCATTAATTCTTACTTAACTAACGCACAGGTAATCATGAGTTAATGCATGACTCATGACTAACTAAACCATTAATTAATTATTACAGCATCAGCAACTAATAAAGTGTCTATAAGATTAATAGATTAAATAATACACAAATTGCTAATTAAACGTGTCATTATGTATTAATTCCTTAATAACATAACATATTTTATTAACTAATAGTATAAATTGTGTTAATTAATTACAACAATTAAATGGACACAGCGACCCATAGACTTCAACAGAGCAAAGTGAAGTCAATTCACAAAGGAGAAGCTCTCACTTTCTGATGGTTGAGCGTACTGCGCAGGCTCAACTGAGCTTGACAAAGTAGTTGTGATGTGAGCAACCTGTCTGACAGTTGTAAGTCTTCAAGAGAAATCTGAGTCTTTCCCTTCCAAATCTTGCAGAGACTGAGAGTATGAGTAGGAGTGGTCTATGAGCTACCAGCAAGATCAACTTTAAGACTTTCTGTGGGCTTCTCCCTAGATTTTATCAGACGTTATGCCTCCACATCCCTGATTGCCCGCAAGCTTCTTCCTGTAAATATAGTCATTTATCTACTGTGCGACAGAGAGAGTTGCGTGGTTATGACTGAATCGTTTGCCAATTTTTATAAAAACTGCTTCTACGGGGCCATAGATAAAAGTTAATGGAGCTTTTTATACATTTTCATGTTACTTTAGAAATACACAATGGACAAAGAAGTCTCAGATATAAAGTTGTTCACTTTAAAAGTCACATCAAAGTGAAGCCAAAATTTAGTGGGAGTCATATTAATGTTTTTGTGTTTTTGGTGGAACCTGGTTTAAAGATAGTTCCCTTTAAAAAGGACTAGTGCACATTTAGTTGGTCTTTAATTCTTAAAGGGATAGTTCACCCAAAAATGAAAATGTTGTCATCACTTAAAGGGACTATGTGTAACTTTTTATGTAATTTATTATTTAAAATCAATATTTTTATTCATAAATATGTCCTCAATGGTGTACAAATACTTCTGCCAATTATCTGACTTATCCTCGTAAACAAATTTATTATCTTTATATACATGGGACGGGTAAGTCCACGGAGGCTTCCATAGTTCCGCCATCTTGAAAAACTATAATAGCAGAGAGGGACATAGGCCTCGTTTACACTGCAGGTCTTGATGCCCAATTCTGATTTGTTGCCTATATCCGATTTTTTTAACTGTCTGTTTACACGTTCTTTAAATTGTGACCCATATCCGATTCATGTGTTTACACTTGCCATATAGGCTAGTATCTGAAACATATCGCGCATGCTTAAAGGGTTAAATTATCTTGCACAGATGGACGAACACGAAATATGCTTCATGCATGAAGTTGCAAAACACCACTTTTGAATAAGAAACAATGTCTATCAAACTCGTTAAAACTCCACGAATCACACGCGTCATCGGTGAGAACCACAGTCTATGGTGAGAATACTCGTTAACAGCATACACACCCGAACTTGACTGCACTTGACATGTTTGATACTGCTTTCATTCGTACTGCAACGGACCGATCTACGGGACATTAAGCCTTAAAATAAAGGGGTTCTTGGGCTTTCACTGTTATACAATAAAGAGCCAGCACACAAGCATTGCTTGTGCCCGCCTGCGTTTCGCCTCTTTCCACAAGTCTCCTATTGAAAATTAGATACTCACGACTGTTGTGTCTCGTGTGAAAGCACCTTCACTCACCCTTCACTCACACTCAAGTCATTCCAAACCTTTATAAGTTTATTTCTTCTGTTGAACAAATAAGAAGATATTTTAAAGAATGTTTGTATTCAAACAGTTGGCATTAGTCATTGAACTCAAACCATCTAAGTCAAACCATATAGGCCAAACCCATACTAAGAGTGTCATCAACAGTGGGTGTCATCAACTGTCTATTGAGTGACCAATATTCTTTAGAATAACTTTTGTGATGAACAGAAGAAAATTAATACAGGTTTGGAACAACTTGAGGGTGAACTTTCCTTAAAAGAGGGTCTTGCTGAATGCTGAATTTAACACATGGTCTTTACTGCCACCTAGTGGTTGTAGATCATTGGATCTATTCACCAGTCTAGTTCACAACACAGCAAAAACACACACAACACAGCAATTCATATGGAAAGTACTTTATTTATGCCATTATATATCTGTATAATACATCTATAAGAACAAAAGTAGACTAATTGTACAGTGGTGGCATAGACAGAAGGCATAATGTTTAAATTATTATAGATGTTAAGATTTATTACAATATAATAAAAAAGTGTATACATGTAATTATTGCAATAAGGTATTGAGAAAAATATGAACTGTGACTGGTCTTTAAGTCACTACAACATATCAGCCCATTAATAACTATAATTACTGATCAAAAATAATTTTCAGAATTGCCCAAAATGACATGATGGCTATTACTGAATAATACTGGCTAATATTTGAGCCGTTTTGTGTTTTTATTTTTGCCATGGTTTTGCAATCACATATCTGTTGTTTCTCTTCACTCTTCGAGTGTTTGGTGGTGATGGGTGAAGGTCAAAAGTTCACTTGCTTATACTACACATAAAAAAGAACATTACAGACAATATAATTTTAACTTCCACAAAATTATAATGATAAATCATCATAAATGTATTAAAAGTGGTTTTACATCTGGAGAGTTTCAATTTCACAAACCTGTATTATTGACACATCATCATCAGTAATCTGGATTTGCTGATATTTGCTGTCTATCGCACTAATAGACTCTGTAATGAAACACACAACGGTTAGCCCTCACATAAATGACCTAATTCTAATGAGACATCTAATTAGACTAAAATATTAAATTAAAAAAGTATGCAGAGTGTTTAAACTTCTCAGTAGATCATGGACTACTACTATGGCGTAACAAACTGTTGATTGTAGAAGCAAGACTTCTAACAAGCTCTTACCTTTCCTCCTCATGCAGCACAGCAGAATATTGATCGTTAAGTTTGATGTCAGGAGCACCGTAAGGACAGCTATAAAGATTATGTGTGTGTTCTGGCTCTTGAAATTGTCTAAATCATGAGAAACAATATTTCATATATATATAACACAAAATATGCACTTTAGGGCTGATGTTTTCTATGTGATGTTGAAAAGCTCACACTTACCAGGATTCAGTTTAGGATCATTTCCCAATAAAGCCTCTCCACATGTGGCCAGTGCACAGTAGTGAATTCCAGCATGTGATGAACTGAACTTTTCCTTTGGGAGGTTGTAGACGCAGGTCGGTGAAAGACATCCAGCTTCAGAGCTCTCCACACACTGATCACTTGTGTTTCCATGAATATAAATGGATCCTGGAGGAGATTCTCCTGATCCATGACTGAACCAGTAGAGACGATGTTCACCTCCATCACTCACAAACTGGTTTTGGATTGAACATTGTAGAGGCACATTTACCGCCGACTCAACTAGTTCAAACTCGGGCAGCTGTAGATGAGTGGGTTTGCTGGTTTCTGCTCCTGAATGGATGATGTTTTGTATAAATAGCAGTTTTATTCTCAATATCATCATTATGAAACACTTTAACATGAAGGTGACATGCACTGACTCACCTTTAATAACCAGACGAGTGCCATTTCCAAAGTTAAGGTAATTAGAGAAAGATGTTGTACAGTAGTATGTGGCTGAATCTGATTGTACGGTGTTTATGATCTTCAGATTAAAAGTGTCAGTCACTCTTGACACTTCAAAATGACTTTTGTCAAATTCATTATAAAATTTGCTTTCTGATGAACGGTGAAGTGAGGAAGCGATGAGACGTGGCTCTTCTCCAATGACTTGCTTGTACCATGAAGCCAGACTCATATGTTTTGATGAAATGGTGCAGGACAATACCACTGTATCGCCTTCATGAACTGATAAAACTGAATCCAGTTGAATGATGTTTCCATATAGTCCCACCACTGTAAAATAATTAACATTAAACAACGAAAACGAAACATTTATTTCAGACTAATTAGAAAAATCATAATTATAGAAATATACTTACACATTTCCGTTAAGAGTAAAACCATCACACGTTTTGTATCCATTTTCTTCTTGGGAACAGAAGCTCAACCACAGTTATATAATGTTGTAGCCTATAACATATGCCTTGAAGAACAGCACTGTCACATGATTCTGTTCTGTTAGCACTATTACCCGTTTCCTGGACTGACACAGTTGCAACCGCAGATTAGACTATGCAGTCTATGATAAAATACAAACCTGGCCTCATTAGCTGAACAGTTGTGTTCTCTCTTTTACAGGGACTGGTTTTATTTAAAGGACGTGATAATTACAGATGTGTCAAATAGATCTGTGCACACATACATTGTCAATATGATAAAATTAGAGTTCAGACTGTTATCTGTTAAGCTTAGTATTATTTTAAATTTATTTAGAAAAAGTCAAGTTTATAAACTGCCCACAATCTTATGTTGTCTGTCTTAATGGTCTCATTTTCTTCACCACAGTTACTGTATGTATTCACCCCGTTTTCTCACATCGGCTTAGATTTGTAAAGAATACAATTAGAAATTCTTATAATTTGCATTTTTCAAAATCAGTGCTTATGTTGTTTTGATTTTGAATAGACAATAAAAATCTGCCATTGACAATACCTGCACTCATCATGTAGGCCGTTTGCATTGAATATATGGTCTCTGCTGCCACTTTGTGGTTTTTGGATGTTGGTGCAAGATCTGTTAGTGTAGATAAAGCCATTTATTTAATTTTCATTTTTTTTATATTGATTTGAATTGTTTCTTTTCAAAAATGTATTGATATAATCAGTCTTTTCAAGGTTTTAATATGAAATGTTACTTATGACTTGTAAAATTCTCACTTTAGCTTTAAATAATGTCAAAACAAGGATTTGTGTATTGAGAAAGTAATGAAACGTTTTTGCCTCAGGCAGTACAACGGTGCAATTTGCGATAATCTTGCACTTCCTTCAAGTGCAAGATTATGGTAGAAAGATATAGTTTCTTTGATAGAAATTGGACATGAACGCCCTCTCGAATCGTACTTACCGCTGGGAAACTCGGGAATAATCTTGATAAGAGGTCCATAAACTTTGAACATGGCGGAAGAGGAAACGATTACTATCTAGAAGTCGACGGGTCTCATTAGTTTCTTCCAAAACAGCTACACTGCCTTGTCTTCTCGTTAAATTGATGCATATTATATAAATAATTATTAAAACGTATTGTAGAGCCAAAATAGTCTGTTATTTGACAGAAATTCCAGAATCAGCTGCAAGTTAACTATCTGACTAATCTACTGTAGACCGACAGCGCCGGTGAATGTTTACATTGTTGAATGACGACTCTTAGGCCTTATATCATTTTGGCTTTAGCTCAATTTCCCCATTCTGATGTTTATTTATTTATTTTTTTGCTGTATAATATTTGTTTCCGAACTGTGATGCTTGTTTGTTTGAAAATTGCATTAAAAAAAAAGCTTGAATTTCCCATTAAATAAAATTACCACTTTAACCAACTTAAATGTTTATTGTTCAATAGCCTACGATTTATGTGAGAAGAAATGATAAAATTCAGTTTGAAATTTAAATAAAAAACATGACTGTAATTACAAATAAAAAAGAATATAATGGCAAATATCAGAGCCAACCATAATCAAAATGTTGTATCATCATAGCATCATTATGTCAATCACTTTTAACATTAGTTTTATATAATTAATTGATTGCATGTATGATAATAGCCTTTTGACAGTGATGACTATTACTATCTCGCTACAGCTGCTTTACAGCATAATTTAAATTTGTCTCATATTTGGTGAAGTTTGCATCCATAATTATGTAAAATCCTGTTTATTATAGCGTAGCTGCCTTTAAACTAATTTTATTAATTGCAACAAAAATAATGGTGACTTGACTTGAATGAGAAGAAAAATGTTGAAAACTGTGGCGTTTGTTGCTGTAGTATATTATGAGAAAGTTTAAACTAAAAAGGACGAACGGTAAAGTGCTAAAGGCTCCTTTTTAGTTTAAACTTTCTAATAATATACTACAGCAACAGTACCATACCCTTACCTTTATTTTCCAGACATGCATTTCTCTCATACATTTCTCTCATTCTCTCACCCACATACAAACATACACAAAACAATGAAAAACAATATAAAAACTTCTGAACATAGCAGGTAGCTGGAACATCCGACCAGGTGACAAACAAATATTTATGATGATATTGTCTCTACTTCTGATACTGTGCTTTTGCAGTTTTTGTTTTTATACAATCTGATATGCTTCTTCTTTTTTTCTAAGGGAAGTACATATTTGTGCATAAAGTAGTTTTCAGCGTTGCTGTTGACATGCTAAATCAGAATACAGTGTGTCTTCGGGGACGCTCATCTTCTTGACTCTCAAGTGTCTGCTGCCGGATTGTACAGTAGCGTAAGTCAATTCCCTGTTCTAAAAGAAAAAGCAGATTTCCATAGTGTTATTTATCATTGTAGATGCATTATCAGTGGCTTAAATCTGTTTTTAATTACCTGATTTATTGACACATCATCATTATCATCCCCGTCAGTAGTCTGTATTTGTTGAGATTTTCTCCCTGTTTTACATACAGATATAAAACAGTTTAAGAATTCATCTTTAAATGAGAACGGCATTGCTTACATGTGGCCTTAAAAAATAAATTTTTAAATATTACAGCTTTTATAAATAATAGATATAATCAAACAAAAATACACTATTAATCAGGCAATTCTTGTAATAATATTAATATAAATAATGCTATTTACAAATAAATAAATCAAAATGCTTACCATTTTCCTCAAGCAGCAAAGCAATATATTGATGAAAAGACTTATTGCCAGTATTGCTGCAAGACCGATTTGAATGAATTGTATTGTCTGAATCTCATTTGAGTACTTAATATGAGAAGAGAAATAGTTATTTGGTTTTATATTTTTGTAAGCAGAATATTATTTAGGTCTGTTTAACTCTTACAAAACTCTTGACTATAAAAACATGCCATTTTCAAATATAAGTACAGAAGAAAAAAATCAAATGTTTACCAGGATTCAGTTTAGGATCATTTCCCAATAAAGCCTCTCCACATGTGGCCAGTGCACAGTAGTGAATTCCAGCATGTGATGAACTCAACTTTTCCTTTGGGAGGTTGTAGGCGCAGGTCGGTGAAAGACATCCAGCTTCAGAGCTCTCCACACACTGTTCACTTGTGTTTCCATGAATATAAATGGATCCTGGAGAGATTCTCCTGATCCATGACTGAACCAGTCAGAGACGATGTTCACCTCCATCACTCACAAACTGGTTTTGGATTGAACATTGTTAGAGGCACATTTACCGCCGACTCAACTGAGTTCAAACTCGGGCAGCTGTAGATGAGTGGGTTTGCTGGTTTCTGCTCCTGAATGGATGATGTTTTGTTATAAATATCAGTTTTATTCTCAATATCATCATTAGAACATTTAACATGAAGGTGACATGCACTGACTCACCTTTAATAACCAGACGAGTGCCATTTCCAAAGTTAAGGTAATTAGAGAAAGATATTGTACAGTAGTATGTGGCTGAATCTGATTGTACGGTGTTTATGATCTTCAGATTAAAAGTGTCAGTCACTCTTGACACTTCAAAATGACTTTTGTCAAATTCATTATAAAATTGGCTTTCTGATGAACGGTGAAGTGAGGAAGCGATGAGACGTGGCTCTTCTCCAATGACTTGCTTGTACCATGAAGCCAGACTCATATGTTTTGATGAAATGGAGCAGGACAATACCACTGAATCTGCCTTCATGAACTGATAAAACTGAATCCAGTTGAATGATGTTTCCATATATTGTTACTGTTAAAAGATTACAAACTTTAGATCTTCAGAAAAGCACTTAACATTATTTCTTAAATGCATGTGAATATTATTGAAATGGCACTTACAGACTTCATACAGGAGGAAGATCATCACACTAAGTTGTTTGTTCATTTTATCTTCATCCAGATCATTCTCTGCTCAGGCTAAGAAAATTAAAGTAACTCGCACAGTTAACTGTTACTTACCTGGTAAGGTCACATGATTTTCTAAGTCAGCAAATCATGCTCATTTCCTGGACTTGACACACTTTTAAGTGCAGAGTGCTTCCAACCACAGTTAAATGAATTCTGTAGACAAAAAATGTTTGTAAGTAATGTAAGACATTATCTGTGTTCTTTGTCTGTTTAAATTTGTCTTCACTAGTTTAGTTCACGTTCCTGTGTTTTCAATTAGTTTCCTTGGTTATTCCTTAGCTTTGTTCCTATATCCTTAAGGCAATATTTAAGGATAGTCATTGTAGTAGTGTCCGAAACCACAGTGGACATCAACCACACAACTAAATTGCAATGGTATATCTAGTGTTTTGAGTATTTGAGTTCTGTTAAATAAATATGAAGAGTTTAGATGCAAAAGCCTCTAAGTGCCATTTGAAATTTTCTTCTAAAATGATCATTTTTATCAAGCTTGTATATTTAAGTTCAGTAATTTCACTTAAATGGTAATGAAGATTACCTATAAATTGTCATTTAAGTGAAATTACTGCACTTAAATATACAAGCTTGATAAAAATGGTCATTTTAGAAGAAAATTTCAAATGGCATTTAGGCTTTTGCATCTGAACTCTTCATATACACTGCTGCGAATAGATCTGTTCCTTCACCTTTATTGCAACCGTTCGTAACAGCAGTGCTAATAGATCGATTTGGGACACATGTATTAGCACTGTAACCTTTGACATATAATATCCCTGTCCATGGTCCTGAAACTACATGAAACTAAACTGTAATTTTTCATACTGTGCTGATTTGTCAGCACAAGACACAATATTTTCACCGTTTCCTACTGCAAATACATTGAATATGATATAATCATATCATACAGCAGATCACATATGATCTTTGATTAACTACCATGAATGGAATGTCGAAATTGTCTTATCTTTATCACCTTTTCTTCATTCTGCAGTATAATTAATCAATAAAATGCATAATAAACGTAAATAATTTGTTTAATATATATATTATACATTTAATGAGTCTATGGTTTTATTACTCAACTATAGATGAACAAGGCCTACTCTTGAAAGGCAACCTAAAGGTGAAGTAATTAAATAAAGAGTTAAATGCACTAATGCACTTTTAAAATACCTGTAAAATGATGTTAAAACATGTTAAAATCTCCTAGCATGGTTTATGCAGAAATATAAGTTCATTTGAAACACTGTGGCTCTGTCAAAATATTAATTAGTTTTTTGGCATTATGACACGTTGACGTTGGCTTAACCGATGGTGTGAGTTTGAGGCAGGACTACTTGTTTATCTCAACAATAGAACCTGTCTGACAGTTTTTATTATTCTTTTATTTATTTTAATTTAGTTTATTTTGGTTATTTTTTTATTTTTTTGTTTTGTATTTTATTATTATTTGAGGGTTGCATACACTTATTTTGTTTTTAAATAAAACCCTTTACGCACATGCACACTTTCCAATTCATACCTATTTTTGGTCTGCCATAGACAGACCAAGACAAGAACATTTGTTTGCTTTTAAACAAATACACTATTATACATGAACAATGAGCCGATAAGCATCAAAAAGGTGAGGTTTTAACGTGTTGTTCGTATTAGTAGGCTAAACTGTACTTCTGAAAAGCTTTGTCATGCAGTGCCCCATGAGAAGAAATGTAACACCTGAAATCAAAAGTCTTTGTAGTTCTTTGTAGTCTTTCACATGTGGTAGTGATAAACAGACTAAGCAACTAAGCAAATGCATGCGACTGTTTTTGACACCTTTTTTTTAGCAACATCAGATGCTATGGAAACTTTTGACCACTAAGATTGAGCTCCAGTAAAGGCTGCCTGCTTGATCTTTCCATTCTATATTTTACTTTCATGCACTGACCACAAACACAGCTCTGAGACTGACGGTCTGCACTGTGAACTCAAAGTTGAGGTTGCGGATCTGTAATGCAATTTTTTATGCAATTAAAAAATAAGAAAATAAAATACAGCACACCTTATTGCATTGTATATATATATATATATATAGCCTTACTATTCAAAGAAGCATAAACAAAAAAGAGGAAGTAACTTTTAGTGTTAAAATGTGTGATAAAATGAAAAACTGTATTTTATTTTTTAATTACTACATAAACAAAAAGATATCAACCCTAAAAATATATCTGATGTAGTATTCTAACTTGCAATGTGCTGTTTTGTTCTTGCACATGCAGTTCCTCCTGTTTTGAGCTGGAAAAGGTTCGGTATGCAAGCAGTACTGAAAAATGCTAAATGATTAAAAGTACAACATGGGTGCGTCTCAAACGGAATCCTAGTTAGGCTGTGTTCTTCCTAGTCCAGGTCTACATGAGTCCTCCTCTGCATTAGATGCTAGAATGAAAACGGTCTAGTAAGTGCACATGGCTAAGTCACACATGTTCTTGCTACTAAATACTATTAAAATTTTTAATATTTACTCACTTTCTATTAATGCAATGCATTGAATGACAGCTCGGTCTAAAATGTTAATACTTATAGGCTTACTGTACCAGGCTAAGAAAAAAAACATGTTTTGGAAGAAGGATTTATGATGCATTGACTTTTTTAATTGGCAAGGCAAGTTTATTTATATAGCACATTTCATACACAATTGTAATACAAAGTGCTTTAAAATAATCAAAATAAATTTTAATAATTTTAATAAAAAAACTAAAATACAGTAAATAATTAAAACAGTTTAGAATAAAAAATAAAATACAGTAACAGTCCAAAAAATACATGGTGTAATTTTTTATTATTGACTTTAAATTGCTAAAGTATGAAAATGGATACATACAGTAGTGCATATTTTATTATGTATTTGTTTAGTCAGCTCAAAGAGTTTATATAAACACATGAATTGAAGATGCACATGAGTATCTTTAGTGATACTATATATATAAAAAAAACACAATGTCCAGGAAGATCTCGGAGGCTTCTTGTAATTAACGTTCCTTCTGAGCAGGGTGAGCTATTTGTGTTTTTGGTAATGGAAAGGGATGTGAAGACAAAAAGTATTTTTGTTGTGGTTTTGATGAAGCAAGTTATTGTGAAAAAACAATAAATGGGTCTTGTGGGTGGAAACTACTTAAACCATGTGTGCTCATTTACAGTGCAGAGGAAAGGTCCTGATCCACTTTCTTTATTTTTTTCCATTTTTAATAAAACATATGACTTGTATATTTAATCCATATTTGGCATTATTCTGTGATTTAAAAAGTGTTTATTTTTAGCACTTTTTAAATATTTATATAGTCTAAATATATATACTTGTGCCTGGTTATATGCTTTCTTTTAGGTTAGATCTCAGAAATATAAAAACCTAAAATTAACAAACAGTAATACTTTAAAAGTCTGACAAGTAACCATTTACGTAGACTCAAATAATTAAAGAATTAATGATCACAGGATTAATTCTATTTAAGCTAAAATGATTCAAATGATGTATTTTGATAACAGTTAGAAGATACAAAGCTGATCCGCTGATGTTCACTGCAGCTGTTTGTGCTCTACACTAAACAGTTTCTTCCTGTCGCTCACTCAGCAGGATATGATGTAGTTCACTCGTGACGCCCCCGTTTCAGTTTGACACGTTTAGCCTGACCACTTTCCATTACATCTCTTCCTCTCTTGCTTTTCTGCTGGACTTGGATGAAATGAAGAGATTGTCCTGGTGGGAGTCATGTTTTATTCATTAATCATGGGTAATTGGATAAAGAGCTTGTGGCAATTGCAAAGAGGCTTGCAATAGAAAGTTAGCTTTGAAAGCATGAGATCCCACCCTCCCTTACAAGTTCACATAGAGGTTTTCATTGGCCTACATGAATAAATCTAGATTTAAATTCAAAGAGATAAGATAGCATACATGACCTAACCTAACATTTTATTCTTATCCAAAACAAGACGATGTGAATATTATAGAGCGTTAAACACTCATGTAACACAGCAAAATCCCCAGTGTTAAATTAACACTGAGAGTGTGAATTATATAAACTCTGAGCAGAGTGTTAAATGAACACTGAAGCAGTGTTAAAGTTAATGAGATAATTAAGTGAATAATTGAGTGATAATTGAGCATTATTGAACAAGCAGAATCACTGAAGGAGAAAACCGTAATTTTAAGTCACCATTATGATGATCAGTGTTCACTTTATTTGGGCTCTTGACCCTTAAATCATTAACTTTATATTTTGTTTGGCTGCTGTACATGAGTTATAACAACCAGATGTGAATAAATAGAAAAGGTAACACCATCAGGTGTCTTCAATAATACTCAATCATCACTCATCTCATTAACTTTAACACTGCTTCAGTGTTCATTTAACACTCTGCTCAGAGTTTATATAATTCACACTTTCAGTGTTAGTATAACAGTGGGGATTTTGCTGTGAATACTGTATGTCTCATTCATACTGGAAGGGCGCTGTCTTGCAGAGTCCAAAACGGACATGTAATAACTTATGACGTTCCCGGAAACCCATTAAATGGACAAAGGCTTTTAGCAAAATGAAAAGCAGAAACGCTTTGACTGATGAAACGTGAAGATAGTAAACACACAATTGCAACAATCGATAGTTTATGTGTATTTCAAGCCATCTAATGGTATTTTCATAACGATAAAGTGCATGAATTCTACAGTGCTAATTGGCAGCCTTTTTACAGTGTTTTATAGTTATAGAAACTATAAAATAGTATATTTTCTGCGATTTAAAAAAATCATATTGTATAAAATCCATGATGACTCATTGCACAAGTGTTTGTAGTACATTCATAAAATTGTCATAGGGAAAATATAGGGAACATATTGTAGAATACAAATGAGTGGTTATAGTTCAGCAGTGTGTTTGATTTCTTAGCCAATTAAAAGAAAGAGAAAACCTGTCAAAACATTTTCTGTCCCCCTCACTTCTGAAATGAAGAGTTGAGTAGGTGTTAAATAGGCCAAAGTTACTGCCGGCTGTCTCAAGTATGTCGAATGAAAGAGGGCTCTTCTATAGTTTGGTCTGTTGATTAGATCTTACCACAGCACGAGCTAACGCGCAGACCGTGTGGTTTGTGGTGCATCTTATCTAACATTCATCAAAACAAGTTTTTTTTCTTGAAAAATAAGACACTTTATTCTCATACAGTACATTAATACACATTAAGAAAGAGCACAATGCATGGCTGTGGTTATTTCAACAGAATAAAGAGGCTAAATTTCATAATCATTTCAGAACATAAAATATACAATATTTTATGTATTGTAACAATATTAGCAATTACAAATACAGTAAAAATACAGTTACGGTGCAGAATCATTTAATTTCAGTCCAGAGTATTCTGTCTGCCATTGCCTCTCCACTATCTGCTGTCTTGAACTTTGGAAATTTGTGAAGTTTACGGCAGCATAGTTCATATCAGAGGTCCTGTGGTCCTAAAAATAAAATGCATATATATTTAATAAACATTTCCATGAAGTGATGTATACATCAATACACCTATTATACTTGACTTATAGATATGCATATAATTTTGTCTGTCCATGTAACACACACCTGTGCCCTTGACTCTGTTGTGTGAACTTGCTGAGATGTGTTGCCTGTAATAAGATGAAATATTAGACGACTTTAGTGCTTCAAAATGGCATTGTTAAAGGAAATAATACAAAATACAGCATATTTTGCACTTTTATAGGATATTTTAGTCATGTCAGTGGTTACCTTTTGTCTTTGTCACGCAAAGTAGAACATTAGTGATGTAGCTTATGACCAGCAATGGTGCAAGGCCAATGAGAATGTAGAAGTGCAAGTTATGTCCATCTGAAACCATAAAATAACTGAATTATATCCTGGTACTATAGTAGTGATCAAAAGTGATGTCCAAAATTATTAACCATATGTTATATGGTTTTGCATAGCAAAAAAGAAACGTATCACACGGTTGTGCTCTTAGTCAATTGTTTTATTTGCGATCGAAGCAATTCTTCAAATTGTTCAGACCTTTTTATTTTAATTTATTCCCCCTTTGCATAGTAAAATAAAACCTGTTGCTGAAGTATGGCCCTTTTTGCTAAATATTTGGTTTTGGGTTTCCTCTATATATATATATATATATATATATATATATATATATATATATATATATATATATATATATATATATATGAAGAGTTCAGATGCAAAAGCCTCTAAATGCCATTTGAAATTTTCTTCTAAAATGACCATTTTTATCAAGCTTGTATATTTAAGTTCAGTAATTTCACTTAAATGACAATTAATAGGTAATCTTCATTGCCATTTTAAGTGAAATTACTGAACTTAAATATACAAGCTTGATAAAAATGATCATTTTAGAAGAAAATTTCAAATGGCACTGGCTTTTGCATCTGAACTCTTCACATATATATATATATATATATATATATATATATATATATATATATATATATATATATATATATATATATATATATATATATATATATATATATATATATATATATATATATATATATACATATATATATATATATATATATATATACATATAACATAAATATATATATATATTTATATATATATATAACATAAATATATTAATTTATTTATTTATTTATTTTTTTTTTGGCCACTACTGTATGTAAAACAATATGAAGCATAAAATTTGTTTTTATCAGTAGAAAATATGCATTCAATATCAACAATAACCCCCATTGAAAAATGCTATATGCACACTAAAGTAGTCTATTGTACTATACAGTGTTTTTGGTCATAAATGGACAGTTTTGGTTTAGGCATTACTCTAAAACCACCCTGAAATGACATAGAATTAAGTCATACTGCATCATTATCCATTAAACAGGGCATTAAGATGTATGCGATTTGTTATATTTACCGCGATTTCTTTGTATTTACCACCCTTACCGTCGATATCCAGAGTAATTCCTGTGTCTGAACAAAATCTCCCCACATGCGACCACAGCACAGTAGTAAGTCCCAGGCTTGATGTTTCTCATAGAGAGACTGTAGACACAGCTCCTGGAAGGAGAAGCAGTCACAGAGCTGTTTTTACAACTTTCTTGAGTGTGAATAATTCCTGGACTGGATTTTCCTGAACCGGGTTCTGAACCAATAGACCCTGTGTTCGCCTCCACAACTCTGTTCTTCGCTTTGGATTGTACACTGCAGAGCCACATTTCCATCTGATGATGATGTTCCAGTTTGCTTTTCCTGCAGAATATGAATCCGGTTGGATTTAGAACCTATTGAAGGAAGAAAATGAATGAAAGGATGTAAAATGTGATTAATTTTCGAAAGGGTTAGTCTAATGTTAAGTTAACCGCTCACCTCTGAGCACCAGATTAGCTCCAGCTCCAAAGTAGACGATGTTCATAGAGGAACCTGCACAGTAATATGTGGCTGAATCGGATTGTACAGTTCTTTCAATGGTTAGATTAAAGCTGCCAAGCCCTGCATTTATTTTATAGCGCTTTGTCTTTCCAAACTCATCATGAAGAACACTGTCTTGAGACCAGTGATATGAAGAGGCTACAAGAGCAGGCTTTTCTCCTAGAGTCTGTTTGAACCACATGACTCTATTAATTTGGTCTTTTGGATGAAAGCAGTGAAATGTCACATCATCACCCACTTGAACTGTTACGTCCCCCATCTGCAAAATACTTCCAGAATATTGCATTGCTGTAAAATATTTAATAGCAGTCATTACTTATGCGTTTCTACATAGACGACACAATGAAAAGTAAAGAAAGCTCAAGAAAAACATTACTGTTTTAAATTTGTAAATAAAAAAATGTGTACTTACATGGTTTATAAAAGAGAACACATACAATAAGTAGAAAGACATACATTTTCATAATGATCTCCAGGGCTCAAACTTAGAAGGTTAATTCCTGTAATCTTCTCTGTGCTTCGATTGGAAGCCTTGTGACATGTTTCCATTGGCTCTCTGAGCGAACAGGTCATTTCCTTGTTCAACTTACTTTTAACACAGATGTGCTACATCACGGTATAATCTTTTATGTAAATCTTTTGGTAAAAATCATCTGTTCTGATACTGTATACCAATTTATATAATATGATTAAAACTCTTTATAACACGTCAGAGGAGGTCAAATAGCTGACATGTGTACTCAAGCAAAGAAACATAAAATCAGTTTAATCTTGAAATATGTTAATGAATATGTTACGTTCCATTTTAATGGTAAAAAATAAAATAAAAATGATAAAAAAAAATTTTTGTTTTTTGGTGGAATCTGCATAGCTTTTGGTAGCATAGTGGTTTCAAGAACTAAACTATTAACCCACAATTTTAAACCCTGAAAGAGACTATCTATTATAAACATATAATGAGTTATCAACACAAACAAAACTTCTGTGTTTAAATGAATGAAAATAAAAGTGTGTTCTGGGAGATTATATGTACTGTAAATCTGTATATAATGATGAATTAATATTGTATAAGTACATTTACAACCTTAAATGACATAATATGTTGTAAATCAAGGTAGAAAATCAGTTTTTCTATTTTTGTGATCTCTCACTGCCATCACCTGGTAGCTTATAATAGCAGTTTTCAACACTGTTGTCACATGACCTCATCATGTAATGGACGGTTTCACAGACGAGGCTTCAGTCTAGTCTCTGGTCTAAAATGCATGTTTGAGCTTAATCTTAACTGAAATCAACTTGCATATCTTAATACGTCAATGCCATTGCTTTGTCTCTGATCCATACTCGCAATGTTTTTAAAGGCACATTCATAAAAGCTACTTAAAGGGATAGTTCACCCAAAAATGAAAAGTAGCCCATGATTTACTCACTCTCAAGTCATCCAAGACTACAAGACCTTCTTTCAGACGAAAACAATCAGAGTCCTGGCTCTTCCAAGCTTTATAATGGCAGTGAATGGTTGTTTCTGTTTTGAAGGCCATAAAAGTACATCTATCGATCATAAAAGTGCTCCATGTGGCTCTGAGGGGTTGATAAAGGCCTTCTGAAGCGAAGCAATGCGTTTGTGTAAGAAAAATATCCATATTTAAAAACGTAAAGTATATATAAAGTCAAATAACTAGCTTACGACCAAACAAACAAACAAACAAACAAACAAACATACAGATTCAACATAAGCCTGAAGCACAACTTATGGGAGTAACTCACCGTAATGTGATATTTACGCTACGCCATGACGCACTACGCTACTTCGGACATCATAAAGGTTTAAATATGGATATTTTACTTACACAAAGGCATCGCTTCATCCTAAATGTCCTAATTGAACTAAGGTCTTAATCCAAGCCTTAAGTGTTAAACTGGGCCTATGACACATTGACAATTCATTTGCATTAATTATAATAAATGATTCATCATTGCACATTATTTTCTCTTCTCTAATGTGTTCTACCGTGTGAGGGCGGGGAAACCTGTCACTCACATGAGATCGACTTGCCAATGAACAAAAGCCAGTCCTGTCCTAGATCTTTTTCTCATTGCAATGTTTCATGTGACTTTTTCAGGTGAGGTGTCCTGTTTTCGTATTGTAAATAAAAATGTCTGGTCAGCATTAATCCAAATCTAATCCAAATGTACTTTTACTATTTCAAGAAGAAAAAAAAACCCTTCAACTCTATAGAGCTGGTAAGTCCCGCCCTTCAGTCGAACCCGCTGGACATCTAGGTTGAAAAACCGTCAATGCAAGTGAATGAGATAAAATAATTATTTTCTAATCCTGTTTGAATTTTGCAATGAATATGTTGTCTGTGAATTTTTTATATAATATTTTGTGTAAAGAATGCTACAATTTAGCAATTTTACTCTTTCGACGTGTTTGATATACATCACCCCCACTAGCACACGGATTCCGCTAAACATGCCTGTGTCTTTGGTGCACTTCACCGCCTTCTTTCAGGGAGAGGACAAACTAGTTGAGCGTGGTGAAAAACGTGATTTGTGGAGGGAAAATGCGTTATGCGGCGACGTCACATATGGGACACACATGTAGTCTTTCTCGTTATGTCTATTCCACAACTGCTAGCCAAAGAATCATACAATATACCAGCCCGTTCTCATCCCAAAGCGCCATATATAACACTTCTGCAAAAGCGTAAATATCCAACGCACATGGCACCCTTTCAGCGCCAAATGAGACGTAAAAATAAATCGGCGCCTCCTAGTGGTCAAACCCTACCCCTACCCATACCTAAACTTAACTGTCTCATTTGGCGCTAAAGGGTGCCATGTGCGTTGGATATTTACGTTTTTGCAAAAGTGTCAAAATATGGCGCCTTGGGATGAGAATGCGTTAAATATACTGTCAAACTCGTTACATGAGAAATTACATAAAAAATTCACAGACAACATATGTTACATTCATGGCACAATTCAAACGGGATCAGAAAATAATTATTTTCTCTCATTCACTTGCATTGACGCTTTTTCAACCTAGAGTCCACTTGGAGTTTTACGGATGGCGGGACTTACCAGCTCTATACCATTGTTTTTATCACAGTCACTAATCCCCACTTACTTTTCAAGCCTTTCACCGCAAACTAAGGAAACCAGTTCCATGATTTGCATGGAAATTAACATAAAAAATGTCCCCTTTTTTGAATCTCTTTTTCTCAAAATACAGTATGTCACATTACAGAAGTAAAATGTGTTAAAAGCTGACTCATGTTGAATTTAATTCTCGGCAGTCTGATCACATCATGATGAGTAAAGAAGGAGATCGCCTCTGGCTTCCTTAGTTGGGGACACTTAATAGTCAACAATATTATTGATTTGACTCTAACTGACACTATTGGAGAACTGAACTGAGATGGATGATGAAAATTAATTAATTGAATTACTGATTATCTTTACATGGAACTGAATTACACTGAACTGACTTCAGTCTCAACTATGAATCTATTTTCTTTTTCTGTTATCACTGTAAAGTTGCTTTGAAATGATCTGTATTGCACAGGCACGTGCACACATAGACATCAAAGGGGGCTTGAGCACCTGCCCTTTTTATTCATGGAGAGAAAGTGCCCTTTTTCTGGGGTGCTTTTTTAGTTTATTTTTTAAGAAAATACATATTACAATTTGCGCACATTTTCCCTGTCAAACAAATGTATTTAATGAATAATGTATCTAAATATCAGGTCAGGATTTCTGAAGCGCCGATCAGAGTAAACGCGTCTCCTCTAGTGAGCTCGCGCTGTCGTGTTTGGACTTTGAGCTGGGTGGATAAACAGCCCGTGAGGCGCGCACGCTTCAAATGAGTTTCGTTCCGCTTTTGCCACATAAACATTATCGAACGTTTATCGAACTCTAAATTGATATCGAGTATTGACGATATTGACTCGAACTTGATATCGTTTGATCGTTTTTATTGTTGATATCGTTATGTTATCGCAAAAAATTATATCGTGATAGGCTAATGAAGGAATGAGCATATCAATTTAGGACATGGCTCAATGTAATTTATGACCTTGAATGGAAAATTCGGACGTTTTTATGAATTTGTATATCCTAAAATTCTTATTATTAAAGTTAATGACTTGCATACATCAAGAGTTTTCCCTGAAATTTAGAAATCGTAGATTTCTTTAGAAGAAATCTACAGAAGCAAACAGAAACAAACTCGAAATGTGGATTTTAAAGGTTTTATTTGATGATAAGACAGTCCTCCCTCAAATGTGAAACTAAGTCCATGTCACCATCAGGTGTATCAAATATATACTTGATTGAAACTAGTAGCATAGAAAACATGCACATGCATGGTTTCCTTTGCTGCTCTATAAACCTATGAACACTAAGGAGACCATGGTTTCTGTGTGAACTGATTAATTTGTAGACATCTTTTGAAAATTAATAATTGTGGGAGTTTGAGGAAGATACATTTAATTAACTTTTTAAATCTTTTTAAAATAAATATTAAAGTTGTGTTAATATATATACTTTTTTGTTTAAAAAAAGTAAAATAATTTTTTTTTATATGGGAAGTGCCCTTTTTCGCTCTGAGCCCCTGCCCCTCAAAATGTCTGTGCACGTCCCTGGTATTGCATAAAGCACTATATGAATAAAGGTGACTTGACTTGAATGAATATGCTAACTATCAGAATTGATATCTCCTGTACTACATTCACTGGAAACGGAAGGTCAAATTGAGTGCATTGCATTGAGATGAACTATTTAACACACATGCTGCGTTGTAGTAACCATACAGTGTTGGGGATGAATAACTGAATTAGAGAAGGTTGACCTACAAAAGTTGAGATGTTTATTCAAGTTGATGAACACACTACTTTCACAGGTACACCCTGACAGGATGTGGTTATGCTTTTTTAAAATTTTGCACGTTGTTTCTTTTATTCAGAAACGTTAATGCTCACACTCAGCAAAACACGTTTAACACGTTGCATAATAAGAAGAGGAAGTTTTATCTTTAGGGACACAAATATATGGTATTTTTGAATGCACTCATGGAATTTGTGTTAAATATTACAATGCGATTCGACAATCAGAGGCAATAGGTTTCAGATATTATCGCGCAACATGGGTCTAGAGTACACCGTCTCCTCTAAGGTCCTCTTTCTCTGACCTCTTTTTGTAGAAAGGTTCAGGGCAGCATAGTTAATGTCATACTAGAAGAAAGAAAGAGACTTTTTTCAGCACTCTTTTCAATTTCACGGGTTAACTGTTATTCACACATATGATTCTCCTAACCTCAACTCTGGTTGTATCGTCATCGTAGTCAGGATTTGTCTGAGGCGTTCTAACTGTTAGAAGTGAAGCAGTGCGAAAAGAGTTATTCTATCATATAAACGCATACTTTCTAATATTAGGATTATTATTATGGATAATACATGAACTGAAAGTATATCACTTGAGTTAAAATAACTTACCTTTTCTTCTCATTGGTAAGCAGAGCATCAGATTGATGATAAGGCTGATTGTACACACCACTGCAAGGCCAATTACAATAAAATACTGCAGACTCTCGTTATTAAATTCATCTGAAACACAATCAACATTGTGCAACTTTATAAATCTACATAGTGTGTTATGTTATAACTTATATTTGGTTAAATTAAATTTAATCCCCATGCAGGAGTATGATTATGAAAGCACATTGATTATATTCATACTTTGACTTCATTGTTTTCTTTAAAAGGGATAACATGAAAAGGTTTTCTACAAATTAAAGAAAGACTTAAGGAATCCAGTAAAGATAGAATGAGGGCTTGGAGTTTGGATATTAAAGAAAACATCGAAGAAACTGAGTGGTCAAAAGCATGCTTAAAAGCTCAAACACATATGATTAATACAAGAATGAAGCTGTTGCAACATAAATGGTTGATGAGGACATATGAAGAGTTCAGATGCAAAAGCCTCTAAATGCCATTTGAAATTTTCTTCTAAAATGACCATTTTTATCAATCTTGTATATTTAAGTTCAGTAATTTCACTTAAATGACAATTAATTTAGAAGAAAATTTCAAATGGCACTTAGAGGCTTTTGCATCTGAACTCTTCATATATAACCCCTGAAATGCTTAACAAATGGTCCCCGCATATTCCAGACACGTGTGAAATGTTTAATCTGAAGAAGGGAACGTTAATTCACTGTGTATGGGAGTGCCCTAAGATTGGTAACTTTTTGGAAAATGGTTGTTTGTACTCTAAGTAACATCACAAAAACTCAAATACCGTGCATTGCAAAACTTTGCACTCTGGGGATATACCCAGATCATCTTTCTATCAATAATAATCAGTAGGACCTTATTGACTTTGGCCTCTTGCAGGCTAGGAGGATGATTGCTTTTGAGTTGGAAAGGGACTGAAATATCTTCTGTAAGTTCTTGGATTAAGGAGATGGCAATGTGTGTTACTTTAGAGAAATTAACGTACATTACAAGAGGTAAAGCACAGCAATTTGAAGAGATGTGGGCACCTTTAATTGATTTCCTTAAAGAAATAGGAGGGTGCATATATTAATGTTTTAAGTGTGACATATTTTTGTTCGGTTTTGTTTTATTTTAATCGCTGCTGTTCTGATTAATATATTTGGAAATATTTGGAAAACTTTTTATTTTTTTATTTTTTGGTGACATCATTTTTGTTATTTGGTTAGTGTTTGTTTTATTGGAAAATCAATAAAAAAACATTGTTGAAAAAAAAGATCTATCTATCATCTATCTATCTATCTATCTATCTATCTATCTATCTATCATCTATCGTATCTATCTATCTTATCTATCTATCTATCTATCTATCATCTATCTATCTATCTATCTATCTATCTATCTATCTATCTATCTATCTATCTATCTTTCTATCTATCTATCTATCTATCATCTATCTATCATCTATCTATCTATCTATTTATCTATCTATTTATCTATCATCTATCTATCTATCATCTATCTATCTATCTATCTATCTATCTATCTATCTATCTATCTATCTATCATCTATCTATCTATCATTTATTATCTATCTATCTATCTATCTATCTATCTATCTATCTGTATCTATCTATCTATCTATCTATCTATCTATCTATCTATCATCTATCTATCTATCTATCTATCTATCTATCTATCATCTATCTATCTATCTATCTATCTATCTATCTATCTATCTATCTATCTATCTATCATCTATCTATCTATCTATCTATCTATCTATCTATCTATCTATCTATCTATCTATCTATCTATCTATCTATTTATTTTCTTTAAACAGGATTTTATAAAAGGATAACACATGAAAAGGTTTCCTACAAATTAAAGAAAGACTTTTGTTTTTATGACTCATTTAAAAAAGCATGTGCACTAATCTTATCTAATTTATCTTTGAAATTTGCCATTATAAACTAAAAATATTGTTCTTATGATAAATGGCTTGCTGTGTTCCTACTTCGCAAGTCGCTATGTATAGAAAGTGCACTTCTCAAAAAAAAGAAAGGCAATTACCTTTAATGACCAACTGTGCCGTTTCCAAATACAACTTCTTCACAAGTTACCACAGCGCAATAGACATTTCCAGCATCAGAGAGACCCACGTTCATCTTGGGAGGTTGTAGAGACAGCTCTGCGCATTAGAAGTGGAGCCTGCCAAGTTCTTGTCACACTCGTCTCCATGAGTGTAAACCATTCCTGGATGGATAGTGTCTGAACCCTGTCCTGAACCAGTAGACTAGCTGTACTCCTTTATCACACATTTTCACTTGCACCGAGCACTGCAGAGTCACATTGCTTCCTGGCTTGATAACACCAAGCACAGGCTGTTGTATAACAGCAGCTTTTAGGTCTGCACCTACAAGGGAGGGGGGTGAAAAAAAACAATTGAAATTGAAATAAAAATAAAACGAATCACCCATCTTTATTTACAAAAATAATAATAATTATGTTTTACAATCCTCACCTTTAACCATCAGAATAGTTCCAGTCCCGAAGAAACCACGTTGGCAAAGGCAGCGCCACAGAAGCACGTGCCTGAATCAGATTTCAAAGTCCTCAGGATGGTTAAGTTAAAACTATCAGCTGTTCGTACTGCGTGAAATCGTTGAGTTTCTTTAAAGTCTGGGAGAATATTCATTCGGTTGAGAGTTGTGATATGAAGACACCACTAGGACAGGTTTCTCTCCAAGAACCTGTTTATACCATAATGCTCGGTGTAACTGATCATTTAATAAAAGACAGGATAACAACACACCGTCCCTCTTGAGCGGTTAAAACCTGATCCACATGAGCAACACTGCAATTATATTCACCTGTTGGGAAAATAAATAACATGGTTGGCTAAGACAGCATGTAAATGTTTAGTTAAAGAATTATCAAATATGTTATATTGTCATATAAAAAAAGTTTTGTCATTTTGTACTTACAGACTTGAAGAAAGAGAAAAAGTATCATGTAGATGCTGCTATCCATTTTATGTTCTTCCTGGGTCTTTTGTTCTTCTGTCTAAATGTGGTACTTGGTCTATGTTTCAATATGCTTTCTGAGGGTTTCATCATGTGACTCTACTGGCTCTTTGCATGCACATATTACTGCCCGTTTCCTGAAGTAAGCTGCTAAGTACAGTATGTGAGCAAATGCAACTAGCAGACATCTAATCGTGTCAGCAGGACTGATAAATGTATTTTAGAGAGATGCTTAGGGTGGCGACGTGCTAAAAAATTTAATAAATACTTGTTACAAAACTTTATGATACATCAACTATAAAACAAAATGAATTAAATATTGTGGGACAAGTACATGGTGTGTTATACAAAAACATCTAGATGAGTCTGGAAAAGGAAAAAGAAAATTAAGATTTTAGTTGTATAAGTTCACCAATGGAAGCCATTGCTTGCTATCGACTGCACACATGTTTTTACTGTAAAAGAGTATATACGTATCGATGTTTGTGTGTAATGATATCTGACTGCCATCATCTGGATGTGACTAGTAGTACATTTCTGTATTTTTGCATAATGCTGCAACTGTAAGTAAGAGAAAAACATACCGTCTACTATATCTCTATTTTCAGTAGTGTAATTTTCGGGTTAATTTCTAATAATACCTATATTTTTTGTCTATAGATGCCAAGCAATTTGCTCTGAAAGTTTTTTCCCCTCATTTGCAAAACGTCGCCCTCTCCATGGTGCTGAATTTAATAAGTTATTGTAAACGCACAATTTATGGATTTTTATTCATGTTTTAATGTAAATATAAACATAGCAATGACACGCTGAATTACATGGTGGCACAATGTCACAAAAATGCTATTATAAGATGAAAGCCCTGTAAGATACGGTGGCGTATTCATACCTGTCAAGTTTTGGATTTGAAAATAAGGGAAATTTTACGGCGCCCACCACTGAGCAGCCCTATATATATATATATATATATATATATATATATATATATATATATATATATATATATATATATATATACACACACACATATATATATATATATATATATATATATATACACACACACACACATATATATATATATATATATATATATATATATATATATATATACACATATATACATGAGGGTAGCCTATGAAGAGCATTTATTTTTTATTGTCTTTACATTTTATTTTCATTCCACACATTCTTTTCATTTCATATTGCTTTTCTTTTACAGTTTTTCTTTTCATTTCACATAACTTTCTTTACTCTTTTAGTGAGTTATTGTACAAATTTGTTGCAGACTTTGCATTCTTTAAGACTGTTTTGGAAGGAGTGTATTTGTGGGCTGGGCCACAGTGGTTCATCATTTTACATGAGAGTAGAGCAAACAGTTCTGCTGTCTAGCGTCATCCTATTCTCGGTAACAATCTTTCATACCATGCTAAACACCCTTTCTCGTGCTAACATACATCATTCCTTCCTTCCCCCGTGTGAGATGCAAAACTCGCAGTTACAAAATGCGTGACTGTCCCCCACCCTGCTCTTTGTTTCCGCCGCGTTGTCACTCATCATCTGACCTCGCGACAACTGTCACCTACACATACAGTACCTGTAGTTATCGCTGAGGCTTGTGACAGAGCTCAGATTGGGAATGTTTTTTTTTTTTTTGTTTTTTTTTTTAAATCTACTCTGTTTTTCTGAATTAACGAGTTAATTATCTCAGAATTACTGAGATAATTTTTCATGGAAAAAAGTTTTTGCTCTGTTTTTCTGAATTAACGACTTAATTTTTCATGAAGAAAAAAAGTTTTTGCTCTGTTTTTCTGAATTACGACTTAATTTTTCATGAGAAAAAAGTTTTTGCTCTGTTTTTCTGAATTAAAAAAAGTCGTCGAAAAATTAAGTTCGTTAGTTCAGAAAAACAGAGCAAAAAAATTCTCATGAAAAATTAACTCGTTAATTCAGAAATACAGAGCAAAAACTTTTTTCTTATGAGAAATTAAGTCGTTAATTCAGAAAAACAGAGCAAAAAAATTTTTCTCACTGAAAAATTAACTCGTTAATTCAGAAAAACAGAGCAAAAAAAATTCTCATGAAAAATTAACTCGTTAATTCAGAAAAACAGAGCAAAAACTTTTTTCCTCATGAAAAATTAACTCGTTAATTCAGAAAAACAGAGCAAAAAAAAGATTTTTTTCTTCAAGTGAATGCAATACGCTACCGTAGTAAGACAACATTAAGACAACAGCATAAAATAAAATCTATAAAAGATTACAGACGTCTCTCTCCCCGTCACTTTATCGATCAAAATACCAGACATCTTGCTGCTGAATCTTGTGAAGCCCCCACCTCATTTCACTTCATCGAGAATTCTGGAATGAATTTTATCGAGGTGGCTAATTCGTAACAATTCGTACAACCTCACTTTGAATCCAAATTAGTCAATTTTTGCTAAATCGTACGTATTTTACGAATTGGCCAATTCGTATGAATTCATACGAATGACCTACCCCTGACCCCGCCCTGAAACCTACCCATCACGTGGGTTTGGAAAAATCTTATCGAATTCGTACGAGTGAGGTCATATGAATTATTTCTGAATTAGCCACTTTTTAATCAATTGTACGAATCGTATGAATTAGTCGTGAGTATAGTGTAGGATGCTCATATTATTTGTGTAATCACATGATACAGTAATTGACATTCACAATTAAATCTTATTCACAACATGACAGCCATTCAGAATGAGGAAATCCTTGTTTTACACTTTTTGTTTGCGAACAGATGCATAGACAACAGAATTGACCTCTCTGCGGCCTTTTATTTTACGTGTGGACTGGTCCGAGAAAACTTCAGCGATGCATAATTTTCGGAGTGTGTGTCAGTAATCTGAAGAGAGAATATCATTTTGACAATATCAGTAATGTTACGGTATCAGTAGTGTAAAGTATTTGAGTAAATGTAATTAGTAACTGTATCTTTTTGTCCTGATTTGCTAGTTTTAATGAGTAACAGATATTTGCACCACATTATTTATTATATGAGTATATGTACTCTTTACTCCAATACATTTTGCATGGCACCTAACTTTTTCTGCAGCTGTTTATTTCTTCTACAAAAGAAGTGATACCGCCATCTAAAGGGAACGGAAGGTACTATATCTTATGCGTCTTAGCCCTTATTTACCCAAACTTGTCAATAAAGCTCCTTTACGTGAATGTGAGTTCATTAGTTGCTGAACTGCAGTTGTTTCACACATAAGCTGTGAAATGAAGACATGGCTTAAGCCGAACCAGCAGTGCAATTAATAGCCTTATGGCCTTACTAATAGCCTTTGACTATTACCAAAATGCTGGGTTGTTTTAAACCAATTTTGGGTCAAATATGGACAAACCCAAATGGTGCATTAAAAAAATGCAATTAATAAATTTAACCCAACAGCTGGGTTTGTCCATATTTGACCCAAAATTAGGTTAAAACAAACCAGCATTTTTAGAGTGTATATTGAAGAGACCTTTTTGAAGGACATTGGTTTACCTATTCCCTTTTTGAACACTTTAACTCAACTGAGACTTGATTGATTGTAGATGTTTATAGGAGTTGACCTTGATTTATTGCAATATTGGTGTTTCCATTTTATTTTGATTTTAGAAAACAAACATTCTTGCTTTACTCACAAATGAACTCTGTTCAGTACAAGTAAATACTTAAGTACTGTTAAAATCAGATACTCAAATGCGTTTTAACATTGGTGACTTGTAATGGAGTCATTTCTGGTGTAAGGTTTTCTGTACTTTTTCTAAGTATGGTTTTCTATGCCTCTGAATGATACATATATTGTGGATGGTTCATAAATATCTTAAATGCTAATACTGTGCAGCAGAATTTGACTTTGGGATGGTAAAAGTACATTATTAAATATGAAACCACTCATTAAAGAGGCTACATGCGTTTTCCAGAAATTTAAAACTCACGACTGACACCTGTGGCCCAAAACAGAACTGCTCTTCCTTTCTGCTCGCAGCGCGCGCTCGTACGTGCACACGTCATCTGCTACATGGAGGTCAACATTGTTTACAGAGGTAAGAACAGTCAAATACATATATTGTTTGAAATAAGTGTTCTGCATACGACTCGAGTGTAGGCTACTTGCTGACTAGCGGTGGTGGCAGAGTGATCTGAAACGTTTAACATGAACGCGCTTGACGTCACATCCGCAGACAGCGCTGGAAAAGTCCGACCCAACAGAAAATAGGAAAAATAGGATACAGGCTTATAGGTGCACCCACTGTGAGCGGACAAGGTGTCAGTATGCTCATCAGGAGATGTTTGAGTCATAAATGGTAAAATAAAAAGGCTATTGTTACGTTTATTTTGGGGAAAAAGCTGCATATAGCCTCTTTAATGTTCATGTCGATTTTTATTTGAGTGGCACAGCTTACCCACTCTCCCCAATAGCTGTGTATAATATGAAAATATAAGGCAACTCACCTGGGCTGTAGACTGAACCTCGCCAGCACCTTAAAAAGTATCATAATTAGAAATTAGAACAGTTACATCAAATCATTTTGGAAAATGTATACACCACAGTTAATAAATGTTGGCACCAGTAAGATATTTTTCAAGTAACTCAATATTTTTATTCAGCAACGATGCAAAAGTGATTGTAAAGACATTTATAATGTTAATCAAGAATCCTGAAAAAAACAATTATCACTATTTCAACATTGACAATGTGTTTTCAAAATTCATAATATTAAGAACTTATTCTTGAACAGCAAATTTGCATATTATATATATTTCTGAAGGATCATGTGACAGCTGATGTGGCCAATTCAGCTTTGATCACATGAATAAATTTCATTTTGAAATAAATTAAAATTGCTTTAAATTTACATCATATTTCACATTACTGTTTTACTGCCTGTGTGCGTACAAGACTACTTTTAAAAAGAAATAACATTAAAAACATAATTGTTTGAATGGTAGTGTGTAGTAAAAAAGGGGTCTTAACTTCTGTGTGCAGCTCTTCTCCATGATAGCACCATTATTATAATCACTATTACTAATATCACCAATACTGCGGAGAGCAGTGCGATGATATAAAATGCTGTTTTATCAGAAACAACTGGGAAAAAAAATGTTTAAGAAATAAGATGTCATTTTATCATCAAAATCTGAACAATTCAAATGGAATGAAATGTCTTTTTATATTATTGAATTGTCTGAAAACTAAGAACTTATATAAGAAATATAAATTGCCAAAATATATTAAGATATGTGAGAAATATAAAAAGTTTTACCATCAGCTGTCAGTTTAGCTCCATTACCAATGAATAGCTTTCCACATGTGACCACACTGCAAAAGTAAGTTTCATCACTGGCGAGGCTTTTTGGGGACTTTGTGCATGCAGTTCTGTACAGCCGATCGGACACGGAGATCTTCTCACACTGATCTTTCCTGTCTCCTCCACTGTAAATGAATCCTGAATGAGACTCCCTTGGTTCGTGATCTCAGCCAGTAGACGCTTTGCTCTCCTGCACAAGTCTCACCAAAGATTGAGCAATGAAGAGTCACAGAGTCTCCTTCATGATGCGAGTCCAAAACTGGACGCTGGATGACTTTTATGGGCTTTGCATCTCAACAATAAAAAACAAATTAGTATTTGTAGTAATAATAACAATAAAACAAACTTCCAAACACATTCCAGGTTTCCACTCACCATTAACTGTTACATAAGATCCCCCTCCAAAGTACAACATTTCATACAACTGCACTCCACAGTGGTAATAGGCGGCATCTCTGGATGTGATCTTGGTGAAAATTAATGCAGATTTATTGTCAACGACTTTGACTTCAAGCCGTGATTCGTTGACAAATTCTTCTTGAAGTTTTATCTTCTTGTAATATGTGGAAACTATAGGGTTTAGCTTTTGTCCTGGGATTTGTTTGAACCAAACCCAGGTCACAACCGGATCAACAGTGGTGTAGCATTCCAGGATGACCGAACCACCGGCTGGGGCTGTGACTGACACGTTTGGCTGGAAAACACTGAGTGTCATAGACACACCTGATATAAAAGAAGTCCTCATGAGTCTTGGGAAATCATATCTCAAGTATTTCCAAAAAAACAGAGTGATGGCTTGTTGATGAATGGATAGATTTTCCTGTGTATTACTGTAAAGCTGCTTTTGAAACAATCTGAATTTTAAGCGCTGTATAAATAAGAGTGACTTGACTGAAGGATCATTCTCAAATCATGCTAGAAAAAAGGGTAACACCTTAGTTTAGGGTCTAATTCTCACTATTACCTTGCTTATTAGCATGCATATTACTAGGATATTGGCTGTTTTATTAGTTCTTATAAAGCACATATTAAAGCCTTATTCTGCATGACCATAGTCTACATCCGTTAACCCAGTACCTAAACTCAACAACTAACTTATCAACGATTATTGAGGCAAAAGTCTTAGTAAATAGTAAGAATTGGACCCCAGTCTAAAGTGACCTAAAAGAGTAATCAGCTCGAGTCTTTCTCTCATTAAAGCAAAAGATGGACCAAATATTGAAAAAGTCTGGTATTCATATGTAATTTTCAATTGATCTTTTAAACTGAAATAGTTTAAAAGTTAACTCAAAAGGTTAATCTGATAATATAATGTATTTAAATAAAATCCTAAGTAAATATATCATAGATTACTTACATGATATGTAGAACATAAGAGCAGTACTTGCGTGCAGAGCAAACCTCTTCATAGCTGGCATGTGAGCTGTCTCCATCCTGAGAACAAAATGAGAATGACATATAAACTGATCAATTTTAGCGTTTATGGAAATTGTCCAAACTTCAAAATAAGTTCTCATTGGCTGAGTGAGGTTATTACAATAATTTATACATTCTCTGTCTTTCAGTTAACACCCCTTGTCCTCATTCACTTTTCCAACAAACAAGCCTTTGACCTAGTGGACTTCCTGCGTCAATATACGTTCTAGATTTATAGAAACATTTCTTTATCTGTATCATCGGTGTATTTAACTTTTCTGTAAACTTCTATTGGACAACAGCTCTGTGAGGCTCTGACACCACAACGTTTTTTGAAACATAGTATCAAATGCCATGAATGTTGTGAATATGCAAATATATTTAAAAAACAGACTTTGTCAAAGGTCAGCAAAGAGTTCTGTGTCTGTTTTGCATTTATATATATATATATATATATATATATATATATATATATATATATATATATATTGTACGCATATATATATATATATATATATATATATATATATGAGGTAAAAGTATAAACTCAGTGTGCATGACGTCATTTAGAGAGTGTGTTGTGTTGAGGGTCTGTGTGAAGCTTTTGTGGTTGTTCAACTTGGCCACAGGTTGGTACAAGATTCACACCAGTAATGTTTTTTGGTCCCACTTTATATTAAGTGGCTTTAAGTACTACGTACTTTCATCGAAAAATAAGTACAACGTATTATTGTGGTCCTGTTGTATTGTAAAACACTTTTGCTGCTATTGAGGTACTGATACGGGTAAGGTTAGGGACAGGTGTGGTGGTATGGGTAGGTTTAAAGGGTAGGTTAAGGTGTGAGGGAAGGGTCAACTGAGTAATTACAAATGTAATTACATGAATTAATTACAGCTGTAATTACATGCTGGTATTTTTAAAATATAAATACAATGTAAAAACATGAATGTACACAATAAGTCCATTGTATCAAATTATTAATTTCAATTTAAGTACATAGTACTTAAAGCCACTTAATATAAAATGGGACCGTTTTTTTTTTCTTAAATTCTAAACCTGGCTTAATCTACAGTAAGCCCCGTCTGTGAAACCAGGCCATATTGTTTAAGATCCTTAAAGGGATAATCTTCAGTATTCAGTATTCCTCAAAGATGAGTGCAACACAAACACAGAATATTACGCAAACAGGCAATAATTAAATTTGTTAAAGCAGCTCCAAAACGACCGGAAGTCACTCATTTCCTATGGATTTCGCAGACCGCATGCGAATGGGTCCAGAAACGGGATCCGATCGAGTGCAGTGCAAAGAAAATCGTGCCTGTTGATCATTCCAGATGCGTTCAAAAAATTTAACTCTTGCGAAAAGCTACAGACGGTTCCTATCCTGACAATTCCAGCGGAATGTGAGCGTGAGCTATGGTACTAATAAACAAACCTGAACTCTTAACTTTTAATAAAATAAATAATGATTTTATAATAAGTTTTGTCTTTTTTTCACGACTTTCTAACGTTATTAGGGCAGTTAATACAATTAAAATTGTAGGCAGACATTGAACTATTGACCACTATATCACATTTTTTAGCCGACTTGACATGTCAACGTCCTCAGCAACTTTCCTCACGCAGCAGCATTCATATTATTATCTCTATAACCTTCATCAGAGAGATCATACAGAACTGACAGAATCAACCTTTAATCTCTCCGCCATTTTCTGTTTTACCCACGCACCGACGCTTTTCACTGTGTTGTACGACGTTTTGTGTTTTCTGCGCAGTCTCATCCCCAAGACGTCATAACTGACGTCTTGGGACGTCCTTCTGACCATACGTCGACATCCGCCGTTTCAGGGTACCCTTTAACGTCGGTTAGATGACGTTATCCGGATCCTAACTCTACCCCAGACCTAAACCTAATCCTAAACCTACCCCGTCACCTAACTGACGTTAAAGGTAAAGCGTCAGTTGTGTGACATTCCAGGATCGTCATGTAACTGACGTTGAAAGGGTACCCTGAAACGGCGGATGTTGACGTATGGTCAAAAGACGTCCCAAGACGTCAGTTATATGACGTCTTGGGATGAGACTGTGTTAGTGTTTTACGGAGCTGACTTCAACTGCCAGTGTAAAGGCGGCATAAGTTACGTTTTTGTGGAGTAGTATTACAAATACATTTTTTTGAAATAGGATTAGTATATATTATATATATATATATATATATATATATATATATATATATAAATCACTCGTTCATTTTCAGTGTACCATTTTGGCGTACCCAAAAATGTAACCTTTAGCACCCCTCCTCCTCCTTTGGCTCACGCCAGCGAGCTAAAGCTGGACCAATATTGATCCTCGTCCAGCCTTTTATTTAGACACTCTCCCTTTTTCTCTTTCTCTTACTGTCCTCCGACAAAACCTTTAGCTTCTTTGGTTTTACTTGCTGCTTCAGCCATGACAACATACAGATGGAAAAAAAAAAAATGCTTGTTGGGCTCTCGGGTTCAGAATTTGTGGAAGTGGGGGAAGTGACGTATGCCGTAAAGCAGTCAAATTTTGAAGTTCTTTTTGTGCTCGAGTTGTGCCCGAAGTTACATAGTGCCAGTAAAAGCGATAAGACTACATCAGGCTATGGTAGACCTGTCATTCAACTTATTGGAAGTCGATGTACCATTTTCAAGGGTTTTGGGAAAATATCATAAAGGTTGAAAAAGTTAGCTACATAGAGCTGCTTTAAATTACAAATATACTTCCACATTACTAACCAATGAATTTGCTTCTGACCTTTGATGATCCAGCTCAAGTAAAAAATGACGTTCCATAAACATCACGTTTGTGTTTTATTTGATTGTTTTCTATTGCTGAAGTTTGACTGACTGAATTACAAAGACAAGAATTGAATCATTTGCAATCAAATGCATCAATCCAGTTTGACTTTCTTGTCAACAGGCATACAGCATTCATTTTTAACATCATAAAACAAACTATTTTAACTATAATGAAATGAAGGTATTTACTGAGAGTGGTATACTTCTATAAAAAGCTTTTGCAGCTTGTTTTGACCAAAGTGCCTGTCTCAGCGGGTTTCTCCTCATGACCAGTGTGGGTGCGTTTATCTTAAAAGGTCACTGGTGGCACAAGAACAAACACACATAAAAGAAATCAGGTCAGCACAACACATCCTGAAACAGAAACAAATTAGGGTCTGCTATCGCTATAGTGCAAAGACCACAACATTAGACCAATGCAAGCGTAACACCTTGCAACTGACCGCAAAAAGCATACTTTGGCTATTTAGAATGAGAGAAAGTAATGTGGTTGGTTATCGCACATCAAAACACTTATAAACAGATACACAGATAAGCGTGTGTGTTTGTACAGGTTTATTTTATATTGTGGGGACCACATGTCCCACAAAGATAGCAAAACCAAGTGTGTATGTGTGTGCGTGTGTGTGTGTTCCATATTATCTTCGTGATGGACAGAATGTCGACCACTCAAAACTGCAACATTCAATATGGCTGCTAGAGGAAAGCAAGTCTATTAAAATCTTTTCACTTTAGAATGAACATGCACATTTGCTGCACTAACCTGTAGTTTTGACATTTGTTTTGTACGTTATCTACTTCCTGTTCAACAGTAGGAGCTGCACAGCTTTAAAACAATGGTTGCCCATGGGTGTTACTGAAATGACTCTGGTGTCAGTAATACACCCTTTAGGCTGGTTTAGAAAGAAAAAATAGCAGCGGGAAGATTCAAGGTTAGGTCACCAGATGGTCCCGTTTTCCCAGGTACAGTCCCGTATTTCAACTCTAATATTAGTGTCTCGACTTACTATGAAAAAATCATGTTTTGTCCCATATTTCATCATTATTTTAAATAAAACTTCAAATACTAGCCGAGTCCCAAATAGTTAAATTTGTAATTAATTTGTAATTAATCTTGTAAAACCCGTCAGATCGTCCACTTTTTGGCGGTAACCAAAGCAAATTGTTGTCCCGCCAAAGCCTCTTTTGATCGGTGAGTGATGTAGAATAGAAACTGCTGCGCTTGATAGGGCGCATAACGAGCAGAGAGAGCATGGCGGACGCACTCGTGCACTCTCACGTCTTAAAACAACACAAGCGCTCTAATCAAAATCAATTGACAAAATAGTAAAAGGTCGGAAGACCGCAGTTTCACGTGGAGCATTTGAAGATTTTTAGAGATTAGAGACTCTAGGCCTATACTCAATGAACAACATCTCAACACTAAATTATAAAGGCCTGTCTCAAATACAAGCCGGTCCAGTTCAACGATTTGGGGAAAAATGTTTTTTTTTTTTATAGCGTGCGTATCGTTGGCTATGGAATTTGTTTTATGCCTGCCTGGTACATCTGCACCTGTGGAGCGTGTTCTCGTTAATGAATGCATCATAGACGGATGAAAAATCTCGACTGAGTGTACAACAATGAAGGCAATGCTTTTTGTACGAATTAATTTCGAACTGGGCAGCTCCGCATTTTATGATAAACTCTTGAAAGACAAGTGCATGCTGGCAAAAATTGGTTCCAGTGAAAAATACAAAACGGCAACAGTGAATGATGCTTGCACCATCCTGTTCCCACTGATCTGCAATTTTATATAGCCTAAGTCTACTTCTTTTTTTTTTTCTCAAAGCTAACAATATTATTAAGTGTAAATACTTGTATGTGTGCAGTAGGTTTTGTGGGTCTTTGGGTTCTGTGTCTGTCCCATATTCCACTCTGAGAAATCTGGTCACCCTCAATGGAGACATTTATATTCCATTCAAAATAAAGCTGGTTCTGTGAAGAATAGAGGAGGGAATAGAAAACAAGAAATAGTTATGGTCATAATAAGAATAGGTCTCAGTAATTTGATTAATACACTTTAATACATTTTAGGAGTAGTCAAGTCAAGTCAAATTTATTTATATAGCGCTTTTCACAATACAGATTGTATCAAAGCAGCTTCACAGTGATAACATGAAAGTAGTACAACACAGATCAATAATATTGTTAAATGTTAAATAAACCCAACTAAGCAAGCCAAAAGCAGGCAAAGCAAGGCGACAGTGGCAAGGAACCAAAACTCCATCAGATTGGATGGAGAAAAAACCTTGGGAGAACCCAGGCTCAGTCAGGGCCAGTTCTCCTCTGGCTTACATTCATATTGTTTATATAAATATTAAATATAAGTATTGTTTATATGTAACACGGCGCCATAACATATCGCACCAGCGCTGAGTCGTCTCGGAGGACCCAACTTTTTTTTCTGATTATTGTAAGGTTTCAGAAAACTGTAGAACATGTGCTTATGATTTGCAGGTCTATTTATATTACCACAAAAAATCCAATTACTCGATTAAAATATTTCAGGCTATTTCTCTAGAATATTTTTCCAACTAACTTCCATGCTGAGAAGACAACTATCAGTACACTTGGAGATTTGACGGAGGTGGGGGAGGAGTATGTGTATTTGAATTTCTGGTTTGTCCAGTTCATCAACAAACATCATGATCAACAAAGAGATGTAGTCCAAACATACGTCAGTTTTACTTTCTCCTTCACGTTCAGTTGAAACATTCACAATGGAAAGAAGCCATTTTATGAAATGCAACCATTTTCATGAACACATTTTTCTTTTATAGATCTGTAGTAAAGACACTAAAAAAGGACTGAGAGAGGAAATGATCACTGAGAAGGATTAATTATTATTTCAAGCAATATATTTTAATTGGATTTTACAATGGCAGACGGTAAGACACATCAAATGAAGCATTTTTAAGAAATAAGATTTTAGGATGTGTAATCTTTTCTGTATCTCTTCTTCTTCTTTTGTAATCAATCACTTTAAAATCATTTTCATGAAAATTAATTACAAATATAACATGCTTTTGTTTTACAGAATTGCGATTAGTGTTATTAGGAGGATTTCAGAGTGGTAAGACTAATGTGGCACACTCCTTTTTAAATCATTAAATGTGAATCTGATCAAATAACCACAGAGTGTGTGAAGATGGAAGGAATCATAAACTGGCAGGAAAATCATTATTGTGGACACACCAGGCTGGTAGGAACTGTTATCGGTTATGTGAAACAATGGAGCGCCTGAAAGATGAGCTTGTTCGGAGTACCAGTATCTGTCCACCGGGACCTCATGCTTTCCTCCTGGTGATAGAGGTTGATCTTGATTTCTCAGAGAAGCATAGGAAAGTAGCCGAGGACCATGTGCAGTTCATTAGAGAAGACGTCTGGGATCAAACCATTATAGTCTTCACAAAACTCAAACAATTGGGTGACAAAACTATAGAGCAATATGTTGAAAGTGAAGGCGAAAACTTGCAAATGCTTACTCAAAAATGTGGAAACAGATATGTTGGTTTTGACACTGATCTTGATAGAGATGGTTCCCAGGCGAAAGAGCTATTTAGGCAGATAGAGAAACTTGTTGCTGAAAACAATGGCCATTCTTTTAAAGCTGATGCAAAAAGACTGATGGATTTGGAGATTAAAATGAAAAATGTAGAAGAGAGAGCAACTGCCAGAGCACAGCAAGTTTTGGAGAAGAGAGAAAACTGGAAGAAATAAAAAGGAATGCTGGTCAGTATCCAATTTTAGTTTGTTGTTATTTTACTCAGAATAACTATTGCAATCAGCTGTAGCCTACAACATATTATTTTAAAATATATATATATTTTAATAGAATATATTTATAAATATATAAGTATTGTATTATAATATTATAAAATAATATGTATTTATATTTATTATAAATATTTCACAATTCTATTTATTTTAAATATATTATATAATACATATTTTCAGACAGAAGCAGCGCATGATGGATCACCTCTGAATATTGTGCTGCTGGGATGGGTCCTGTCCGGCAAGACATTGGCTGGCAGTCTTATCGTGGGTGATGATATTTCATTTGACAAGACTGTGAAGTGTGTCAGAACACATGGAGAAGTAAATGGAAGAAAGTTCACTGTGGTGGACACACCAAGCTTTTGGAAATTTCTTCCGCATCAACTGAACGCAGATTCTGTGAACACTGAGATATTTAAGGCAATGGATCCTTCCCCTGATGCAATCCTCTTGGTTATACCTTCAGACACGTCCGTTTTTAGAAGAGCAGATGGAAATCATATTAGAAAACATGAGACCACTTGGTGAAAAGGTTTGGAGGCAAACCATGGTGCTCTTCACATGTGGAGGAAGATTGGGAAACAAACCTATTGAGTACCACATTGAAAGTGAAGGGGACGCCCTTGTGCGACTCGTGGAGATGTGCGGGAACAGATATCATGTGTTTGAGAGCTTGAGCATGAGAGAAGATCGCACCCAAGTAGATCAGTTACTGGAGAAGATTGAGGAAATGATAATGGAAGGTGCTCTGCTGGAAAGCAATGATGAACATCAGGAGAAGAACAAGAAGTCCCAAGAAAGAGAAACCCAATCTGAGTGGCTTCGATTTGAGGATGTCAAAAAATTACTCAATGAAGAATGGGAGAGGAGTGATGCTGTGATGAAAGAGACGTTGAAAACAATGAGCACACATAAGATTTGTCAGTAACAGGAAGAAGTTTAGACATACCTCTTCATTGTATGTGTACATTTTTGCAAAACATTTATTTTGATTTCATGTGGCTTATACTCACTTTAATTGCCTCATTATGATTTTGCTTGCAGTAAGTGGAGAATTATTTATCAACAAACACCAGCTGAAAGATAAACTTGAGAGGGAATGGAATCGTCAGGAAGCAATTGACAGTGTCTAGGATCCAGTATAAACAAAAATGCCTGAATGCCAGAGGTAAGTACGGAAAACATTATATGATTCACTAATTTGGAAAAGTTTATCTGAGAGTGGCTGGTAGCTAAAAAAGTTCTGTGCTGCCAACAAACAGATTGCAAATTCAACTGACAAGTCAAGTACTTAAGTTTCTTTTGAAAAAATTTCAGATAACCAAAGCTTTGTTTCATTTCCTTATAGCAGAGACATGCTCATGTGCTGATGAAAAGGACATAAAGATGTCTTGTGCTAAAGTGAATGAATGGCATCAGAGGAATCATTTCTCAGACTATGGAAGTGTTTCCAGTTATGAAGAACATGAACAGGATATAGATTAATCATGAAGACGATCTGAAAATGCATGTTTTGGCATTTTTTTATCATGCAGTTATTATTATAGAATGCATGTAATTTTCATACAAACAGATTGTACTTTTTATTATCTTTCACTTCTTTGATCCATTAATCTGCTTTAACAAGCACAAGCTGGATGCACACTTTGCGACTTCTGGCCAAATTTTTCAAATCCTCAAAGAATCCTCTGATCCTAGGTGTTATGTCCTATGTTATTATTTGTCTGTTGTTGTTTTTTTCTCTCCTTTCTCTTTCCCCTCTTTACTTTCACGCTTAGCAGGATGATGCGGCTACCTGATTGGTTCATCCACCTGCCAATCATCGAATAGCTTGGTGAAAATGCACAACGATGTAGTTCACTGCTTCACTACCATAGTATGATGCATTGTTGGAGAAATAAACTAGCTAGTCACGACTGTTCCCGAAACCCACTGTCGCAAAGTATTGTTCAACCACGTTGGTTTCGCACGTGGTGGAGTAATAACTACTTTTAATGAAACTGTTTGAGATCGGTAACGACAGTGCACTTTATAATACGGAGCGCCTTATATATGGATCATCATCTTATACGGTAGATGGTGGTAATACTCCTGAAGCCATGAGCAGCCGGTAACAAGAAGTAGTTGAAGAAGAGCGTCCTCATCTCAGTTCTCGGCATGCATTCTGGAAATCTCTTCTACTCTCGTCTCAAGGCCCATAAGGAAGTAATGGAATAGTCGAATAAAGTCGTTATTTATGGGGTTTTTTTCACACACAAAGTAGTCTCGTCGCTTGATAAACTTATAATTGAGCCACTGTAGGCACATTCTTTAATGACTATATGGGCCGTCAAGTGCCAGTCCCTTAGGCAGCCTATGTGGCAGTGATCCACCTCTCAGATTAAATCAAAAATATCTTATTTGTGTTCCGAAGATGAACGAAGGTCTTACGAGGTTGTTACAGCATGGGGGTGAGTAATTAATGACTTAATTTTCATTTCTGGGTGAACTAACCCTTTAACGCTAGATTTTTTAGATATAAATTACAGACCTGTCATCTGAGGACTATTTCTAATTGTTCATCGGTTGTACTGAATGTCAGCTTGCTTATTTTGCTCAAGGAGAATAAGGATTTATTACCTCCAAATGTCATGCAATATAGAAACTATGCTTCTAACCACAGGTCGAGAGCTGTCGTCCGAACCACACAACTTTGCGATGCTGTTTGCCAATATTCGTGGGAACGATGGTTTCGGGAAACACTGACTCGTTGAACTATGCTGATAACGACAGAACTTGCGACCATAGTTGGCTAACGATGCTTTTGGTAAATGCACCCCTGATTGTTTGAGAAGCGCAGTGTTCTTTGAGAACTTGTTTTATCTTTTCTCTGAGGATGTCACCGTTGGTCTAGTTGTTAGACCTGTTGTTAAACGGGGAAGAGAAAAGAACAGGTGAGAGATCACGTGATATACATATGCTACACTGAGTTGTCAATTTTGTTTCAAATATTTTTATTAGAGCACATATTGACATTGTAATATTATCTACATTAAACACAGGAGTATAATGTATGATCACATAGAAATGTGTGCAGTTAGAACATGCTGTCCTCTTTTTTTCTTTTAGAACATACAAAAATATAAAAATAAAAAAGAACAGAATCAACAGATAAACATACAGTTTGCAAAAAAAAATTTCAATTTTGTTAAGAACACTAGTTAAGCGACACGTGCCATTCACTGTATTTTTTTGTTTGGTAGCAAGAGTAGGTATTTAGGCCATCCCTGATGCTGACGATCTTTTATTTTTCTGATGAATGTACATAGTTCGTCATAAATTGTTTAGTTTATAATTAGTAAGATTGGTTTTGTTTCTTTCGTTCATTTGGCACTGTCTAGTTCTTTTCTCTTTAACACTTTCTTTTGTGAACCTTTTTCTTTGGTTGTAATTTGTATATAATTTGTACGCCCATTTAAATAATTGTTTTGAGGGGTTCTTTACATCTTGCTTCTCACTAAAATAAATCCTCATCATACTTAAATGTGATTGGTTTGTGTGAGATGTTTTCCAGTACAGGCTCAGTACTTTAATGTTCCACCCCTTACTCTCCCAAGACTAAAAAGGTTTTGTAACAGGTTAACATCTGAAATCTGTAAACGTTAGTTTGACATGTTGACTGACAGCCAATTAATTTTACTATAAATTTTAATTGTAGCAATCACATTTTACCTCAAACGAAATTCTGGCACTGTCAGAACATTTGACGCAGTCACTGAGATATTATCTCAGAAGTTGAAGTAAATGCATTAGAAACCCGCGCTTATTCAAGGCTGTGCATCTACTGCATGAGAGAAAGCACTGACACCTGCAGAATTTCATTTGAAACTCTCTATATCTAGAACTGTCTAATAACGCATATCTGTGTGTGTGTGTTTGTGTGTGGGTTACCAGAGTTATATATAGAGGGTGCTTCTCAATGTCCCTCCTCATTCCCCTTTCCTCCTATAGGAGGAAGAAAAGGTACAAAAGCTGTCACTGGGGCGGTACCTTTTCAAAAGGTACACTTTTGTACCAAAAGGGTGCATATTGGTACCTTAATGGTACATTTTTATGGAGTGTCGTCTGGAGTGCCGTCTGGGCTGGGTGACCTGAGGATTACTGTGAGGGGTAAACCGTCTGGCAAAGCCCCGTGGATCCCTCATTCCTCTTTTGCACCGCAGCCGTTGGAGTGGTCACATGTTACCTCCTTTTGGGCAGGAAGCATCATCCACAGCGTCACCTTCTTCCTTGTTCAGGGAATGCTTTCCCAGTGGTCCTTTAGGAACAGCAGTGACTTCCCTGGCCTAAGTCCCTTTCCCGCGTTAATTGCGGGGCGATCAGGAGGCTTTTGTCTTGGCTGTGGAAGGTGGCAGCACTAGTGGCGTTTTAATTGGGATCCCAATCAGTCGACTACGTTGAATGTGAGTGACTGAAAGGGAACGTCTAGGTTACGTATGTAACCCTTGTTTCCTGAAGGAGGGAACGGAGACATAGTCCCGTCGCCACTAATTAGAATCTATTCACTCTAGAACGAACATGCACATTTTCTGCACTAACCTGTAAAATGTTTTTTTTTTTATTTAGACTACGTTTTGACATTTGTTTTGTACGTTATCGACTTCCTGTTCAACAGTAGGAGCAGGGCCGGATTAACCATCAGGGCAACTGGGCACTTGCCCAGGGGCCCACGACATCTAAGGGTCCCTGGATGCCAGTGGCAATCAGGATCGTCGGAAGTTTTCCTGGTGGGCCGGTATTGTTGAGGCCGCGAGGGAGGGTTCAATAAAATGGAACCGTATGTTTGTACTCAAGTGCCTGTCTTTTATGAAAAAAGACGCCGGTCACGTCACAGCTAAAGTGGCATAGGTCGTCAGCGAGCAAAGCGCATGAAACAGCTTTTGATGCGCTCGACGCGAGTTTGAATCCACCTTTTGCCGAAGTCTCTTCTCCCTTTTCCCAACACATATGAGATGTAAAATGTACAACCTAACATAGGTCTCTAGCTTTATATTTTGCCAAAGAACTAAAATCGAAACCATGAATGGATTTTTGCCTTTATAAAACAGCACAAGACTTTAAGAATAGGCTTTCTGCTTGTGCTGGGTGAATTAAAGAAAAGTGTGCACTTTGCTCACGCGATCATCATGGTCATCTGGTGTTTCTCAACACCAGATACAACATACAAGCTAAGGGTTTATTTCTTGCAAGTGAAGAAATAAGGACAAAAGTATTTTAATTTTCCTATATTATAGTGTAATGTAGACTAAAATATAGGCTTCCTTTGAAATATTAATTTTCATTTATATACATTTATAAGCTTTATGGATTTTACATCATAGGAATAATTATATAAATCATTATTACATTATTATAATAATTGTTTGGGATCCTAAAACACCATTGATCATGTAATGTAGACTGAGACTCAACTAAAAAGATGTTTACAAATCAATGCTTTATCTTAACAAGCAGTTCATGGGTTGAAGCTCTTAATTTTGATCTCTCAAAGAGCACTGAGATTGATGCATTTAACCTTAAAATGTACCAAATTTTCTTGCGGGGAGCATGCCCTCCACCACCCCCACCCCCCTAGAGGAACAGTAAATCAGTAAAACTATAGATGCTATATTAAGGGTCCACCCAACATAGTTTTACAAATTCCTATAGGAAAGAACAACCATTTATGAACTTTACTCCAGCATAGTTCAACAAAGTTAATTTTAAGTCAGTAAAACTGTAAATGCCATATTAAAAATGTCCTTGGACAAAATATACATTTGGCCTGCTTAAGAGGGGACCTACAAGACATTGTGCCCAGGGGCCTCTGAACTCTTAATCCAGCCCTAAGTACAGTATGAGCTGCACAGCTTTAAAACAATGGTTGCCCAGGGGTGTTACTAAAATGACTCTAGTCCTGTAGGTGGCAGTAATACACCCTTAAGCTGGATTTAGAAGGAAAGTAGAGAAAAAAACGGAAGTTGAAGCCTCGCGGGAGCTGCGGAGCTTCACTTGCGTTAACATTTCCATTGACTCCCATTCATTTTGGCGGCACTTTGACAGCGAATAACTTTACATCTGAGGCATTTGAAGACCCCATTTGTCCATTATTTATTTCTAAAGAAACACGACAATGTATAAAATGCTCCTTTACCTTGTAGCTTATGTTATGGCCTGTAGAAGCAGTTTTTTTTGTAAAAGTAAGCTAACGATTGCGTCATAACCAAATAAAAATAAAAACCCCGCCAAAAACGGGCTTCACTTGTCTCAATGGAGCTCCAATGAGATGGCTCTGTCCACTTCTTATACTGTCTATGGGAAAGGGAGAGTCAAGGGATACATTTATATACCATTCAAAATAAAGCTGGTTTTGTAAACAATAGGAGGGAATAGAAAAGAAGAAATAGTTATGGTCATAATAAGAATAGGTCTCAGTAATTTGATTAATACACTACATTTTAGGGAAGGAACCAACTTTTTTCGGTAACGCTTCCTTTTACAGTACAGTACTTACAGGGTACTTACAGTGTACTTACCTAGAAACTACTGGCTAATATAAGGTAAGTACATGGAACAGGGTTAGGTTTAGGGGTAAGTTCAGGGTTAGTACTAGTTATTACCCAGTAATTGTAGTTACTAAAATAAGTACATAGTATTAACATGGGTAACTGGACTGTAAAAGGAAGCGTTACCCTTTTTGCTGGTTATTCTAAGGTTTTAGAAAGACTATACAACATGTGCTTATGATTTGCTGGTCTATTTCTAATACCTGAAACAACATCCAATTAATCAAAATATTTCAGGCTATTTCTCAGAATCCTATGTAATTTTCCAACTAACTTCCATTCTGAGAAGACAACTATCAGTACACTTGGAGATTTGGCAGAGGTAGGGGAGGAGTGTTTGTATTTGAACTATTACTGGTTTGTCCAGTTCAACAACAAACATCATGATCAACAAAGAGATCTAGTCCAAACATGCGTCAGTTTTACTTTCTCCTCCACGTTAGTTGAAACATTCACATTGGAAAGAAGCCATTTTATGAAATGCAACCATTTTCATGAACACATTTTTCTTTTTAGAAATCTGTGGTAAATACACTAAAAAAGGACTGAAGGAAGAGATCACTGAGAAGGATTAATTATTATTTCAAGCAATATATTTTAATTGGACTTTTCAATGGCAGACGGTAAGAGACATCAAATGAAGCATTTTCAAGAGAAAAATTGTAGGATGTGTGTGATTCTTCTTTCTCTTCTTTTGTAATCAATCACTTTAAAATTATTTTCATGAAAATTCATTAAAAATATAAATATAATGTTTTAGTAGATATAAATATTGTAGAATGTAAATATTGTAATAATAATAGTAGATAATTAGTTAAAATATCAATACTTTTGTCATCCTCTTCCTGCTTTTGTTTTACAGAATTGCGGTTAGTGTTATTAGGAGGACATCAGAGTGGTAAGACTAATGTGGCACACTCCTTTTTAAACGTTAAATGTGAATCTGATCAAACGACCACACAGTGTGTGAAGATGGAAGGAAACATTAACGGCAGGAAAATCATTATTATGGACACCCCAGGCTGGTGGAAGTTCTATCAGTTATGTGACACCACAGAGCGCCTGAAAGCATGAGCTTGTTCGGAGCACCAGTATCTGTCCACCGGGCCCTCATGCTTTCCTCCTGGTGATAGAGGTTGATCCTGATTTCTCAGAGAAGGCATAGGGAAGCAGCCGAAGGTCACATCCAGTTCATTAGAGAAGAGCGTCTCAGATGAAACCATTATAGTCTTCACAAAACTCAAACATTTGGGTGACAAAACCATAGAGCAATATGTAGAAAGTGAAGGCGAAAACTCGCAAATGCTTACTCAAAATGTGGAAACAGATATGTTGGTTTTGACACTGACCTGGATAGAGATGGTTCCCAGACAAAAGAGCTATTTAGGCAGATAGAGAAACTTGTTGCTGAAAACAATGGCCGTTCTTTTAAAGCTGATGCAAAAAGACTGATGGATTTGGAGATTAAAATAAAAAATGTGGAAGAGAGAGCAACTGCCAGAGCACAGCAAGTTTTAGAAAGAGAGAAACTGGAAGAAATAAAAAGTGAATGCTGGTCAGTAATCAATTTTTAGTCTGTTGTTATTTTACTCAAAATAACCATAACTTGTATTGCATAAAAATGATCAATTGACACTGCAATCAGCTGTAGCCTACAACATATAAAAAATATGTATTTTAATTGTTTATTTATAATATATTTATAACTGTATAAGTATTGTATTATAATATTATAAAATAATATGTATTTATAATTATTATAAATATTTCACAATTCTATTTATTTATATATATATATATATATATATATATATATATATATATATATATATATATATATATATATATATATATATATATGTATATATATATGTACACATATTTTTAACAGAAGCAGAGCATGATGGATCACCTCTGAATATTGTACTGCTGGGATGGTTCCTGTACGGCAAGACATTGGCATGGCAATCTCATCTTGGGTGATGACGTTTCATTTGACAAGACTGTGAAGTGTGTCAGAACACATGGAGAAGTAAATGGAAGAAAGGTCACAGTGGTGGACACACCAAGCTTTTGGAAATTTCTTCCATATCAACTGAACGCAGATTCTGTGAACACTGAGATATTTAAGGCAATGGAACCTTCCCCTGATGCAATCCTCTTGCTTATACCTTCAGACACGTCATTTTTAGAAGAGCAGATGGAAATCATATTAGAAAACATGAGACCACTTGGTGAAAAGGTTTGGAGGCAAACCATGGTGCTCTTCACATGTGGAGGAAGATTGGAAACAAACCTCTTGAGTACCACATTGAAAGTGAAGGGGACGCCCTTGTGCGACTTGTGGAGATGTGCGGAAACAGATATCATGTGTTTGAGAGCATGAACATGAGAGAAGATCACACCCAAGTAGATCAGTTACTGGAGAAGATTGAGGAAATTATAATGGAAGGTGCTCTGCTGGAAAGCAATGATGAACATCAGGAGAAGAACATAGAAGTCCCAAGAAAGAGAAACCCTGTCTGAGTGGCTTCGAGTTGAGGAACGTCAAAAAATTACTCAATGAAGAATGGGAGAGGAGTAATGCTGTGATGAAAGAGACGTTGAAAACAGTGAGCCCACCGAAGATTTGACATTAACAGGAAGCAAGTTTAGACGTACCTCTGAATTGTAAGTGTACATTTTTGCAAAACATTCATTTTGATCTCAGTGGCTAATACTCACTTTAATTGCCTCATTATGATTTTGCTTGCAGTATGTGGAGAAGGGATAAATACAGAATTATTTATCAACAAACACTTGCTGAAGAGACGCACTTAGAGAGGGAATGGAATCGTTGGGAAGCAGTAGACATTGCTAGGATCCAGTATAATCAAAAATGCCTGAATGCCAGAGGTAAGTACAGAAAACTTTATACAATTCACTAATCTGGAAATGTTTCTCTAGAGTGGCTGGTAGCTGAAAAAAGTTCTGTGCTGCCAACAAACAGATTGCAAATTCAACTGCCAAGTCTAGGGCTGGGTACCGAGTTTCGGTACTTTTTAGGTACCGACCGAATTGATTCGGTACTACCGAGTATCGAAACATGTCTTGTTTTTCGATACCAAATTTCGGTACCTAAGTGGTTAATCTCGTCAACGTCAGTGAAACAATAAGCACGCAGCACGATAGGCTGTGGCAGAAAACACTAGTTTACGCGGCTGCTCAGAGACGTAGCTCGTCGCACGTGAGTGTGTGTGCGTGCGTGTAAGCGTCCCAACCCAGATGGATAGAAAATATGTGGAAATGATCCAAAGTGTACCTGTGTGCCAGACTCGATACCAGAAGCACGCGATGCAATATTTTCGACAGGATATTTGCCGCCAAGACCAGTAACACGGTAAATCTGATAAGCGCACACACACTTGTTGAGAGTACAAAGTCCGTCTTCCACTGCAAGAACTGGAGCGCGTCACAGATGAACCGACACTCAGCATATGGGATACTTGCCTCATAGACAAGAGAAATAGGTCTATAGTCGGTCAAAATAATTCTACTTTTAAACAAAACAATTAGAAATGAATAGTTTGATTACCTGATCCATATAACGTTAGGCGCGCGCATTCACTGCTGCAGGAATGACGAGTCAGCATCGCCATAATCATATTTGCTGCCAGCAGACTTATTAAACACTTGTTCATTAATAAACGATTAAAAATATATCCTTGCTGTTGTTTCACGACACATCCATAATCATTAGGCTTCTGTTGCCAGTGCTTTGCGGCAAGCTTCACGTGTGCTGAGCGCGAGGCATATATCCCGCCCCCAGTAGCCTATATTTGATTTAATTCACTTTTATTTGTATAGCATTTTTCACAATACATATCGTTTCAAAGCAGCTTTACAGAAAATGCATGTTTCTAAATTACAATTTAGAGTGATGATCTGTTATTATCAGATGTGACAGTGTAATGCATTTCAATTAATTTTCATTCAGTTTCATTGTTAAACATTAAGATAAGGCAGAAACAATGAGCTCATTGAAGTAAAGAAAACATGTTGCAAAATGATTAGGAACCATAAAACACTTTAGAATTGGTGCTTTTTTACATACATGAGTGTGAAAAAGTCAACAACTGAAAAATAAAATAAAAATGTAGGTAATATTATATTGATAAAACTGGTTACATAATGTTGGTATCGAAAAAGGTATTGTTCAGGAACCGTATCGAAAAGTAAAGGTCTGGTATCGTATCTGAACAATTTTTTACGATACCCAGCCCGTAGCCAAGTCAAGTATTTAAGTTTCTTTTGAAAAAATGTCAGATAACCAAAGCTTTGTTTCATTTCCTTATAGCAGAGACATCCTCATGTGCTGATGAAGAGGACATAAAGATGTCTTGTGCTAAAGTGAATGACTGGCATCAGAGGAATAATTTCTCAGACTATGGAAGTGTTTCCAGTTATGAAGAACATGACAAGAATAAACAGGATATAGATTGATCATGAAGACGAACTGAAAATGCATATTTTGATAATTATTATCATGCAGTTATTATTATAGAATGCATTTCATTTTTGTACAAACAGATTTTCCCTTTTATTATCTTTCACTTCTTTGACCCATTCATCTGCTTTAACAAGCCTAGTGCTTGTTAAAGCAGATGAATGGGTCAAAGAAGTGAAAGATAATAAAAAGGAAAATCTGTTTGTACAAAAATGGATGCACACTATGAGATTTTGGTTGCGATTTGGCAGCCTGAGACAAATTTTGCAGATCCTAAAAGAATCCTCGGATCCTAAGGCTAAAATCTGAAGTCTTTAAACTTTAGTTTGACATGTTGACCGCCAGCCACTTAATTTTACTATCACATTTTAATTGCTGCAATCAGAAGATTTGACTCGCAGCCCTGCAGTTTGACTTCAGTTTGACGACAACCGTCAAATTGTCTTCGTTTTTCAGGACAAGCCATTACCAAAATGAACGTCAGAGAATTCTTTGTAGCACCATTTCAATCCCACGTATAACGCAGCTCACTGTCACCTAACGTGTCTTTGATTGATGATGTAAAACTCCGGACAAGTTTTCTTCCGTGCATCTGTATTTAACGCGTCTTGACTGTCGTACAGTCTAACATTAATGACAACTGAGATCTTACAGTGTGTCATGGCTTACAGCGATGATTGCAGTTCGTACAGTCTGACAAGCAACAATCGTAAAGGATAATAATAAATCGCACAGTGTGCACCCGTAGACATTAAGATTAGGCCTAATCCCATCAGGACAAGGGGTGGTTGATTATGATTTCACTTTTTGAACTTAAAGGAGTAGTTCACTTTTAAAACAACTTTTGCTGATAATTTACTCACCCCATGTCATGAAAGATGTCCATGTTTTTCTTTCTTCAGTTGAAAAGAAATTAAGGTTTTTGATGAAAACATTCCAGGGTTTTTCTCCATATAATGGACTTTACTGGTAACCAAACGGTTCAAGGTCCAATAGACATTTTCAGTGCAAACTGTTCAAAGGGCTTTAAACGATTCCAGACGATAAATAAGAGTCTTATCAAGCGAAACGATCGCTCATTTAGCTTTAAGTTTTATAATCTCAAATGCTCCCCTTGCTCTGTACTGTGATGCACGTTCGTGACTCTCCTGTTCGAACTCGTTCATCAAAATGAACAAATCTTTCAGAGTCAATTGTGTTGTTGAATGAGCAAGGTGAGCATTTGAGCTTATAAAATTTAAACTGTGTTATTTTTTTAAATGAGCCATCGGTTTCGCTTGATAAGACCCTTATTCATCGTCTGGTGTTCGTTTTAAAGCCCTTTGAACAGTTTGCAGTTTGCACTGAAACTGTCTTTTGGAACCTTGAACCATTTGGTTCCCAATGAAGTCCATTACATGGAGAAAAATCCTGGAATGTTTTCATCAAAAACCTTAATTTCTTTTCGACTGAAGAAAGAATGACATGGACATCTTGGATGACATGGGGGTGAGTAAATTATCAGCAAAAGTTGTTTTAAAAGTGAACTACTTCTTTAAGTTAGTGTGCAATGTTGCTGTTTGAGCATAAACAACATCTGCAAAGTTATGATGCTCTGAGTACAAAGCAAAGGGAGATATTTCTTTTAATGAAATTGCATTTTAAGGACTTATCAGCTGGTAGGGACTACAGGATATTCCACCCTAAAATTTACATAAAGCCTGGTCTGTGAAACCGGGAGTAAGTATTTCTATAAAGCACACAAACATTATTCAAAGTAAAATTTGGATGAACTCCATTTATATATGTACAGTAATTGATGCTTTTGAAATATCAATATTAATAATACATGTTTATAAAAAGGCAAATCATTTTGTAAAAATAAATGTCAAATAATCTGTTAAATCATGTGATCTGTCAGCTTGTCTTCACTTCACTGTATTCAGCAGATGTTATCACTGTATTCAGTCTGTTGTTTGATCTGGCTGGAGGGATGGAAGCAAAACTCACAGCTGCATAATTCACATCTGAATCTCCAATCTGTAAAAAAAAAAAAAAAAAAAAAAAAAAAAATGCATTGCTTACTTTTATCTTTTCTGCTTGAGATGCAAAGTTTGACATTTGTAATAGTTAATGGATTAGAAGTACATAATAAAGTACAGAAGAAAATTTATTTTGTATATTTGAAAATTACCTCACATGACGGTGATGCTAGATTTGTAGATCCTTCAAGATTTCCAGAAAATTATCAGTTAAACTTTGACATACAAATTTATGATTGAATATTTAAAGAGTTTGTACAACATATTTGTATATTAAACTGTATATGACTTTTTCTGGATCATAGTCTATTCAAATAAACTCTGCTTAACTGATGGAAAGTGTGGAATTTTACCTCTATGTCTGTTTACCCAGTGTTTGCAGTGAACAACCAGGAGTTTGACAATTACCATCACAAAAACAACATTGGAGGATATCAGGCAAAGTAACACAGGATTCCATACTTTTTGATTGTTGCTTTCTGAAATGGAGAAAAATATCCAAAATAATTTAATAAAGCACATTCTGCTCATAGTAAAATTCATAATTAAAATACTGAGAATATACATTACTAGAACTGCTAGCAATGTGTTGTGAATATATTTTTCTATGATTTGAAACAGTGGCCCAAAAAAAGTATTGGTAACGCTTCCTTTTACAGTACAGTACTTACAGTGTACTTACAGTGCATTTACCTAGAGAGTACTAGCTAATATATGGTAAGTACATGGAACAGGGTAGGTTCAGGGTTAGTACTAGTTATTACCCAATAATTGTAGTTACTAAAATAAGTACATAGTATTTACATGGGTAACTGGACTGTAAAAGGATGCGTTACCAAAGTATTTTAACACTTAAATCATATTCTTAAAGATAAATTAATGGCTTTGTGTTAAACTAAGTGGGACTGGTTTTAAAGAATGATAGTGCAAGCTCACTTTTCAAGCAGAACATTATCACAAAAACATTTAGATTATGATAACTTGAAGAGCACTTCATTACTAGGGCTGTAGTCAAGACCACCTTTGTCAAGTCCAAGACAAGTCCAAGACCAGGACGAGTAGAGATCCAAGTCAGACCGAGTCCAAAGAGGTTCGAGTCCAAGTCAGAGACCGAGTCCAAAAAGGTTCGAGTTCAAGTCAAGACTCGAGTCCAGGACAGGAAAAAAAGTCTTCAGGGCCTGAATTTCGTTTTTGCCAAACAAAATTATTAAATTTATCTTGCCTAAATGTTTGTGCTTGTTGCATTTTTTACAATGGGGTAATGTTGTTAAGAATTTACACAACACAAGGCTTGATTTAAATTGTTCAATTAAATTGAAAAAAAGTTGCACAAATAAATAGGCCTACAATAGAATAAATTTGTTTGGCAAAAACGAAATTCAGGCCCTGAAGACTTTTTTTCCTGTCCTGGACCGGCTTGACTCGTCTCGAAACCTTATGGACTCGGTCTTAACTTAGCTCGAACCTCTTTGGACTTGAGTCTAACTTGGATTTCAGACTCGTCCTGGTCTTGGACTTGTCTTGGACTTGACAAAGGTGGTCTTGACTACAGCCCTAGTATGAAGTGCTCTTCAAGTTATCATAATCTAAATGTTTTTGTGATAATGTTCTGCTTGAAAAGTGAGCTTGCACTATCATTCTTTAAAACCAGTCCCACTTAGTTTAACACAAAGCCATTAATTTATCTTTAAGAATATGATTTAAGTGTTAAAATACTTTGTAACGCATCCTTTTACAGTCCAGTTACCCATGTAAATACTATGTACTTATTTTAGTAACTACAATTATTGGGTAATAACTAGTACTAACCCTGAACCTACCCTGTTCCATGTACTTACCATATATTAGCTAGTACTCTCTAGGTAAATGCACTGTAAGTACACTGTAAGTACTGTACTGTAAAAGGAAGCGTTACCAATACTTTTTTGGGCCACTGTTTCAAATCATAGAAAAATATATTCACAACACATTGCTAGCAGTTCTAGTAATGTATATTCTCAGTATTTTAATTATGAATTTTACTATGAGCAGAATGTGCTTTATTTAAATTATTTTGGATATTTTTCTCCATTTCAGAAAGCAACAATCAAAAAGTATGGGATCCTGTGTTACTTTGCCTGATATCCTCCAATGTTGTTTTTGTGATGGTAATTGTCAAACTCCTGGTTGTTCACTGCAAACACTGGGTAAACAGACATAGAGGTAAAATTCCACACTTTCCATCAGTTAAGCAGAGTTTATTTGAATAGACTATGATCCAGAAAAAGTCATATACAGTTTAATATACAAATATGTTGTACAAACTCTTTAAATATTCAATCATAAATTTGTATGTCAAAGTTTAACTGATAATTTTCTGGAAATCTTGAAGGATCTACAAATCTAGCATCACCGTCATGTGAGGTAATTTTCAAATATACAAAATAAATTTTCTTCTGTACTTTATTATGTACTTCTAATCCATTAACTATTACAAATGTCAAACTTTGCATCTCAAGCAGAAAAGATAAAAGTAAGCAATGCATTTTTTTTTTTTTTTTTTTTTTTTTTACAGATTGGAGATTCAGATGTGAATTATGCAGCTGTGAGTTTTGCTTCCATCCCTCCAGCCAGATCAAACAACAGACTGAATACAGTGATAACATCTGCTGAATACAGTGAAGTGAAGACAAGCTGACAGATCACATGATTTAACAGATTATTTGACATTTATTTTTACAAAATGATTTGCCTTTTTATAAACATGTATTATTAATATTGATATTTCAAAAGCATCAATTACTGTACATATATAAATGGAGTTCATCCAAATTTTACTTTGAATAATGTTTGTGTGCTTTATAGAAATACTTACTCCCGTTTTAGCAGACCAGGCTTTATGTAAATTTTCAGGGTGGAATATCCTGTAGTCCCTACCAGCTGATAAGTCCTTAAAATGCAATTTCATTAAAAGAAATATCTCCCTTTGCTTTGTACTCAGAGCATCATAACTTTGCAGATGTTGTTTATGCTCAAACAGCAACATTGCACACTAACTTAAAGAAGTAGTTCACTTTTAAAACAACTTTTGCTGATAATTTACTCACCCCCATGTCATCCAAGATGTCCATGTCATTCTTTCTTCAGTCGAAAAGAAATTAAGGTTTTCTGATGAAAACATTCCAGGATTTTTCTCCATGTAATGGACTTCATTGGGAACCAAATGGTTCAAGGTTCCAAAAGACAGTTTCAGTGCAAACTGCAAACTGTTCAAAGGGCTTTAAACGGACACCAGACGATGAATGAGGGTCTTATCAGGCGAAACGATGGCTCATTTAAAAAAATAACACAGTTTAAATTTTATAAGCTCAAATGCTCACCTTGCTCATTCGACAGACACGAATTGACTCTGAAAGATTTGTTCATTTTGATGAACGAGTTCGAAACAGGAGAGTCACGGACGTGCATCACAGTACAGAGCAAGGGGAGCATTTGGGTCATAAAACTTAAACTAGATGAGCGATCGTTTCGCTTGATAAGACTCTTATTTATCGTCTGGAATCGTTTAAAGCCCTTTGAAGCAGTTTGCACTGAAAATGTCTATTGGACCTTGAACCGACTTGGTTACCAGTAAAGTCCATTATATGGAGAAAAACCCTGGAATGTTTTCATCAAAAACCTTAATTTCTTTTCAACTGAAGAAAGAAAAACATGGACATCTTTCACTGCATGGGTGAGTGAATTATCAGCAAAAGTTGTTTTAAAAGTGAACTACTCCTTTAAGTTCAAAAAGTGAAATCATAATCAACCACCCTGTCCTGATGGGATTAGGCCTAATCTTAATGTCTACGGGTGCACACTGTGCGAATTTATTATTATCCTTTACGATTGTCTGCTTGTCAGACTGTACGACTGCAATCATCGCTGTAAGCCATGACACACTGTAAGATCTCAGTTGTCATTAATGTTAGACTGTACGACAGTCAAGACGCGTGTAAATACAGATGCACGGAAGAAAACTTGTCGGAGTTTTACATCATCAATCAAAGACACGTTAGGTGACAGTGAGCTGCGTTTATACGTGGGATTGAAAATGGTGCTACAAAGAATTCTCTAACGTTCATTCTGGTAATGGCTTGTCCTGAAAATGCGAAGACAATTTGGCAGGCTTGTCGTCAAACTGAAGTCAAACTGCAGGGCTCAAGTTCAAATCTTTCTGATTGCGGCAATTAAAATGTGATAGTAAAATTAAGTGGCTGGCGTGGCAATATCAAACTAAAGTTTACAAGACGACAGGTTTTAGCCTAGGATCCAAGGACTCTTTGCAGGATCTGCAAAAATATGTCTCAGGCTGCCAAATAGCAACCAAAATCTCATCATGTGTCATCCATTTTTTTGTACAGAACAGATTTTCCTCTTTATTATCTTTCACTTCTTTTGACCCATTCATCTGCTTTAACAACCACTAACAGCTCGTACAGCAATGAATGGTAGAAGAAGTGAAGGACAAAAAAAGGAAATATCTTTGTTTGTGTACAAAAATGAAATCCGTTCTATAATAAGATAACTGCATGATAATAATTATCAAAATATGCATTTCAGTTCGTCTTCATGATCAATCTATATCCTGTTTATTCTTGTCATGTTCTTCAATAACTGGAAACACTTCATAGTCTCGAATTATTCCTCTGATGCCAGTGCATTCACTTTTTAGCACAAGACATCTTTATCTGCCTCTTCTCATCGGCACGTGAGGATGTCTCTGCTATAAGGAAATGAAACGAAGCTTTGGTTATCTCGACATTTTTTCAAAAGAAGAAGTCTTAAATACTTGACTTGGCTAGGGCTCGGTATCGATAAAAAATTGTTCGATACCGATACCGATACCTTTACTTCAAGATACCGGTTACCTGGCAACGATTGCGCTTTTCGAATACCAACATTATGTAACCAGTTTTATCGATATAATCTTACCTACATTTTTATTTTATTTTTTCAGTTGTTGACTTTTTCACACTCATGTATGTATCACAAAAAAACACACAATTCTAAAGTGTTTTATGGTTCCTAATCATTTGCAACATGTTTTCTTTACTTCAGATGAGCTCATTGTTTCTGCCTCGTCTTGATGTTTAACGATGAAACTGAATGAAAAATTAATTTAAATGACGTTACGCTGTCACATACTGATAACAGCAATCGTCACTCTAAATTGTGATTTAGAAACATGCATTTGCTGTAAAGCTGCTTTGAAACGAGATATGTGTATAAAATGCTATACAAATAAAAGTGAATTAGAGTCGAGTGTAGGCTAGCCCGGGCAAGGGATGTATGTCCTCGACAGCTCAGCACGCAGTAGAAGCTTGCCAACAGCACTGGCGAGCAGAAGCCTGATGAGTTATGGATCTTTTGTGAAACGACAGCAAGGATATATTTTTTAATCGTTTATTAATGAACAAGTGTTTAATCAGTCTCCTGGCAGCAAATATGATTATGCTGACTCGCCATTTCCTGCAGCAGTGAATGCGCCTAACCCTATACGGCTCTCGTCATCAAACTATTCATTTCTAATTGTTTTGTTTTAGAAGTAGTAGAAATTATTTTGACCGCCTGTAGATCCTATTTCTCTTGTCTATGAGGCAAGATCTGCCATGTGCTGAGTGTCGGTTCATCTGTGACACACTCCAGCTCTTGCAGTGGAAGGGCGGAATTTGTACTCTCAACAAGTGTGTGTAGCAACTCACGGGACTTACCGTGTTACTGGTTTTGGTGGCAATGCTTCCTGTCAGATATTGCGTCCAGTGCTTCTGGTATAAAAGCGTGGCACACAGGTACGCTTTGGATCATTTCCACGTGTTTCTACTGCCATCTGGGTTGGGCACGCTTACACACGCAACGCACACACAGCACTCGCAGATGGACTAATCCCATTACTGACAGCACGCGTAGACTAATTGTATTTCTGCCACAGCCTATTGTGCTGCGTGCTTATTGTTTCAGCTGAGCAATTTCAACGGTAGCCAGCTTAGGTACCAAAATTTTGGTCTCAGAAAAACAATGATTCGATAGTCTGTAGTACCGAATCAATTACGGTTCAGGTACCTATAAGTCGTCGAAACCCGTACCCAGCCTTGAGCTTGGCAGTTGAATTTGCAATCCTGTTTGTTGGCAGCACAGAACTTTTTTCAGCTCCCGCCTCGAGAAACGTTTCCAGATTAGTGAATTGTATAAAGTTTTCCTGTACTTTACCTCTGGCATTCAGGCATTTTTGATTATACTGGATCCTCGCAATGTCTACTGCTTCCAGACAAACGATTCCGTTCCCTCTCTCATGCCAGTCTCTTAGCAAGTGTTTGTTGATAAATAGTTATGTGTATCCCTTCTCCCACATGCTGCAAGCAAAATTGTAATGAGGCCATTAAAGTGAGTATCAGCCACTGAGATTCCCAATGAATGTTTTGCGAAAATTTACACATACAATTCGGAGGTTATGTCTAAACTTCTTCCTGTTCTGACAAATCTTCGGCGGCTCACTGCTTGGACCTGTCTTCAGCCACCGCATTACTCCCTCTCCCGTACTTCGTCGGTGATTTTGCAAGATCCCTCAACTCGAGGCCACCTCAGACAGGGTTTCTCTTCTCTGGGACTTCATGTTCTTCTCCTGATGTTCATCATTGCTTTCCAGCAGAGCACCTTCCATTGTCGTTTACCTCAATCTCCTCTGCAGCTAACTGATCTACTTGGGTCTGATCTTCTCTCATGTTCATGCTCTCAAACACGTGATATCTGTTTCCGCACATCACCGCGAGTCGCACAAGGGCGTCCCCTTCACTTTCAATGTGGTACTCCAAGAGGTTTGCTTTCCAATCTTCCTCCATGTGAAGAGCGCCATGGGTTCCTCCAAACCTTTCACACCAGGTGGTCTCAGGTGCTTTTCTCATCTGGGTTCCATCTGCTCTTACTAGATATGACACGTATCTGAAGGTGTAAGCGAGAGGATTGCATCAGGGGAAGGTTTCATTGCCTTCGATATCTCAGTGTTCACAGAATCTGCGTTCAGCTGATATGGAAGAAATCTCCGAAAGCTTGGTGTGTCCACCACTGTGACCTTTCTTCCATTTCACTTCTCCGTGTGTTCTGACACACTTCACAGTCTTGTCAAATGAAACGTCATCCCCAAGATGAGATTGCCATGCCGTGTCTTGCCGGACCAGGAACCATCCCAGCAGCACGATATGCTCAGAAAGGTGATCCATCATGTCTCTGCTTCTGTTAAAAATATGTGTATATATATATATATATATATATATATATATATATATATATATATATATATATATATATATATATATATATATATATATATATATATAAATAAATAGAATATGTGAAATATTTATAATAATTATAAATACATATTATTTTATAATATTATAATACAATACTTATACAGTTATAAATATATTATAAATAAACAATTAAAATACATTACTTTTTTATATGTTGTAGGCTACAGCTGATTGCAATGTCAATTGATCACAGTTTTTTATGCAATACAAGTTATGGTTATTTTGAGTAAAATGACGACAACTAAAAAGTCGAACTGACCACATCACTTTTATTTCTTCCAGTTTCTCTCTTGCTCCAAAACTTGCTGTGCTCTGGCAGTTGCTCTCTCTTCCACATTTTTTATTTTAATCTCCAAATCCATCAGTCTTTTTGCATCAGCTTTAAAAGAACGGCCATTGTTTTCAGGCAACAAGCTTCTCTCCTCCGCCTCAATAGCTCTTTTGTCTGGGAACCATCTCTATCCAGGTCAGTGTCAAAACCGACATATCCTGTTTCCACATTTTTGAGTAAGCAATTTGCCAGTTTTCGACCTTCACTTCTCTCCATATTGCTCTATGGTTTGTGTCACCCAAAGTTTGTTTGAGTTTTGCTGAAGACTATAATGGTTTCATCCCAGCACGTCATTCTCTAATGAACTGCATGTGACCCTCGGCTGCTGCCTCTGCTGCAGAAATGGGATCGCAACCTCTATCACCAGGAGGAAAGGCAGTGAGGGCCCGGTGGACAGGGATGCTGGTGCTACCGGACGAGCTCTGCTTTCAGGCGCTCTGTGGTGTCACAGTGACTGATGTGACTTCCACCAGCCTCGGGGTGTCCACAATAATGATCTTCCTGCCGTTAGGTGTTTTCCTTCCATCTTCACACACTGTGTGGTCGTTTGGTCGGATTCCACATTTAAGCAGTTTTAAAAAGGAGTGTGCCACATTAGTCTTACCATCTCTGATGTCCCTCCTCATGACACTCCTTAACCGGCAATTCTGTAAAACAAAAGCAGGAAGAGGATGACAGAAGATATTTATATTTTAACTCACATTATCTACTATTATTATACAATATTTACATTCTACAATATTTATATCTACTGAAACATTATATTTATATATTTTAATGAATTTTCATGAAAATAAAGTTTAAAGTGATTGATTACAAAAGAAGAAGATCGAATGACACATACACCTACAATTTTTCTCTTGGAAAATGCTTCATTTGATGTACTCTTACCGTCTGCCATTGAAAAGTCCAATAAAAATATATTGCTTGAAATAATAATTAATCCTTCTAGTGATCTCTTCCTCAGTCCTTTTTTGAGTGTATCTACCGGCAGATTTCTAAAAAGAAAAATGTGTACATGAAAATGGTTGCCGTTCATAAAATGGCTTCTTTCCAATGTGGAATGTTTCTAACAAACGATGAAGAGGAGAAAGTCAAACTGACAGCATGTTTGGACTAGATCTCTTTGTTGATCATGATGTTTGTTGTTGAACTGGACAAACCATAATAGTTCAAATACCGAACACTCCTCCCCACCTGCGCCAAATCTCCAAGTGTACTGATAGTCGTCTCTCAGAATGGAAGTTAATTCCAAAATTGCATCAGGATTCAAAATAGCCTGAATATTTTGAATTAATTGAATGTTGTTTCAGGTATTAGAGATAGACCAGCAAATCATAAGCACATGTTGTATGCTTTCTAAAACCTTAGAATAACCAGAAAAAAGGGTAACGCTTCCTTTTACAGTCCAGTTACCCATGTTAATACTATGTATTTATTTTAGTAACTACAATTACTGAGTAATAACTAGTACTAACCTGAACTTACCCCTAAACCTAACCCTGTTCCATGTACTTACCTTATATTAGCCAGTAGTTTCTAGGTAAGTGCACTGTAAGGTACCCTGTCAGTACTGTACTGTAAAAGGAAGCGTTACCGAAAAAAGTTGGTTCCTTCCCTAAAATGTAGTGTATTAATCAAATTACTGAGACCTATTCTTATTATGACCATCACTATTTTCTTCTTTTCTATTACCCTCCTATTGTTTACAAAACCAGCTTTATTTTGAATGGTATGTAAATGTATCCCTTGACTCTCCCTTTCCATAGACAGTATAAGAAGTGGACAGAGCCATCTCATTGGAGCTCCATTCGAGACAAGTGAAGCCCATTTTGGCGGGGTTTTTTATTTTTTATTGGTTATGACGCAATCAGTTAGCTTACTTTTACAAAAAAAACTGCTTCTACAGGCCATAACATAAGCTACAAGGTAAAGGAGCATTTTATACATTGTCGATGTTTCTTTAGAAATAAATAATGGACAAATGGGGTCTTCAAATGCCTCAGATGTAAAGTTATTCGCTGTCAAAGTGCCGCCAAAATGAATGGGAGTCAATGGAAATGTTAACGCAAGTGAAGCTCCGCAGCTCCCGCGAGGCTTCAACTTCCGTTTTTTTCTCTACTTTCCTTCTAAATCCAGCTTAAGGGTGTATTACTGCCACCTACAGGACTAGAGTCATTTTAGTAACACCCCTGGGCAACCATTGTTTTAAAGCTGTGCAGCTCATACTGTACTTAGGGCTGGATTAAGAGTTCAGAGGCCCCTGGGCACAATGTCTTGTAGGTCCCCTCTTAAGCAGGCCAAATGTATATTTTGTCCAAGGACATTTTTAATATGGCATTTACAGTTTTACTGACTTAAAATTAACTTTGTTGAACTATACTGGAGTAAAGTTCGTAAATGGTTGTTCTTTCCTATAGAAATTTGTGAAAGTATGTTGGGTGGACCCTTAATATAGCATCTATAGTTTTACTGATTTACTGTTCCTCTAGGGGGGGGGGGTGGGGGTGGTGAAGGGCATGCTCCCCGCAAGAAAATTTGGTACATTTTAAGGTTAAATGCATCAATCTCAGTGCTCTTTGAGAGATCAAAATTAAGAGCTTCAACCCATGAACTGCTTGTTAAGATAAAGCATTGATTTGTAAACATCTTTTTAGTTGAGTCTCAGTCTACATTACATGATCAATGGTGTTTTAGGATCCCAAACAATTATTATAATAATGTAATAATGATTTATATAATTATTCCTATGATGTAAAATCCATAAAGCTTATAAATGTATATAAATGAAAATTGATATTTCAAAGGAGCCTATATTTTAGTCTACATTACACTATAATATAGGAAAATTAAAATACTTTTGTCCTTATTTCTTCACTTGCAAGAATAAACCCTTAAGCTTGTATGTTGTATCTGGTGTTAGAAAACACCAGATGACCATGATGATCGCGTGAGCAAAGTGCACACTTTTCTTTAATTCACCCAGCACAAGCAGAAAGCCTATTCTTAAAGTCTTGTGCTGTTTTATAAAAGGCAAAAATCCATCATGGTTTCGATTGTAGTTCTTTGGCAAAATATAAAGCTAGAGACCTATGTTAGGTTGTACATTTTACATCTCATATGTGTTGGGAAAAGGGAAAGAGACTCGGCAAAAGGTGGATTCAAACTCGTCGTCGAGCGCATCAAAAGCTGTTTCATGCGCTTTGCTCGCTGACGACCTATGCCACTTTAGCTGTGACGTGACCGGCGTCTTTTTTCATAAAAGACAGGCACTTGAGTACAAACATACGGTTCCATTTTATCGAACCCTCCCTCGCGGCCTCAACAATACCGGCCCACCAGGAAAACTCCGACGATCCTGATTGCCACTGGCATCCAGGGACCCTTAGATGTCGTGGGCCCCTGGGCAAGTGCCCAGTTGCCCTGATGGTTAATCCGGCCCTGCTCCTACTGTTGAACAGGAAGTCGATAACGTACAAAACAAATGTCAAAACGTAGTCTAAATAAAAAAAAAAACATTTTACAGGTTAGTGCAGAAAATGTGCATGTTCGTTCTAGAGTGAATAGATTCTAATTAGTGGCGACGGGACTATGTCTCCGTTCCCTCCTTCAGGAAACAAGGGTTACATACGTAACCTAGACATTCCCTTTCAGTCACTCACATTCAACGTAGTCGACTCGATTGGGATCCCAATTAAAACGCCACTAGTGCTGCCACCTTCCACAGCCAAGACAAAAGCCTCCTGATCGCCCCGCAATTAACGCGGGAAAGGGACTTAGGCCAGGGAAGTCACTGCTGTTCCTAAAGGACCACTGGGAAAGCATTCCCTGAACAAGGAAGAAGGTGACGCTGTGGATGATGCTTCCTGCCCAAAAGGAGGTAACATGTGACCACTCCAACGGCTGCGGTGCAAAAGAGGAATGAGGGATCCACGGGGCTTTGCCAGACGGTTTACCCTCACAGTAATCCTCAGGTCACCCAGCCCAGACGGCACTCCAGACGACACTCCATAAAAATGTACCATTAAGGTACCAATATGCACCTTTTGGTACAAAAGTGTACCTTTTGAAAAGGTACCGCCCCAGTGACAGCTTTTGTACCTTTTTTCCTCCTATAGGAGGAAAGGGGAATGAGGAGGGACATTGAGAAGCACCCTCTATATATAACTCTGGTAACCCACACACAAACACACACACACAGATATGCGTTATTAGACAGTTCTAGATATAGAGAGTTTCAAATGAAATTCTGCAGGTGTCAGTGCTTTCTCTCATGCAGTAGATGCACAGCCTTGAATAAGCGCGGGTTTCTAATGCATTTACTTCAACTTCTGAGATAATATCTCAGTGACTGCGTCAAATGTTCTGACAGTGCCAGAATTTCGTTTGAGGTAAAATGTGATTGCTACAATTAAAATTTATAGTAAAATTAATTGGCTGTCAGTCAACATGTCAAATGAACGTTTACAGATTTCAGATGTTAACCTGTTACAAAACCTTTTTAGTCTTGGGAGAGTAAGGGGTGGAACATTAAAGTACTGAGCCTGTACTGGAAAACATCTCACACAAACCAATCACATTTAAGTATGATGAGGATTTATTTTAGTGAGAAGCAAGATGTAAAGAACCCCTCAAAACAATTATTTAAATGGGCGTACAATTATATACAAATTACAACCAAAGAAAAAGGTTCACAAAAGAAAGTGTTAAAGAGAAAAGAACTAGACAGTGCCAAATGAACGAAAGAAACAAAACCAATCTTACTAATTATAAACTAAACAATTTATGACGAACTATGTACATTCATCAGAAAAATAAAAGATCGTCAGCATCAGGGATGGCCTAAATACCTACTCTTGCTACCAAACAAAAAAATACAGTGAATGGCACGTGTTCGCTTAACTAGTGTTCTTAACAAAATTGAAATTTTTTTTTGCAAACTGTATGTTTATCTGTTGATTCTGTTCTTTTTTTATTTTTATATTTTTGTATGTTCTAAAAGAAAAAAAGAGGACAGCATGTTCTAACTGCACACATTTCTATGTGATCATACATTATACTCCTGTGTTTAATGTAGATAATATTACAATGTCAATATGTGCTCTAATAAAAATATTTGAAACAAAATTGACAACTCAGTGTAGCATATGTATATCACGTGATCTCTCACCTGTTCTTTCTTTCCCCGTTTAACAACAGGTCTAACAACTAGACCAACGGTGACATCCTCAGAGAAAAGATAAAACAAGTTCTCAAAGAACACTGCGCTTCTCAAACAATCAGGGGTGCATTTACCAAAAGCATCGTTAGCCAACTATGGTCGCAAGTTCTGTCGTTATCAGCATAGTTCAACGAGTCAGTGTTTCCCGAAACCATCGTTCCCACGAATATTGGCAAACAGCATCGCAAAGTTGTGTGGTTCGGACGACAGCTCTCGACCTGTGGTTAGAAGCATAGTTTCTATATTGCATGACATTTGGAGGTAATAAATCCTTATTCTCCTTGAGCAAAATAAGCAAGCTGACATTCAGTACAACCGATGAACAATTCAGAAATAGTCCTAGATGACAGGTCTGTAATTTATATCTAAAAAATCTAGCAGTTTAAAGGGTTAGTTCACCCAGAAATGAAAATTAAGTCATTAATTACTCACCCCCATGCTGTAACAACCTCGTAAGACCTTCGTTCATCTTCGGAACACAAATAAAGATATTTTTGATTTAATCTGAGAGGTGGATCACTGCCACATAGGCTGCCTAAGGGACTGGCACTTGACGGCCCATATAGTCATTAAAGAATGTGCCTACAGTGGCTCAATTATAAGTTTATCAAGCGACGAGACTACTTTGTGTGTGAAAAAAACCCCATAAATAACGACTTTATTCGACTATTCCATTACTTCCTTATGGGCCTTGAGACGAGAGTAGAAGAGATTTCCAGAATGCATGCCGAGAACTGAGATGAGGACGCTCTTCTTCAACTACTTCTTGTTACCGGCTGCTCATGGCTTCAGGAGTATTACCACCATCTACCGTATAAGATGATGATCCATATATAAGGCGCTCCGTATTATAAAGTGCACTGTCGTTACCGATCTCAAACAGTTTCATTAAAAGTAGTTATTACTCCACCACGTGCGAAACCAACGTGGTTGAACAATACTTTGCGACAGTGGGTTTCGGGAACAGTCGTGACTAGCTAGTTTATTTCTCCAACAATGCATCATACTATGGTAGTGAAGCAGTGAACTACATCGTTGTGCATTTTCACCAAGCTATTCGATGATTGGCAGGTGGATGAACCAATCAGGTAGCCGCATCATCCTGCTAAGCGTGAAAGTAAAGAGGGGAAAGAGAAAGGAGAGAAAAAAACAACAACAGACAAATAATAACATAGGACATAACACCTAGGATCAGAGGATTCTTTGAGGATTTGAAAAATTTGGCCAGAAGTCGCAAAGTGTGCATCCAGCTTGTGCTTGTTAAAGCAGATTAATGGATCAAAGAAGTGAAAGATAATAAAAAGTACAATCTGTTTGTATGAAAATTACATGCATTCTATAATAATAACTGCATGATAAAAAAATGCCAAAACATGCATTTTCAGATCGTCTTCATGATTAATCTATATCCTGTTCATGTTCTTCATAACTGGAAACACTTCCATAGTCTGAGAAATGATTCCTCTGATGCCATTCATTCACTTTAGCACAAGACATCTTTATGTCCTTTTCATCAGCACATGAGCATGTCTCTGCTATAAGGAAATGAAACAAAGCTTTGGTTATCTGAAATTTTTTCAAAAGAAACTTAAGTACTTGACTTGTCAGTTGAATTTGCAATCTGTTTGTTGGCAGCACAGAACTTTTTTAGCTACCAGCCACTCTCAGATAAACTTTTCCAAATTAGTGAATCATATAATGTTTTCCGTACTTACCTCTGGCATTCAGGCATTTTTGTTTATACTGGATCCTAGCAACTGTCAATTGCTTCCTGACGATTCCATTCCCTCTCAAGTTTATCTTTCAGCTGGTGTTTGTTGATAAATAATTCTCCACTTACTGCAAGCAAAATCATAATGAGGCAATTAAAGTGAGTATAAGCCACATGAAATCAAAATAAATGTTTTGCAAAAATGTACACATACAATGAAGAGGTATGTCTAAACTTCTTCCTGTTCTGACAAATCTTATGTGTGCTCATTGTTTTCAACGTCTCTTTCATCACAGCATCACTCCTCTCCCATTCTTCATTGAGTAATTTTTTGACATCCTCAAATCGAAGCCACTCAGATTGGGTTTCTCTTTCTTGGGACTTCTTGTTCTTCTCCTGATGTTCATCATTGCTTTCCAGCAGAGCACCTTCCATTATCATTTCCTCAATCTTCTCCAGTAACTGATCTACTTGGGTGCGATCTTCTCTCATGCTCAAGCTCTCAAACACATGATATCTGTTCCCGCACATCTCCACGAGTCGCACAAGGGCGTCCCCTTCACTTTCAATGTGGTACTCAATAGGTTTGTTTCCCAATCTTCCTCCACATGTGAAGAGCACCATGGTTTGCCTCCAAACCTTTTCACCAAGTGGTCTCATGTTTTCTAATATGATTTCCATCTGCTCTTCTAAAAATGACGTGTCTGAAGGTATAACCAAGAGGATTGCATCAGGGGAAGGATCCATTGCCTTAAATATCTCAGTGTTCACAGAATCTGCGTTCAGTTGATGCGGAAGAAATTTCCAAAAGCTTGGTGTGTCCACCACAGTGAACTTTCTTCCATTTACTTCTCCATGTGTTCTGACACACTTCACAGTCTTGTCAAATGAAATATCATCACCCACGATAAGACTGCCAGCCAATGTCTTGCCGGACAGGACCCATCCCAGCAGCACAATATTCAGAGGTGATCCATCATGCGCTGCTTCTGTCTGAAAATATGTATTATATAATATATTTAAAATAAATAGAATTGTGAAATATTTATAATAAATATAAATACATATTATTTTATAATATTATAATACAATACTTATATATTTATAAATATATTCTATTAAAATATATATATATTTTAAAATAATATGTTGTAGGCTACAGCTGATTGCAATGAGTTATTCTGAGTAAAATAACAACAAACTAAAATTGGATACTGACCGGCATTCCTTTTTATTTCTTCCAGTTTTCTCTCTTCTCCAAAACTTGCTGTGCTCTGGCAGTTGCTCTCTCTTCTACATTTTTCATTTTAATCTCCAAATCCATCAGTCTTTTTGCATCAGCTTTAAAAGAATGGCCATTGTTTTCAGCAACAAGTTTCTCTATCTGCCTAAATAGCTCTTTCGCCTGGGAACCATCTCTATCAAGATCAGTGTCAAAACCAACATATCTGTTTCCACATTTTTGAGTAAGCATTTGCAAGTTTTCGCCTTCACTTTCAACATATTGCTCTATAGTTTTGTCACCCAATTGTTTGAGTTTTGTGAAGACTATAATGGTTTGATCCCAGACGTCTTCTCTAATGAACTGCACATGGTCCTCGGCTACTTTCCTATGCTTCTCTGAGAAATCAAGATCAACCTCTATCACCAGGAGGAAAGCATGAGGTCCCGGTGGACAGATACTGGTACTCCGAACAAGCTCATCTTTCAGGCGCTCCATTGTTTCACATAACCGATAACAGTTCCTACCAGCCTGGTGTGTCCACAATAATGATTTTCCTGCCAGTTTATGATTCCTTCCATCTTCACACACTCTGTGGTTATTTGATCAGATTCACATTTAATGATTTAAAAAGGAGTGTGCCACATTAGTCTTACCACTCTGAAATCCTCCTAATAACACTAATCGCAATTCTGTAAAACAAAAGCATGTTATATTTGTAATTAATTTTCATGAAAATGATTTTAAAGTGATTGATTACAAAAGAAGAAGAAGAGATACAGAAAAGATTACACATCCTATAATCTTATTTCTTAAAAATGCTTCATTTGATGTGTCTTACCGTCTGCCATTGTAAAATCCAATTAAAATATATTGCTTGAAATAATAATTAATCCTTCTCAGTGATCATTTCCTCTCTCAGTCCTTTTTTAGTGTCTTTACACAGATTTCTAAAAAGAAAAATGTGTTCATGAAAATGGTTGCATTTCATAAAATGGCTTCTTTCCATTGTGAATGTTTCAACTGAACGTGAAGGAGAAAGTAAAACTGACGTATGTTTGGACTACATCTCTTTGTTGATCATGATGTTTGTTGATGAACTGGACAAACCAGAAATTCAAATACACATACTCCTCCCCCACCTCCGTCAAATCTCCAAGTGTACTGATAGTTGTCTTCTCAGCATGGAAGTTAGTTGGAAAAATATTCTAGAGAAATAGCCTGAAATATTTTAATCGAGTAATTGGATTTTTTGTGGTAATATAAATAGACCTGCAAATCATAAGCACATGTTCTACAGTTTTCTGAAACCTTACAATAATCAGAAAAAAAAGTTGGGTCCTCCGAGACGACTCAGCGCTGGTGCGATATGTTATGGCGCCGTGTTACATATAAACAATACTTATATTTAATATTTATATAAACAATATGAATGTAAGCCAGAGGAGAACTGGCCCTGACTGAGCCTGGGTTCTCCCAAGGTTTTTTCTCCATCCAATCTGATGGAGTTTTGGTTCCTTGCCACTGTCGCCTTGCTTTGCCTGCTTTTGGCTTGCTTAGTTGGGTTTATTTAACATTTAATAATATTATTGATCTGTGTTGTACTACTTTCATGTTATCACTGTGAAGCTGCTTTGATACAATCTGTATTGTGAAAAGCGCTATATAAATAAATTTGACTTGACTTGACTTGACTCCTTAAAATGTATTAAAGTGTATTAATCAAATTACTGAGACCTATTCTTATTATGACCACAACTATTTCTTGTTTTCTATTCCCTCCTCTGTTCTTCACAGAACCAGCTTTATTTTGAATGGAATATAAATGTCTCCATTGAGGGTGACCAGATTTCTCAGAGTGGAATATGGGACAGACACAGAACCCAAAGACCCACAAAACCTACTGCACACATACAAGTATTTACACTTAATAATATTGTTAGCTTTGAGAAAAAAAAAAGAAGAAGTAGACTTAGGCTATATAAAATTGCAGATCAGTGGGAACAGGATGGTGCAAGCATCATTCACTGTTGCCGTTTTGTATTTTTCACTGGAACCAATTTTTGCCAGCATGCACTTGTCTTTCAAGAGTTTATCATAAAATGCGGAGCTGCCCAGTTCAGAAATTAATTCATACAAAAAGCATTGCCTTCATTGTTGTTACACTCAGTCGAGATTTTTCATCCATCTATGATGCATTCATTAACGAGAACACGCTCCACAGGTGCAGATGTACCAGGCAGGCATAAAACAAATTCCATAGCCAACGATACGCACGCTATAAAAAAAAAAAACATTTTTCCCCAAATCGTTGAACTGGACCGGCTTGTATTTGAGACAGGCCTTTATAATTTAGTGTTGAGATGTTGTTCATTGAGTATAGGCCTAGAGTCTCTAATCTCTAAAAATCTTCAAATGCTCCACGTGAAACTGCGGTCTTCCGACCTTTTACTATTTTGTCAATTGATTTTGATTAGAGCGCTTGTGTTGTTTTAAGACGTGAGAGTGCACGAGTGCGTCCGCCATGCTCTCTCTGCTCGTTATGCGCCCTATCAAGCGCAGCAGTTTCTATTCTACATCACTCACCGATCAAAAAGAGGCTTTGGCGGGACAACAATTTGCTTTGGTTACCGCCAAAAAGTGGACGATCTGACGGGTTTTACAAGATTAATTACAAATTAATTACAAATTTAACTATTTGGACTCGGCTAGTATTTGAAGTTTTATTTAAAATAATGATGAAATATGGGACAAAACATGATTTTTTCATAGTAAGTCGAGACACTAATATTAGAGTTGAAATACGGGACTGTTCCTGGGAAAACGGGACGTCTGGTCACCTAACCTTGAATCTTCCCGCTGCTATTTTTTCTTTCTAAACCAGCCTAAAGGGTGTATTACTGACACCAGAGTCATTTCAGTAACACCCATGGGCAACCATTGTTTTAAAGCTGTGCAGCTCCTACTGTTGAACAGGAAGTAGATAACGTACAAAACAAATGTCAAAACTACAGGTTAGTGCAGCAAATGTGCATGTTCATTCTAAAGTGAAAAGATTTTAATAGACTTGCTTTCCTCTAGCAGCCATATTGAATGTTGCAGTTTTGAGTGGTCGACATTCTGTCCATCACGAAGATAATATGGAACACACACACACGCACACACATACACACTTGGTTTTGCTATCTTTGTGGGACATGTGGTCCCCACAATATAAAATAAACCTGTACAAACACACACGCTTATCTGTGTATCTGTTTATAAGTGTTTTGATGTGCGATAACCAACCACATTACTTTCTCTCATTCTAAATAGCCAAAGTATGCTTTTTGCGGTCAGTTGCAAGGTGTTACGCTTGCATTGGTCTAATGTTGTGGTCTTTGCACTATAGCGATAGCAGACCCTAATTTGTTTCTGTTTCAGGATGTGTTGTGCTGACCTGATTTCTTTTATGTGTGTTTGTTCTTGTGCCACCAGTGACCTTTTAAGATAAACGCACCCACACTGGTCATGAGGAGAAACCCGCTGAGACAGGCACTTTGGTCAAAACAAGCTGCAAAAGCTTTTTATAGAAGTATACCACTCTCAGTAAATACCTTCATTTCATTATAGTTAAAATAGTTTGTTTTATGATGTTAAAAATGAATGCTGTATGCCTGTTGACAAGAAAGTCAAACTGGATTGATGCATTTGATTGCAAATGATTCAATTCTTGTCTTTGTAATTCAGTCAGTCAAACTTCAGCAATAGAAAACAATCAAATAAAACACAAACGTGATGTTTATGGAACGTCATTTTTTACTTGAGCTGGATCATCAAAGGTCAGAAGCAAATTCATTGGTTAGTAATGTGGAAGTATATTTGTAATTTAAAGCAGCTCTATGTAGCTAACTTTTTCAACCTTTATGATATTTTCCCAAAACCCTTAAAATGGTACATCGACTTCCAATAAGTTGAATGACAGGTCTACCATAGCCTGATGTAGTCTTATCGCTTTTACTGGCACTATGTAACTTCGGGCACAACTCGAGCACAAAAAGAACTTCAAAATTTGACTGCTTTACGGCATACGTCACTTCCCCCACTTCCACAAATTCTGAACCCGAGAGCCCAACAAGCATTTTTTTTTTTTCCATCTGTATGTTGTCATGGCTGAAGCAGCAAGTAAAACCAAGAAGCTAAAGGTTTTGTCGGAGGACAGTAAGAGAAGAGAAAAAGGGAGAGTGTCTAAATAAAAGGCTGGACGAGGATCAATATTGGTCCAGCTTTAGCTCGCTGGCGTGAGCCAAAGGAGGAGGAGGGGTGCTAAAGGTTACATTTTTGGGTACGCCAAAATGGTACACTGAAAATGAACGAGTGATTTATATATATATATATATATATATATATATATATATATATATATATACTAATCCTATTTCAAAAAAATGTATTTGTAATACTACTCCACAAAAACGTAACTTATGCCGCCTTTACACTGGCAGTTGAAGTCAGCTCCGTAAAACACTAACACAGTCTCATCCCAAGACGTCATATAACTGACGTCTTGGGACGTCTTTTGACCATACGTCAACATCCGCCGTTTCAGGGTACCCTTTAACCGTCAGTTACATGACGATCCTGGAATGTCACACAACTGACGCTTTACCTTTAACGTCAGTTAGGTGACGGGGTAGGTTTAGGATTAGGTTTAGGTCTGGGGTAGAGTTAGGATCCGGATAACGTCATCTAACCGACGTTAAAGGGTACCCTGAAACGGCGGATGTCGACGTATGGTCGAAAGACGTCCCAAGACGTCAGTTATGACGTCTTGGGGATGAGACTGCGCAGAAAACACAAAACGTCGTACAACACAGTGAAAAGCGTCGGTGCGTGGGTAAAACAGAAAATGGCGGAGAGATTAAAGGTTGATTCTGTCAGTTCTGTATGATCTCTCTGATGAAGGTTATAGAGATAATAATATGAATGCTGCTGCGTGAGGAAAGTTGCTGAGGACGTTGACATGTCAAGTCGGCTAAAAAATGTGATATAGTGGTCAATAGTTCAATGTCTGCCTACAATTTTAATTGTATTAACTGCCCTAATAACGTTAGAAAGTCGTGAAAAAAAGACAAAACTTATTATAAAATCATTATTTATTTTATTAAAAGTTAAGAGTTCAGGTTTGTTTATTAGTACCATAGCTACGCTCACATTCCGCTGGAATTGTCGGAATAGGAACCGTCTGTAGCTTTTCGCAAGAGTTAAATTTTTTGAACGCATCTGGAATGATCAACAGGCACGATTTTCTTTGCACTGCACTCGATCGGATCCCGTTTCTGGACCCATTCGCATGCGGTCTGCGAAATCCATAGGAAATGAGTGACTTCCGGTCGTTTTGGAGCTGCTTTAACAAATTTAATTATTGCCTGTTTGCGTAATATTCTGTGTTTGTGTTGCACTCATCTTTGAGGAATACTGAATACTGAAGATTATCCCTTTAAGGATCTTAAACAATATGGCCTGGTTTCACAGACGGGGCTTACTGTAGATTAAGCCAGGTTTAGAATTTAAGAAAAAAAAAACGGTCCCATTTTATATTAAGTGGCTTTAAGTACTATGTACTTAAATTGAAATTAATAATTTGATACAATGGACTTATTGTGTACATTCATGTTTTTACATTGTATTTATATTTTAAAAATACCAGCATGTAATTACAGCTGTAATTAATTCATGTAATTACATTTGTAATTACTCAGTTGACCCTTCCCTCACACCTTAACCTACCCTTTAAACCTACCCATACCACCACACCTGTCCCTAACCTTACCCGTATCAGTACCTCAATAGCAGCAAAAGTGTTTTACAATACAACAGGACCACAATAATACGTTGTACTTATTTTTCGATGAAAGTACGTAGTACTTAAAGCCACTTAATATAAAGTGGGACCAAAAAACATTACTGGTGTGAATCTTGTACCAACCTGTGGCCAAGTTGAACAACCACAAAAGCTTCACACAGACCCTCAACACAACACACTCTCTAAATGACGTCATGCACACTGAGTTTATACTTTTACCTCATATATATATATATATATATATATATATATATATGCGTACAATATATATATATATATATATATATATATATATATATATATATATATATATATAAATGCAAAACAGACACAGAACTCTTTGCTGACCTTTGACAAAGTCTGTTTTTTAAATATATTTGCATATTCACAACATTCATGGCATTTGATACTATGTTTCAAAAAACGTTGTGGTGTCAGAGCCTCACAGAGCTGTTGTCCAATAGAAGTTTACAGAGAAGTTAAATACACCGATGATACAGATAAAGAAATGTTTCTATAAATCTAGAACGTATATTGACGCAGAGAAGTCCACTCAGGTCAAAGGCTTGTTTGTTGGAAAAGTGAATGAGGACAAGGGGTGTTAACTGAAAGACAAGAATGTATAAATTATTGTAATAACCTCACTCAGCCAATGAGAACTATTTTGAAGTTTGGACAATTTCCATAAACGCTAAAATTAATAAGTTTATATGTCATTCTCATTTTGTTCTCAGGATGGAGACAGCTCACATGCCAGCTATGGAGAGGTTTGTCTGCACGCAAGTACTGCTCTTATGTTCTACATATCATGTAAGTAATCTATGATATATTTACTTAGGATTTTATTTTAAATACATTATATTATCAGATTAACCTTTTGAGTTAACTTTTAAACTATTTCAGTTTAAAAGATCAATTGAAAATTACATATGAATACAGACTTTTCCAATATTTGGTCCATCTTTTGCTTTAATGAGAGAAAGACTCGAGCTGATTACTCTTTTAGGTCACTTTAGACTGGGGTTCAATTCTTACTATTTACTAAGACTTTTGCCTCAATAATCGTTGATAAGTTAGTTGTTGAGTTTAGGTACTGGGTTAACGGATGTAGACTATGGTCATGCAGAATAAGGCTTTAATATGTGCTTTATAAGAGACTAATAAAACAGCCAATATCCTACGTAATATGCATGCTAATAAGCAAGGTAATAGTGAGAATTAGACCCTAAACTAAGGTGTTACCCTTTTTTCTAGCATGATTTGAGAATGATCCTTCAGTCAAGTCACTCTTATTTATACAGCGCTTAAAATTCAGATTGTTTCAAAAGCAGCTTTACAGTAATACACAGGAAAATCTATCCATTCATCAACAAGCCATCACTCTGTTTTTTTGGAAATACTTAGAGATATGATTTCCCAAGACTCATGAGGACTTCTTTTATATCAGGTGTGTCTATGACACTCAGTGTTTTCCAGCCAAACGTGTCAGTCACAGCCCCAGCCGGTGGTTCGGTCATCCTGGAATGCTACACCACTGTTGATCCGGCTGTGACCTGGGTTTGATTCAAACAAATCCCAGGACAAAAGCTAAACCCTATAGTTTCCACATATTACAAGAAGATAAAACTTCAAGAAGAATTTGTCAACGATCACGGCTTGAAGTCAAAGTCGTTGACAATAAATCTGCATTAATTTTCACCAAGATCACATCCAGAGATGCCGCCTATTACCACTGTGGAGTGCAGTTGTATGAAATGTTGTACTTTGGAGGGGAATCTGCTGTAACAGTTAATGGTGAGTGGAAACCTGGAATGTGTTTGGAAGTTTGTTTTATTATTATTATTACTACAAATACTAATTTGTTTTTTATTGTTGAGATGCAAAGCCCATAAAAGTCATCCAGCGTCCAGTTTTGGACTCGCATCATGAAGGAGACTCTGTGACTCTTCATTGCTCAATCTCTGGTGAGACTTGTGCAGGAGAGCAAAGCGTCTACTGGCTGAGATTCGAACCAAGGGAGTCTCATTCAGGATTCATTTACAGTGGAGGAACAGGAAAGATCAGTGTGAGAAGATCTCCGTGTCCGTATCGGCTGTACAGAACTGCATGCACAAAGTCCCCAAAAAGCCTCGCCAGTGATGAAACTTACTTTTGCAGTGTGGTCACATGTGGAAAGCTATTCATTGGTAATGGAGCTAAACTGACAGCTGATGGTAAAACTTTTTATATTTCTCACATATCTTAATATATTTTGGCAATTTATATTTCTTATATAAGTTCTTAGTTTTCAGACAATTCAATAATATAAAAAGACATTTCATTCCATTTGAATTGTTCAGATTTTGATGATAAAATGACATCTTATTTCTTAAACATTTTTTTCCCAGTTGTTATTGATAAAACAGCATTTTATATCATCGCACTGCTCTACCGCAGTATTGGTGATATTAGTAATAGTGATTATAATAATGGTGCTATCATGGAGAAGAGCTGCACACAGAAGTTAAGACCCCTTTTTTACTACACACTACCATTCAAACAATTATGTTTTTAATGTTATTTCTTTTTTAAAAGTAGTCTTGTACGCACACAGGCAGTAAAACAGTAATGTGAAATATGATGTAAATTTAAAGCAATTTTAATTTATTTCAAAATGAAATTTATTCATGTGATCAAAGCTGAATTGGCCACATCAGCTGTCACATGATCCTTCAGAAATATATATAATATGCAAATTTGCTGTTCAAGAATAAGTTCTTAATATTATGAATTTTGAAAACACATTGTCAATGTTGAAATAGTGATAATTGTTTTTTTCAGGATTCTTGATTAACATTATAAATGTCTTTACAATCACTTTTGCATCGTTGCTGAATAAAAATATTGAGTTACTTGAAAAATATCTTACTGGTGCCAACATTTATTAACTGTGGTGTATACATTTTCCAAAATGATTTGATGTAACTGTTCTAATTTCTAATTATGATACTTTTTAAGGTGCTGGCGAGGTTCAGTCTACAGCCCAGGTGAGTTGCCTTATATTTTCATATTATACACAGCTATTGGGGAGAGTGGGTAAGCTGTGCCACTCAAATAAAAATCGACATGAACATTAAAGAGGCTATATGCAGCTTTTTCCCCAAAATAAAACGTAATAATAGCCTTTTTATTTTACCATTTATGACTCAAACATCTCCTGATGAGCGTACTGACACCTTGTCCGCTCACAGTGGGTGCACCTATAAGCCTGTATCCTATTTTTCCTATTTTCTGTTGGGTCTGACTTTTCCCGCTGCCTGCGGATGTGACGCAAGCGCGTTCATGTATAAACGTTTCAGATCACTCTGCCACCACCGCTAGTCAGCAAGTAGCCTACACTCGAGTCGTATGCAGAACACTTATTTCAAACAATATATGTATTTGACTGTTCTTACCTCTGTAAACAATGTTGACCTCCATGTAGCAGATGACGTGTGCACGTACGAGCGCGCGCTGCGAGCAGAAAGGAAGAGCAGTTCTGTTTTGGGCCACAGGTGTCAGTCGTGAGTCTTAAATTTCTGGAAAACGCATGTAGCCTCTTTAATGAGTGGTTTCATATTTAATAATGTACTTTTACCATCCCAAAGTCAAATTCTGCTGCACAGTATTAGCATTTAAGATATTTATGAACCATCCACAATATATGTATCATTCAGAGGCATAGAAAACCATACTTGAGAAAAAGTACAGAAAACCTTACACCAGAAATGACTCCATTACAAGTCACCAATGTTAAAACGCATTTGAGTATCTGATTTTAACAGTACTTAAGTATTTACTTGTACTGAACAGAGTTCATTTGTGAGTAAAGCAAGAATGTTTGTTTTCTAAAAATCAAAATAAAATGGAAACACCAATATTGCAATAAATCAAGGTCAACTCCTATAAACATCTACAATCAATCAAGTCTCAGTTGAGTTAAAGTGTTCAAAAAGGGAATAGGTAAACCAATGTCCTTCAAAGGTCTCTTCAATATACACTCTAAAAATGCTGGTTTGTTTTAACCTAATTTTGGGTCAAATATGGACAAACCCAGCTGTTGGGTTAAATTTATTAATTGCATTTTTTTAATGCACCATTTGGGTTTGTCCATATTTGACCCAAAATTGGTTTAAAACAACCCAGCATTTTGGTAATAGTCAAAGGCTATTAGTAAGGCCATAAGGCTATTAATTGCACTGCTGGTTCGGCTTAAGCCATGTCTTCATTTCACAGCTTATGTGTGAAACAACTGCAGTTCAGCAACTAATGAACTCACATTTATGTAAAGGAGCTTTATTGACAAGTTTGGGTAAATAAGGGCTAAGAACGCATAAGATATAGTACCTTCGTTCCCTTTAGATGGCGGTATCACTTCTTTTGTAGAAGAAATAAACAGCTGCAGAAAAAGTTAGGTGCCATGCAAAATGTATTGGAGTAAAGAGTACATATACTCATATAATAAATAATGTGGTGCAAATATCTGTTACTCATTAAAACTAGCAAATCAGGACAAAAAGATACAGTTACTAATTACATTTACTCAAATACTTTACACTACTGATACCGTAACATTACTGATATTGTCAAATGATATTCTCTCTCAGGTACTGACACACACTGAAAATTATGCATCGCTGAAGTTATTCGGACCAGTCCCACACGTAAAATAAAAGGCCGCAGAGAGGTCAATTCTGTATGTCTATGCAGTCTGTTCGCAAACAAAAAGTGTAAAACAAGGATTTCCTCATTCTGAATGGCTGTCATGTTGTGAATAAGATTTAATTGTGAATGTCAATTACTGTATCATGTGATTACACAAATAATATGAGCATCCTACACTATACATACACGACTAATTCATAACGGTTCGATACAATAGATTAAAAAAGTGGCTAATTCAGAAATAATTCAGTATGACCTCAGCTCGATCCGAATTCGATAAGACTTTTCCAAACCCAGCAATAGATGGGTAGGTTTCAGGGCGGGGTCAGGGGCAGGTCATTCGTATGAATTCATACGAATTGGCCAATTACGTAAAGTGCGTACGATTTAGCAAAAATTGACTAATTCGGATTCTGAGTGAGGTTGTCCGGATTGCTCCAGAATTAGCCCACCTGGATAAAATTCGATTTCCGAATTCTCGATGAGATCAAATGAGGGTGGGGGCTCAGCAAGATTCAGCAGCAAGATGTCTGGGTATTTTGATAACGATAAAAAAGTGGCAAAGGAGAAAGACGTCTGTAATCTTTTATAGATTTTTATTTTATGCTGTTGTTCTTAATGTGTTCTTGCTCTTACTGCGTCGCGTATTGCATTCACTTGAAGAAAAAATATCTTTTTTTTGCTCTGTTTTCTAAATTCAGCGAGTTAATTTTTCATGAGGAAAAAACTTTTTGCTCTGTTTTTCTGAATTAACGAGTTTAATTTTTCATGAGAATTTTTTATTGCTCTGTTTTTCTGAATTTAGCGAGTTTAATTTTTCAGTGAGAAAATTTTTTTGCTCTGTTTTTACTGAATTAACGACTTAATTTCTCATAAGAAAAAAGTTTTTGCTCTGTATTTCTGAATTAACGAGTTAATTTTTCATAGAATTTTTTTGCTCTGTTTTTCTGAACTAGCACGACTTAATTTTTCGTCGACTTTTTTTAATTCAGAAAAACAGAGCAAAAAGCTTTTTTCTCATGAAAAATTAAGTCGTAATTAGAAAAACAGAGCAAAAACTTTTTTCTTCATGAAAAATTAAGTCGTTAATTCAGAAAAACAGAGCAAAAACTTTTTTCCATGAAAAATTATCTAGTAATTCTGAGATAATTAACTCATTAATTCAGAAAAACAGAGTAGATTTAAAAAAAAAACAAAAAAAAAAACATTCCCAATCTGAGCTCTGTCACAAGCCTCAACGATAACTACAGGTATACTATGTGTAGGTGACCATTGTTAGAAGGTCAGATGATAAGTGACAACGGCCGAAACAAAGAGCAGGGTGAGGAGACAAGTAGTGCATTTCTAACTGCAAGTGTTGCATCTCACCCGGGGCAAGAAAGGATGATGTATGTTAAGCCCGAGAGAGGTGTTAGCATGGTCTAAAGGTATTTAAAATGGGTGAGCACTAGACAGCAGAACTGTTGCTCTACTCTCATGTAAAATGATGAACCACTGTGGCCCAGGCCCACAAATACACTATTCCAAAGCAGTCTAAAACACGAAATCTGCAACAATTTGTAGAGTAACTAGCTGAGAAGAGTAAAGAAACTATGTGAAATGGAAGAGGGAGAAACTGTAAAAGAAAGCAATATAAAAATGAAAAAATATATAAAATAAAAAATAAAATGTAAAGACAATAAAAAATAAATGCTATTCATAGGCTACCTAGTGTATATATGTGTATATATATATATATATATATATTTATATATATATATATATATGTGTGTGTGTGTGTATATATATATATATATATATATATATATATATATATATATATATATATATATATATATATATATATATATATATATATATATATATATATATATATATATATATATAGGCTGCTTAATAATTTGGGCGCCGTGAATTTCCTTATTTTCAAATCCAAAACTTGACAGGTATGAATACGCCACCGTATCTTACAGGCTTTCATCTTATAATAGCATTTTTATTAACATTTCTGCCACCATGTAATTCAGCGTGTCATTGCTATGTTTTATATTTACATTAAAACATGGATAAAAATCCATGATTATCATACAATAACTTATTAATTCAGCACACCATGTCGAGGGCGGCGTTTGATGGAAAAAGTTTAAACAAATCCTTCAGCATTCTATAGACAAAAAATATAGGTATATTAGAAATTAACCCGAAAATTACACTACTAAAATGAGAATATAATAAGCGTATGTTTCTACTCTTCAGTTGCAGCATTATGCAAAAATACAGAAATGTCTACTAGTCACATCCCAATGATGGCAGTAAAATATCATTTACACACAAAGAACATTTCGAATACAATACATATACTCTTCCATAAACATGTTGCACTCGATAGCAAGCAATGGCTCATTAGTAAACTTGTACAACTAAACTTAATTTTCTTTCCTTTCCAGACTAAGTATAAATGTTTTGTATAACACACCATGTACTTGTCCCACGATATTTAATTCATTTGTTTTATAGTTGATGTATCATAAAGTTTTGTAACAAGTATTTTATAGAATTTTTTAGCACGTCGCACCCTAAGCATCTCTATAAAATACATTTATCAGTCCTATTTGACACAATTAAATGTCTGCTAGTTGCATTTGCTAGCATTCTATTCTTAGCAGCTCTTCAGGAAACAGGCAGTAATATGTGCATGAGAAGAGCAGGTGAGTTAATGATGAAACCCTCAAAAAGCATATTGAAACATAGACCAAGTACCACATTTGAGACAGAAGAACAAAAGACCAGAAGAACATAAAATGAATAGCACCTACATGATACTTTTCTTTCTTAAGAGTCTGTCCATAAATGACAAAACTTTCTCTGACAATATAACATCTTTGATAATTCTTAACTAAACATTTACATGCTGTCTACACCAAACCATGTTCTATTCCCAACAGGTGGATATTCATTGCAGTGTTGCTCATGTGAATAGGGTTTAACCGTCAGAGGGACGGTGTGTTGTTATCCTGTCTTTATTAAATGATCAGTTGCACCAGCATTATGGTATGAACAACTTCTTGAGAAGAAACCTCCTAGTGGTGTCTTTTAATATCACAACTCTAGACAAATGAATGTTCTCCCAGACTTTAAAGAACTAGAAGCAATTTTCACGCAATTCAAACAGCTGATGCATTTAACTTAACCATCCTAGGACTTTGAAATATTGATTAGGCACGTCTTATATGGCGCTGCTTTGCCCAGCGTCATTTCTTCGGGAGACTGAGAAACTGCTCTTGATGGTTAAAGGTGAGGATTGTAAACATAATTATTATTATTTTTGTAAATAAAGATGGGTGATTTGGTTTTTTATTTTATTTCAAATTTGGGATTGTTTTTTTTTACCCCCTTCCCTTGTAGGTGCAAGCAAAGCTGCTGTTGCTGAGCACTGTGCTTGGTGTTATCAGCCAGAAGCAATGTGACTCTGCAGGTGTAGGTGCAAGTGAAATGTTGGTGAGGAGTACAGCTGGTCTACTGGTTCAGGACAGCTCAGACCTATACCATCCCAGGGAATGGTTTAGCTGCATGAGGCGAAGTGTGTGGCAAGGACTTGGCAGGCTCCACTTCTAATGCACCAGGCTGTCTCTACAGTACTGCCAGATGACGTGGACTTCTCTGAGTGCTGGAAATGTCTATTGCGCTGTGGTAACTTGTAAAAAATTGTATTTTGGAAGGGCACAGTCAGTCATAAAGGTAATTGCCTTTCTTTTTTTTTTTGAGAAGTCCGCTTTTTTATACATAGGGGGCTCCGAAGTCGGGACACCCACAAGCCATTTATCATAAGAACAATATTTTTAGCTAATGGCAAATTTAAAGGATTCAATAAATAAATTAGTGCACATGCTTTTTTAAATAGGTAGTACAAACAAAAGTCTTCTTCATTTATTCGGAACCTTTTAGTGTATTATCCTCTTTATAAAATCCTGTTTAAATAATAATAAATAAATAAATAAATAAATAAATAAAATAGATAAATAAATAAATAAATAAATAAATAAATAAATAAATGATAGATAAGAATAAATAAATAAATAAATAAATAAAATAAATAAATAAATAAAATAGATGAATAAATAAATAAAATAAAAATAAAATAAAAATAAATAAATAATAAATAATAAATAAATAGAATAAATAAATAAAATAAATAAAATATAAATAAATCAATAAATAAAATAAATAAATAAATAATAAATAATAATAAATCAATGATAAATAAATATAGATAAATAAATAAAATGATAGAATAAATAAATAAATAAATAAATAAATAAATAAATGATGATAAATAAATAATAAAATAAATAAATAAATATAGATGATATAATAAATGATATCAATAAATAAATATGAAAATAAATAAATAAATCAATCAATAAATAAATAAAATAAATAAATAAATAAATAAATGAATAGATAAATAGATAAAATAGATATAAATAAGATATCAATGATGAATATAATAAATAGATAAATATAGATCAATAAATAAATAATAGAATGATAAGATAAATTGTTTTTTTTTTAGACAAGTGTTCTCTGATTTTGTGCAATAAAACAAACACTAACCAATGACAAAAATGATGTCACCAGAAAATAAAAAAAGAGAGTAAAAAGTTTTCCAAATATTTCCAAATATATTAATCAGAAACAGCAGCAATTAAAATTGAGACAAAACCGACAAAAATATGTAGCACTTTAA
>JAQIUQ010004571.1:0-35765 GCA_030378365.1 Hybognathus amarus | reverse complement strand
TTAATGTATTGCTGCTATTGATTGATGCACACACACATTTTAACTTTTCCTCAGAATGTTTACATCATTAAAGTTTGCTACTGAAACGCTACATCACATTTCTAGCAATGAGCGGGAAACATTGCTGGTTATTAAATTATTAAACTGTAAAGCTTTACTGGTTAGAGAGGTGCTGAACAGATGCAGGTAATTCACACATCTCTTGATAATGAATTCAAATAAACGCTATAGTTCTTTCATTTCAGATAAATGAAATCTTACACACTAGGCTGACTTTATCTGTCCTGATTCAAGAGTATTGCAGCGCAAACCTCAGCAAAAGCTTTAGGTTGTCAGATCCTGGTTGAATACTCATGTTCTAAAAAGAATTAAAGTCCAATGCATTGAACTTGTTGAATGCAGTGCTGGATATGTTTGAATATGTATTATATTTAGCATAAAGAAAAAGAAGCATAGTTTTAGTACAATTAGTATTATAAATGCCATAGTTTTAATGCAAAAATCACATTAGACATTTTAGTTTTGGGAATTCTCCATATTCTTAATTATGATTATAGGTCTAGTTAAATATTAATGTATTGCAATTATGCAGATATATTAATAGAGTACGAAATAATGTGATATCATCGTAAATATCGATTTTAATTTTAATATATTTTTTACAATATTCCATTTTTTAACTGCATTTTTGATTTACACAGATGTCTAGCCTTCGGGGAGCATGAGATATTTAATTTTATCTTATTGACCTGTAGTATAACACTTCACATATTTAAATGTTATTGATTACAGTAATAAGTAAAGTTTTGTGGCATTGCTGTAATGAATTCATCATGACAGTGTTTGTCGCACTGCCTTTAAACAATGCGAATTACAAAGGACGTGTACTACACTAACAAGAGTGAGAAACTGGACTGAGCAACACCTTGCGGAAGAGAGGCAAGTGGCTGTTCGCTTCCTTCTTCAGGGCTCTAAATATCACACCCGCATGACGTCAGTTTTTCCACTTACTGATACTCACATACACACATCTAAATATAACTTTATGCTTGTACCGGGGCAATAAAACAAGATCAGCTTTTTTAAGAGGTGAGCTATGTAAAGTTAAGACACTAATTCATTTAATGGAACTTCTAATATATGTCTTATTATTTCAGCGCAAAGAGCAGATGAGTCTACAATTTAGAGCTCTGGTTTGGTGAAAATCACACACATTCGAGTAGCCCTCACCGTTAAAGCACTGCTTGTAAGATCATTCATATAAAGAGAACATATCATTAGTCACAGATGAGTAATTTAGACCGTGTTCTAACATTGGGACTCTAGGATGAGTGTTCGCTTACAAAGGCCTGACGATGGCTATAAACTACACTGACAGCAGTCATGGGCTTTAAAATGGGGCAACTGTAGTCAACACCAGCCAAATCACAGCTGAGCTCTGCCCACTGAATCAGTGTTATTACAGTCTTACATATGAAGCCTGTAACATGGCTACACTCATAACAAGTCATTGGAAATGTTATTCTAAGGTCATTTGCTATTGAATACGAATCGGAAATCCATGGAATCAAAGTTTCAGAAGCAACTGCATATGCTAATGACGCTGCAAAAAATTAATGAAAATAATCCAGTATGTCATTGGCATGTTTAATGATTGCCTTTAAACTTGCTTTGACATAAGTCACCTTGTATTACGCATATTTTATTGTATTCTCATATTCCTTATTTTCTAACTTCTTTATTAGAATTACAGTGCATTCAAATTGTGTCCTGTTCTTTAACACCAATTTACCAACTGCTTCTGATTGGCTTAATCTTATATAATTTTTGTCATCAACTACTATCACTTCACCTTTAGCTGTTGAATGGAGGAATAACGACAACATTTACATTATTTATTTAAACATTTTATCATTAATTCTGGTGCATTCAATATTTACTTGCTCCAATAGTTGTTCAGTTAGTTTTTGCCTTGGCTAATCATAGGCCTGATAAATTTTTAGATGATTTGATATTACTATTTTACTTTTGCGCTTTAATGTTGATGTAGGAAGAAACCCTACAACATCATATAAATTATTTAATTTAATTAATTGATTCATCATTATTCAGTGATTCGCTGTTTTTAAACCAGCTGCTTCACTAAACTGTTTTCTATTGGTGAAACTAGAGAGTAATTTATCTTTGTTTGCATTTTTATTTTATTTACAATTTTTGCCTTTAAAAGTGTTGACGTATGAAGAATCTTACACTGATATTTTTATTATTTTATTTCAGTCTGTATTTTTTAATTACAAGTTTGCCCTTTAGGGCCAGTTTGACTCAAACTGCCTTTTGATTGGCTAAACTACAGTGAATTCCTTTTTGTTTTGTATTTATTTTTAATGACTAGTTTTGCTTTAAGGTTTCTAGGGACTCTACATTATATGTTTTAGCATTGTTATTTTAATTTTTCCTCTTTTTATTTTTATTTTTAATTACTATTTTTATTTTCTAAACCTTACAAATGTATAGCTTTAATTATTTGATTAATTTATTTAAACACTATTTATTACATTATTCAGTGCATTCCCACCGTGGTTTCATTCTTTTAATAAATCAATAAATTCACTTAACTGTTTTGATTGCTAATTATACACTAAAATTATCTCTGTTTGTATTTTATTTTTATTCACTATTTTTGCCTTTAAGTGTCTAGTACACAAGGAAAGAACCTTACACTGATTTTTTATTTTTATAAAAAAAAATTCCAATCCCTGTATTTTTAATCACAGCTTCCGTCTTCTAAAGGCCAGTTTCTACCAAACTGCCTTCTGATTGGCTAAATTAGACAGTGAATTCTCTTTCTTTTTGTATTTTATTTTTAATGACTATTTTGATGGGACATTATGTTTTAGCATTGTTATTTTAATTCAATTTTGTCTGTTTTATTTTTCCGTCTTTTTGTATTTAATTTTTAATTATTTTTATTTTCGCTTTCTTATGTAGTTGAACCCAAAACGTATAGCTATATTTATTCATCATTATTTCAGTGCATTCTCACTCGCGTCTGTTCTTTAAACCGGCTTCACCGAACTGCTTCCCATTGGCTGTCAATGACATCACCTGCGCTTCTGCACGCGCCGCTCGCGCTCCTCCTTCCTCCGGGCCGGAGTTTCTCCTCCATCAGCGCACGAGACTTATCAGCAGTGCCAGGCTTCATCTGGTTTAGGGTTGTGCTCAGATCTGAAGTGAGACTCAGTGCGGACCCGCTACAGACTCCAGCTATCTGGAGAGGAGAGAGCAAAGCAGGAACAGAGAGGAGAAATGCTTCCGGGCTTATATCGCACGGTACCGGCTCGAACGGCTCTAGACTAGATTCAGGGTAACTCCCCAAGCACATCGGAAGAAACAAGACGTTGCCGAGAAAACGACGCTAAATGTAAGTCTAACTGCTCATATTTAACTATGAAGAGTTGTTTGAATTGAGAGTGAAGCATCACGAGTCCGACCCATAATACACATATATGATGTGCTTTAAAACCTCATAATTAACATGATGTCGGCAATGACATGCCAGTTCCCCCCTGGAATCAAGCTTGATGTCCGTGCATAACTGCACTGTTACTGGCAGTCACATCAGTCGTGTGTGAGGCTGTAGTTGTGGTGTCTACTCTTGACAGCTTCTGCTGTGCAGAGAAACTGATCTGCAAATTGCATGCATTGTCACCGCATGAAATAATGATGATGTCTAGCCATAGATGCAGAAGCTTTTCATATTTTATTCCCAGCACGTCCACATGCTGTGTTTGGGAATGGGCTGTCCTGTGTGTGTGTGCTCTTTTGAATTTAATGGGGTCAGCTATTTGGTCTTGTACATTTGAGAGTCTCGTGCACTTTTGAGGATCCAGAACATGTAGATTTTCAGTGTGATGTGTTATTCAGTGTTTTAGGTCATTTAAGTGTAAAACTCTTGACAGCCAGGTTCAGTGCAGGTTCAGTTGGGCCTGATGAGTACAGACACAATATATTCGCAATACAATTTTTGGCATTAATATTTGGCATTATCAGGACCCCAAATATTGCCCATTGCATTATTATACACTATATCTATATTGAACATTATATATAGTAGTACTGACACTAAAACTCTGAAAACTTATTATTTTTCCTAATTAAAATAAATAAATAAATTATATATATATATATATATATAATAGTATTTTTTAATTAGGGAAAAATCAAGTTTTCAGAGTTTTAGTGTCAGTACTACTATATATAATGTTTAATATTGTGTATAATAATGCAATGGGGAATATTTGGGGGTCCTGATAATGCCAAATACCTAGTCAGTGAAAGAGTGCATGCATATTCGTCAAAAATAATTCTTTATTTTCAGCTTCAGAATCATGAATATGTTTATTCTGGTGTCTCTATTGTCCTGTGCATTGGGTTTCAAATTTTGCAAATTTTTATTTATATTTTTTAGCTTTATTGTACAGGACATTAGAGATTTGGGAATGGGAAAGCTGTGCGCTGATATGTCGGCACCCACCACAAGGCTGTTCATTTACACCTACAATGTAATCCCAATCTTTGCCTAGTTTTAGCCTAGACGTCTGTGCTGTGTTTGGACGGCTGTTAGACGTCTTTTAAACGTAAACGTAACATTGCTTGCTGGGCATTTCAGCTGAGCAGCCTCTGCACTTCTATATATTTGACCCTCTCCAATCAACTTTTTAATCAAAGTGCGCTGTTCTCCATAACACTGTCTGGAACGGTCCGTTTTCTCAGAGAGAAATGTACAGTACAGTACTGCCTTTGTCCTTAAATAAGGGCCACTTGTTTGACACCAGTTTTTCAGAATGAATAACCTCACTACTGAAGTCCACACGGCTATTATTTTGAACACGTCCCTTTCAGCGAATGATCCGATTACACAGAATAAGCAGCATGCATGTCATGACTGTTGGCTCTGTTGTTTTTCTGTTTCTCTTCTAGCACTGAACTAGTGAAGTATTTGCCATGTAGAAATATAATTTCTACCAAAAACAGTGATTGATCTGGTTAGTGATGTTGGACTGCTATTATTTTAAACACAACTGTGTGTGTATGTATGTACACACTGGTAACTTAAAGGGATAGTTCACCTCAACATGTAAACTCTGTTAGTATGACTCTCTCCCATGTTGTTCAACCCTGTCAGACTTTCCTTCATCTTCCGGACACAAACTAAGATATTTTTGGTTAAATCTGAGAGCTAGATCTCTTCTCCATAGGCTTCCAAGGGATCAAAACTGTCCAGCCCAGAAAGTTATTAAAGACATCGTTAAAATAGTCCAGAGTGACGACAGTGGCTCAAGCTTATGTTTATCAAGTGACGAGAATACTTTCTGTGTGCAAAAAACAAAAATAACGACTTTATTCAACTATTAATTTCCTTCTCTGTTGGCCACGAGATAGTTCACGTAGTTCATGTTCTCTGATTTTGGTTGCCATTTTAAAGCATTTGATATCATTTTAGCTGAGCATACATGTGTGTGTGTGTGTGTGTGTGTGTGTGGGTGTGTGTGTGTGTGTATATATATATATATATAAGCTGTGACATAGTTTTTGTTATTTTTTTGGCTAGTAGAAGTTCTGAAGTGACTTAAAGGGATACTCCACTTTTTTGTGAATAGGCTCATTTTACAACTTCCCCAGAGTTAAACAGTTGGGTTTTACCATTTTCGAATCCATTCAGACGATTTTCTGATATTTAGACGTTTCTGGTCCCAATGAGTTTCTTTTTTCTGCTGAACACAAAAGAAGTTTTAATATATTACCGTTAATGAAGCCATTGACTTCCATAGTATTTTTATTTCTACCATTAAAGTCAATGGGGTCCAACAACTGTTTGGTTAAAGGAGAAGTTCACTTTTAAAAAAACTTTTGCTGATAATTTACTCGCCCCCATGTCATCCAAGATGTCCATGTCTTTCTTTCTTCAGTCGAAAAGAAATTAAGGTTTTTGATGAAAACATTCCAGGATTTTCTCCATATAATGGACTTCAATGGGGTCCAACCGGTTCAAGGTCCAAACCACACACACACAGGTTGTTTTTTTTTTTTTTTTTGGCTAGTAGAAGTTCTGAAGTGGCCGGTTCTGAAGTGACTTAAAGGGATACTCTACATTTTTTGGAAATAGGCTCATTTTACATCTCCCCCAGAGTTAAACAGTTGAGTTTTACAGTTTTCGAATCCATTCAGACAATTTTCCGATATTTAGACGTTTCTGGTCCCAATGAGTTTCTTTCTTCTGCTGAACACAAAAGAAGATTTAATATAGAACAGTTAATAAAGCCATTGACTTCCATAGTATTTTTATTTCTACCATTGAAGTCAATGGGGTCCAACAACTGTTTGGTTAAAGGAGTAGTTCACTTTAAAAAAAAAACTTATGCTGATAATTTACTCGCCCCATGTCATCCAAGACGTACATGTCTTTCTTTCTTCAGCCGAAAAAAATTAAGGTTTTTGATGAAAACATTCCAGGATTTTCTCCATATAATGGACTTCAATGGGGTCCAAACGGTTCAAGGTCCAAATGAGAGTTTCAGTGCAGCTTCAAACGACCACCAGACGATGAATAAGGGTCTTATCTAAAATGAGTTGTAAAATGAGCCTATTTCCAAAAAAAAAGAAGCTGAGTATCCCTTTAAAAATGTAGAATGGTGACATTAAAAGTCCACGGCGATGCTGATCTGATCTGTGTTGTGTTCCTCAGATCGTCTGGTCGTCTGAGTTCTCCGTGGTCTCTCCATGCCTCCGTCTCCTCTAGACGACAGGATTGTGGTGGCGCTGCCAAGGCCTTTACGCCCTCAGGACCTCGGACTGCGCCGGGACACCAGCTCCCTGGAAGAAGCCATCGAGGTGAAGATCCAGGACACCAAGCTTTCGTATATGCCCTCGTCCAGCGGCTCCACGCGCTCGCTGACGTGTGGATGCAGCAGTGCCAGCTGTTGCACCGTGACCACCTACGAGAAAGACGTTCGGGTCAGCGCCAGCAGTCCTAACTTAAACTCTGGCGTGGATATGGCGTTCACGTGCCGGTGGGACACGGGAGTGCGCCGAGTCTCACCTCAAGCTTGATTAGGGGGGGCATGCGGGTCATCCACCCTAACGAGCTTGCTCAAGAAGCTCACGCAATGCCCGCTGGGACACCCGGTCGGCCCGGTTCCGGTCATCATCGACTGCCGGCCGTTCATGGAGTTCAACAAGAGCCACATCCGAGGCGCCGTGCACATCAACTGCTCGGATAAGATCAGCCGGCGACGGCTCCAGCAGGGGAAGATCACGGTGTTCGGATCTCATCTCCTGCCGGCACAGCAAGGACTCCTTCAAAGGGATTTTCTCCAAAGAGTTGGTGGTGTACGACGAAACCACGGTGGATCCGGGCCGGCTTATGCCCTCGCAGGCCCTGCATGTGGTTCTGGAGTCGCTGAGGAGGGAAGGGAAGGACCCCGTCGTTCTTAAAGGTTAGTTGCTGATGAACGTTTCGAATCATTCGAATGCTATTTCTTACGACTTCTGAAAATCTTCTTAAAGGAATAGTTCACCTAAAAATTATTATTCGGTCATGTTGTTCCAAACCTGTATGAGTTGACTTTTATTTACTTACCCCCATGTCATCCAAGATGTCCATGTCTTTCTTTCTTCAGTTGAAAAGAAATGAAGGTTTTTGATGAAAACATTCCAGGATTTTCTCCATATAATGGACTTCAATGGGGACCAACCAGTTCAAGGTCCAAATGAGAGTTTCAGTGCAGCTTCAAAGGGCTTTAAAATGACACCATACGAGTTTTATAAGCACAAATGCTCGCGCTTGTTCTGTTCTGTGGTGCGCGTTGAACAAATTTCAACAAATCAAAATGAACAAATTTTTTTTTCGCAGTCATTTCGTTCATTTTGTTCGTTGAATCAACCAAATGACTTGAAAAAAGATTTATTCATTTTGATGAACAAGTTCGAACAGGAGAGTCACGAATGTGCATCACAGAACAAAGCATGGTGAGCATTTGTGCTTATAAAACGTAAACTTTTTTATTTATTTTTGAAATGACTGCTCGTTTCGTTAGATAAGACCCTTATTCATCGTCTGGTGTCGTTTATAGCCCTTTGAAGCTGCACTGAAACTCTCATTTGGATCTGGAACCGTTTTGGTCCCCATTGAAGTCCATTATATGGAGAAAATCCTGGAATGTTTTCATCAAAAACCTTAATTTCTTTTCGACTGAAGAAAGAAAGACATGGACATCTTGGATGACATGGGGGTGAGTAAATTATCAGCAAAAGTTTTTTTTAAAAGTGAGCTACTCCTTTAACCAAACAGTTGTTGGAACCCCATTGACTTCAATGGTAGAAATACAAATACTATGGAAGTCAATGGCTATATTAACTGTTCTATAAATCTTCTTTTGTGTTCAACAGAAGTAAGTCATTTTTGCATGAACTATCCTTTTAAGAAAGATGATTAGGATAAGAATTATAATTTAAAGAACTATAAAAAATCATCAATGAGGAGGAAAGGACCCCGTCGTTCTTAAAGGTTATTTGCTGTCGTTGAGCGTGTTGGGAAACGTTTTGATCATTCATCAAGTCTTATTAAAGGGATATTTTACCTTAAAATTCTAAAATTCTCTGATTATTTGCTCACCCATAAACCTGTATGAGTTTCTTCCTTCCGCCGAACACAGGAAGATGTTTGGAAGAACCAAGAACTTAAGAGTTGTTGGACCCCATCGATCTCAGTAGTAGATATACAAAAAATTATAGAAAATATATAAATAGAAAATATCAAAATAGAAGAAAGAAACTCATACAGGTTTGAAACTTATTTTCAGGTGAACTACCCCTTTAAGAACCATTTTTGGTTTCTGGAGAGTGAGCAGTTCTTAAAAGAACATTTTAATAATCTTAAGAATCCTTTTCACCCCAAAGAACCTTTTGTGGACTGGAAAGATTCCATGGATATAAAAAAAGTATTTTTAATAAAGGACCTTTATTTTTTAAAACTGTAAGTTAAATGTTAAATAACTTTTTAATTTTTGAAGAACTGCTTCTTGAAAATGAAAAAGATGTTCTCAAATATTTAAAGTTTTACATAATAAGTGCATCTTTTTTATTTTTAAGAAGAAAACCGAAGACAATGGAGGATATCCTAACTTTAAGATGTGACTTGCAATGTTTTTAAAGTAAATTATTTTCAGGAACTTATATATTAGAACATTTTGTACTATTCCCCCAAACATTTCCTATTTTCGTAAGTCAGAAAATTGCAGTAAAGAGGTAATTTTGTTCATAAGAATTGTTTTGTGCCCTTTAACTTTCACAGTCATTTGAGTCTAGCAGAACTAGAGCTCCTTACTTCTAGAATGACTCGTTATTTAACGCCTACTTTTTGTTTCACTGTCATATGATCTATTTCAAACATCATTCTGTGCTCTTAAAGACGTTAAACATGCCTCTGCTTGGAATTTTTTGAAGCAACGCTTTTGAATAATCATATGGGACTTTTACATAAAAAATATTTTTAGTGTAATCTTTGTTTGCCACCGTTTAAGTCTTGACTGTTTGTCTGATACACTACCATTCAAACGTTTGGGTGTATATATATATATATATATATATATATATATAATAGGGATGTACGATATTTGATTTTGGCAGATATTCAATATGCCGATATTTTCAAACTAATTTGGCCCTATACCGATGTATTTTTATTTTTTTTGTGCAAATTTCTTGCTGATAATTTACTCACCCCCATGTCATCCAAGTATCCACGTCTTTCTTTCTTCAGTCGAAAAGAAATTAAGGTTTTTGATGAAAACATTTCAGGATTTTTGTAGCTCTCCTGTTTGAACTCGTTCATCATAACGAATCGAGATCTTTTTCCGAGTTAATTCGCTTCGCTTCCGTTCGTTGAATGAACCTAATGACTCGGAAAAGATTTGGTCATTTTGATGAACGAGTTCGAACAGGAGAGTCACAAACGTGCATCACAGAACAGAGCAAGGTGAGCATTTGTGCTTATAAAACTTAATCTTTGTTATTTATTTATTAAATGAGCGATCGTTGATTTATCTTGTTGCGTTAATAAGGCTCATGTTGAATGATAAATGGTTATACATCACCCATATGTTCTGCATCCACAGACAAGCCGGACCGTACAGTAAACCGGTTACACGGTCGTTGAGTATTGGCATGTCCATGTGTTCTCGCTGCGAGGGTCATGTGATCAGTGTGTGGCCGTGTTTCTCCTTGTGTGTGGAGAGTCAAGGGACGATGGCAGAGTGTGTCCATCTTACTGAAAATGCACCAAATTGGGCATATCTGTTGTTGCATATAAGCTAATCCCAGAAGGCAACACTGTAAAAAATTTGCTGTAATTATGCAGCAGTTTGCCAGTAACTTACTGTAGATTTAAATTAATGTATATTTACTGGCAACAGTTTGTTCAAAGTTAAATGAACATTTAACATTAATGTCTTTACATAATAAAACTCTAAAACTAATGCAAAGCATTCTGGAAAACCAGAAATCTTCATCAATCTTTTTCAGTTTTTTTTTCCTTCAGATTTTGGTTCCCAGAATGCTTTGCATGATGCTGTTATTTTAGTTTTATTCTGTAAAGATAAAGACTTGTTAATGTTTAATGTTCATTTAACTTTGAACAATCTGTTGCCAGTAAATAACATCAATTTAAATCTACAGTAAGTTACTGGCAACTAGCTGCTAATTTACTGTAATTTCTACAGATTTACAAACTTTTATTCATCGACGTCTGTGACCGGAGGAAGCGCAGATGTCCAGTGCGAACCGGTTAAACATTTATCAGAAGTGTGTTTGCTTGTTTGCTGATGTTTGTTCTTTATCATCAGTGTTTCAGCCGCTGTTTGCTGAGAGCTCAGGGGTTTCCAGACAGTAACATAACTTCTAAATTATAATATATCATAAAAAAGATTAATAATAATTAGAATTTATTATGCCTAATATAATAATATTTATTGTTGTGTTTTACATTGTATAGCAACATCATCACTTATATTTAATAATATTATAATTAAATACTATAATATTAATTATATAATGTAATTATAATTATATAATATTCATATTTCATTAATTATTGCTTTGGGTAAAAGTGCTTAATTGTAAATGAAAATGATAGAAATATATATTTTAAAATGGAAATAGAGATATTATGTTATATAATATACTTGTATAAATAAAATAATGATAATGTATATAAAGTAATATTATGATTAATATTTTTAATCTCATTAAGTATTATAAAATGGAAATGGAGATTAAATTAGTTTGTTATAAAAGACATAATTATTATATACAAATGATTATCTGAAATAATAATTAAGTATATAACATAATTATAATTATTATTAGTTAGAATTAATAATGTTTTAAATAATTATCGCTTTGTATAAAATGTACATTATATAGATTATATAATAATTTAGAAATCGAGATATTATATTATGTGATATTATTTACTTATAATAATATAATTTATATATTAATTCTTGATATAATATACTGTGTATATGTGTGTGTGTATATATATATATATACAAGCGCAATTTCTGTCATTTTATACATGTTTCTTAAATGTGAATTTATATCTCATATAACCTGTGATAAGCACTGACTGGTCTCCAGGATATAGTATTAATCATCCAGCATGCAAATAAGACAGATACTCATCACGCGATCTAGAATTTATCCAACCTGAAATGCAAATTGCACGCAAAATGTGTGTGTGTGTGTGTGTGTGTGTGCACCTGACCTCAAAAACAGGACACATCTCTTATGAGAGGAATGAGCACACAACTGCCTAGACTTTTATAGACTGTTGCTACTGTACATTTAAAATAATGAAGGACAGAAACACATATAAACACTATAATAAGTGAATTAAAGTGTCATGCTTCTTCAAGGAGATTTAATTTTGATTTATCAACTATAGTTTTAGGTTCTTTCTGTTGGTGTTGTGCAGTGATGTTTGTATTTTCTGTTATTGTGAACCCAAATAAATTAAACGCCCTTATATAATGCCCTTTTCACAAGATGTAAATCTCTGAATGGTTATTTGTGAATTTACTTTATGTTGCTGATGTGGAGTTATCTTTTAGTTATTGATTATTAGCATATTCTGTCTTGATCATCTATAAATCGCGTTTCCGGGTGGGGTTTATGTAAATTTTAGGGATGGTGATGTCACCAACACAGGAGGAAGCTCGTGTAGTTCTTCCAGCCATTTGTTGTAGTCCTTAAAAAATGATTTCTTTAAAAGCAATATATCTCACTTTGAGTGTTGTAACTTTTCATACTGTATGTTTACGCTCATACAGCAACATTACACAAGTTAACAAAGTGAAATCATAATCAACCACCCCTTTAAAGGTGCTTTATGGAACTTTTTTACTTATGTAAAGCATAAAAAGAACATTTAGATTTAGGAAACATGCTTCACATACTTAGGGCCCTAATAATTTCCGCGATCACGGAATAAAAAGCACACTCTTTTTACAACTAAAATAACAGTAAAGGGTAGAAAAATTAATTCCCAAAAATTAAAACGGAAAAAACAGAATTTGCAAAAATTAAAACGGAAAAAACGGAATTTGCGAAAAAATAAAATGGAATTTGGGAAAAAATAAAACGGATTTTATAGGGCCCTACAGACCTCTGAAACCACTTCCACATCCAGTTATTTTACTTACACTTTCGGTATTGTCAGTCTGTTGTTGTTTTGGTCTGTGTGACTCCGCCCACTGCCAGTTCACCCAATAGTACTTTTTTCGACACCCCGGGATGTCAGTCTGGCGGGAAACACAGCGTATTGCAGCCATGGAAACGAGCAAAGAAATCCATCCATCCATGAATGATCAACTCATTAACTTACTCAATGGCTTTCATTGCCAGTTGTGCTCGTTTCTGTTGCGCTGTCCTTTAAACTGGCGCCTCAGTCTGAGGTGGAAACAACGATCTCTGATATTTTGTATTTGGACTGCAGTACCGATATCGACCACTAGCTGTCTTCCTTTAAAGTAATAAATGTTTTTGCATTGGTCTCTAATAGAAGGCCTTTCCGGGTTTCGGCAGAACCACGATGATCTGTGTGAACACTCGCTTCACCTGGAGGAAGGACCGGACGGCAGTACCGCGATGGGCCTGTCGGGGCGCTACCTCATTCCCCTGCCCTCCACACCTGACATCGAGAACGCGGAGCTGACGGCCATCCTGCCCTTCCTTTACCTGGGCAACGAACGCGACGCTCAAGACCTGGAGTTGATGCAGCGCATGAACATCGGGTTCATCCTGAACGTCACCACACACCTGCCGCTCTTCCACTACGATCTCGGCCTCTTCAACTACAAGCGCTTCCCCGCCACCGACAGCAACAAGCAGAACCTGCGGCAGTACTTCGAGGAGGCGTTCGAGTTCATAGGTATGATGTTAAAGAGAAGAGTAGGCAATCCCATGACACCTGACGAGGATGTGTTCGGGTTATATTCCAGCCCCAAAAGAAAGAGGAATTAAACTTTACTAGAACAAAATCAAGCATTTTCTTTTTTATAATAAGCCTATATATATATATATATATATAGATGCAATCAGATGCAATATCAGATGCAAAAGCCTCTAAATGCCATTTGAAATTTTCTTCTAAAATGACCATTTTTATCAAATTTGTATATTTAAGTTCAGTAATTTTACTTTAATGACAATTAATAGGTAATCTTCATTGCCATTTAAGTGAAATTACTGAACTTAAATATACAAGCTTGATAAAAAGGCATTTAGAGGCTTTTGCATCTGAACTCTTCTATATAAAATGTGTGCATGTATGTCTATACACACACACACATATACATATATATATATATATATATATATATACATAATATACTTTAAAATTATATATATATATATATATATATATATTTAATTACTAATAAATGATATAATATAATAATATAATAAAACATTATAATATTAAAACATTATAATTAAAAGCATTATACTTTACAATTGATCTGTAACTATATATATATATATATATATATATATATATATAATTAATTAATAATATTTTTATAATATTATATTATTATAATTATCTATATTATAATCATTATATTAATATTAATAAAATGATAATAGAACATTAACCATACATTTATGTATATTTATACATACTATAAAAATAAGATAATTCATATATAATACAGATTTATAATGAATCATTATTTTTAAAAAATATATAAAAATAGTTACATTTTATGTATAATTATATATAACACATTATATATAATTAATCATTACATTATATTAACTAAAAAAATTATAATAAAATTAAGTTTTACAAACTAATATGTACACACATATATATATATATAAAAGGGACACTTTAGTGAGCAGAGGCATTAGTGACTTGACAAATATTTTAGAAATTGAAATATTTCTGGCATTTTCCTAAAAGCCAGTGACGGTGGGTCTGTTTGACACAACAGCTCCATCATGTTGATTGTGTTGATCTCTGCTCAAGCTCATTCTGGTGTGTTTTCTGGTCCACAGAAGAGGCCTCATCAGGCCGGTCGAGGACTCCTCATCCACTGCCAGGCCGGTGTGTCTCGATCCGCCACCATCGTCATCGCGTACCTGATGAAACACACCTGGATGACCATGACTGACGCCGTACAAGTTTGTCAAATCCCGCGGCCCATCATCTCGCCAAATCTCAACTTCATGGGTCAGCTTTTAGAGTTTGAAGAAGACCTGAATAACGGCGTCACTCCACGGATACTCACGCCCGAAACTTACCGGCGTCGAGACCGTCGCATAAGATCTCAATTCCCACTTGGAATATGCTCTTGTTGCCATTTTAGACACTCTCTTGGACAAGGATTTGGAGACTTGCATGTGGAAAGCGACCCGTCCTGTGAGTGTTCATTCAGCCAAACACTGTGTTGCGGTCACTTTTGATGGCCTTCTTGGCCACTGGTACTGGCTAAAGCCCCCAGAGGAGTCTGGGAAATCAAGGCTTGTATCATTCTTCTAAATCTATTTTTATACAGGAGCGCGATGTACAGCACTGTGCAATAATCCACAACCGGGTGTGTGATGATGTGTATATAACGATACGAACACTGAGACTTCCGGCCCACCTGGTTAGACGTGCTTCTTTTGTGTTTTTGTCACTGGATCTTTTCATTTAAGTTCAGTTTCAGATGACGCAATGCACTGATTTTCTCTTCATGACATTTAAAATAGTCAGCAGTAGGGATGCACCGATATGAACATTTTGGCCGATAATCGATAATTCTTTATATCTGTAAAGCCGATAACCGTTAATTCTTTATATCTTAAAGCCGATAACCGATAATTATTTATATTTGAAAGCCGTAGAATCATAATTCTTCATATTTGGAAGCCTATAACCAATAATTCCTTATATTTAAAAGCCGACAATTCGATAATTCTTTACATCTAAAAGCAGATAACCGATAATTCTTTATATTTGAAAGGTCGAGAACCGATAATTCTTTACATCTGAAAGCTCGATAATCATAATCTCTTATATCTGAAAGCAGTATAACCGTATAATTCTCCACATTTGAAAGGTCGATAACTCGATAATTCTTTATATCTGAAAGCTTAATAATCGATAATTCTTCACATTTGAAAGGTCAGAATCATAATTCTTTATATCTGAAAGTCTGAGAATCCAATAATTCCTTTATATTTGAAAGCCGATAATTCTCTTATATTGAAAGCCAATAACCGATAATTCTCTCATATTTAAAAGCTGATAACCGATAATTCCTTATTTAAAAGCCTGATAATTATTTATAATTAAAAGCCGATAGACCGATAATTCCTTCTATTTAAAAGCCGATGAACTGATAATTCCATCTATTTAAAAGCTGATAACTGATAATTCCCTCTTTTTAAAAGCCAATAACCGACAATTATTTATAATTAAAAGCCGATACCCAATAATTATTTATATTTGAAAGGAGATAACCGTTGATTCTTTATATTTGAAAGCCGATAACCGATAATTCTTTATAATTTAAAGCCAATAACCGATATATTGGCCTATAAATCTAAATTCAAATTTTAATATAATTTTTTGAGAGCCTGATTACAAATTCAAAAGCCACATCCCAAAACACAATTGTATAAAGTTCTCATTATAGTTTCATGCAGATGATACAGATTTTGCGCTGCACATGTTGCACTTTACTGTATTTCCTTTTTTGAAGTGATTCCAATCATATTTCAAGCTATCAAAACCATCATGTTGAACAGTCTCATCTGAAGTGTCTCAGCTGGAGGAAATAATACATTAATCATCAGCTTTAATATATCGGCCAAATGTTCTTATCGGGCCAATAACGATAACATTAAAAATGATCATATATCGGCCTATACCGATATATCGTGCATCTCTTAGTCACCAGCTTTAAACATGTCTTGTGTGAGCATTAATGTCTTTATTATCTCTGACAATCAAGAACAAACCTAATTAGAATGTCCTTTCAAAATAAAGGATTGCATGATTACCACAGGCGTTTGGACAAGAAGTATATTACTATTATATCATCATCCAAGACTAAACCAGTTGCTTGAAGATTAAACGAGTGATTAAATGACATGAGAGTGAGTAAATCATTTTAATATTCCTATTTGCTTTTTTAAGTCACCGTTTGCACTTTCATATTTGTACTTCCGCTTCTGTAAGTGTGTGTTTGAGAACACATGAGAACAGTATATTATGCTTGTATGTATTTGTATGTTTTTCAGCTTGGATGATTCACTGTGAATGGTGTAAGATTCGAAGGCTTGATGTTTGCGCGCTCAAACACACACACAAACACACACACACACACACGTCGTCAGCCGTCAGTAAGAATTGTGCCTCTATCGGTGCCTTAACTTATATTCTGTGACTTTAAACGGCTTTAGAACTTTTCTTAAATTGTCTTTAGCGCAAGGATGGTTCTGTGAGGTGCTAGAATGTGCTAGAAAAAGCAAAAGGTTGATTTTTTTTTTTTATCACGATTATGTGGTTTATGTGTGGACAGTACCTTCTTATTAACTCAAACGCTGTGAAATAACAAAACTCTGGGCTTGTCAAATGCATATTAGTAACAGCTTATCATTCTTCTTTACCTGCAACCTGTCAGGCTGTAAAAAATATGTATTTTTCATTTTTCAGCTTTACATTAACATCTTGCACTTTCTAACTAATTGCTTATTGCTGCTTTTAGAAGTAGTACAACTAGAATTGGTACTAACATTGGACATTGAAAAGTTATATAGTTATATATATATATATATATATATATATATATATATATATATATGCACACACGCTCACACACAATGACTTAACTTGAAATAGTTACCAGAGATTCTCAGAATCAATGAAAGCAGTCTTTATTATTATTATAAATAATAAAAGCCCAGCCAGCATACTTGATATCTAACTAAATAAATGAAATAAACATGGTTTCATTCAAACCAGTAGATCAGACACTGTGTCAAGTCTCAGAAAACATCTTTCTTTTCTCCTTCTCTCCTCCTGCAGCTTCAGTCTCCAATGAACATGTTGGATGATAAAAATGGAATGCAAAGCACATTTGTAATATTTTAATGCTTTCCTGTATACAGAGTAAAAGGTGCAGATTCTGTTCCTTTGGTGTTCAGCTGATGCGAAAGGTGTGTGTGTGTGCGTATCGACCCGTAGCATCTGAATCCGCCTCAGGATTTAAAGGGCAAAAACTCTCCGGGCTGCGCTCATCCCATTTTGCAGCCGCAGACGGTACACATATTTGCCAATGGATTTCTATGCATTGTTTATATTTTTGCACTGACTTAAAAAAAAAAAAAGCTTTTCATTTTTATTATTTTTTTTAAATAAATATTATTATTATTATTTTTCCCTCAAAGGTGCTATGACGTCTGGAGGCCTTCCACGATGTTTTTGCATGACCCGCTTTGGTAAAGTGTCTTCCTGTAAGCCAAGAGCTCTCTTTAAATGTCAGAGTTCAAAACACTGTTATTTTGTAATGTGGGGTTTGGAAAAAAAATCCAAAAAAAAAACGATTCTGAATGACTTATTTAGTGTTTATGGTTGCTCTGACTATGGTTGCATCACTGTAAGTATATTTGTAACTCTATAACTCTGTGTATCCACCCAGCAACATGATTAAAAAAGACACTTTAGAAATCGTATAGCAACACCCTGGCAACCAGCCACAACACTTAAGCATGGGCATCTAAAATCTGCTCTGAGTCAGAGGTGTTATTGTTACTCAAAACTAAAGATTAAACTATTAAGAAGCTGAAGTAAAATAGAACACAAATATTAGATTAAAAACTTAACTTAAAAACAAATTACAAAAGTTGAAAACTAAATTAAGTTGAAGTACTAGAAGTTTTGCATATATTGGCCTGTTTTAGGACCATTAACATTTTGTTGCATTCTGATAAATATTAGATGACTATTAGATATTATATTATATAGATATTAGGTGAATATTAGATTTGTCAACCTTGAATTTAAAATCTAAAATAATATTTTATTCATATATCACTGAAAAAAGTATAAAAAGTTCATTTTAAAAATGACTTTTTAAAGGTAAAAAGTAGCCTATATATATATATATATATAGAGAGAGAGAGAGAGAGAGAGAGAGAGAGAGAGAGAGAGAGAGAGAGAGAGAGAGAGAGAGAGAGAGAGAGAGAGAGAGCAAAATCAACACAATCAACTTGGATGTTTAAGTCGTTTTAACTTAAATTTCATTAACCTGACTTTTAAAAAATGAGTAATTTATATACCAACTGAAATAAATGTATTAAATGATGTAGGCCTACTGAAAATGACTAAAACCAAAAGATTAAAGCTCAATGGAAACATTTTAAGACAAACTAATAAAAAAATGGGGAAAAAATATTAAAACTAAAAGTGAATATAAAAATAATTGGTAATTCAAAATATGAATAGGCCTACATACTAAAATAAAGAAATAAATTGCACTTACATTTTCTTAAGAACATGAAAAAAAGTCTTTTGTAATATATAACGCTTAATATGTATTAAAATCGGACAAAATGTCACACACTCGACCCTGAGTCGGTCTATATTTGCTCTGTGATATTGTCCGGCTGGGAGGCTTGAATTCTCCCCGCAGGAACAAGAGGCCAAAAATAGTTTTTAGTGTGGTTTCTAATTAGAAGTGATGAGAGTCCCGCCTCATTAATTTGGTCCAATGGTTGCTGTCAGTCTTTCGCACTAGAATAGCCGTGATCACAGTCTGACGGCCGGGATCCGTGTTATGGACGTATTAGGCAAAGCATGAGCAGAAAGGAGGAGCTCGGGGTTTGCTCCTTCATATCTCATGAGTCCGTTCAACATGCGTCTCAGATGCTTCTCCTTATTAATACACTGCAAAAAGATTTTCTTCCTCAGTTTTTTTGTTTTGAAGAAAACCAATCTGACCCAAATGGGATCTTTTTCTGTGGAGAGCAATCGAACAAACCAACGTAAAGTAAATTCTCACCAGGATTAGAAACTGAGACACACTGATTTGCTTGTATCATGGGAAGTGAAACCATGTAACTCCCTTGGGTCTGATTCGGGTCAGCTGTCGGGGAATGTCCCACCTTACAGACATTTCTAAAGTGTGCCATGACTGAATATAATCTCTTCATTCAGCTTATTAAACTAGAAGATCCTCTGCGAATCCCTGATCCAAGACCTTCAGGACTCCAGTGTTACTCTCATCTGTGTATGTAGTTATGTGTATGTTTGACTGTAATCATATTTCTGTAAGTCATATTTGAATGAAAATAAATCATAATTTTGCATATATAGCCTACGTCTGACCTAAACGTTTGCTTGTTTTTTGCATTGTGATACACTTTCCATGCCAATAATGCACATTACACCTCATATTCTCATCGGTTACAGTTAACTAAAACTAAAGTCATTAAAAAAATAGGGCTGTCAAATGATTAATCGTGATTAATCGCATCCAAAATAAAAGTTTTTTGTTTAAATAATATATGTGGGTGCTCTTTGTATAATTATTTGATATATATATATAATACACACACGCTTGTAAGAAATATTTTTATGTATATACTGTATATAGATTTATATATAATTTATATTATATATAAATATAAATATTTTATATATAAATAATATTTTCTTGAATATTCATGCATATATGTGTGTATTTACATATATATGCAAAATAATTATACACAGTGCACCCACATATATAATGTAAACAAAAACTTTTATTTTGGATGTGATTAATCGTGATTAATCATTTGACAGCCCTAAAAAATCGTTATTTAAAATCAAATACACTTTAAAGGGGTCATATAATGCCATTCTTGTACACGTTAATATAAATCTTTAGGGTCTAAATGAAAACTTTGTAATATACTTTAATTAAAAATTGTCATTAGTATTGTTGTAAGAAAACTAATTTTACCTGGGCAGTGGGCAAAAAAACAGCTTTGTTTTCAGCACGCCATTTAAGTGCATGTGTCTTTAAATGATAATGAGCTTTGCTGACTCCGCCCCTCTGTTCTGGGCCTTTTTACACAATGCATGTTGCCTTGACAACATTTGAGGGTATATTTAGAGAAAAGAATGGGTGCGGGAGTCTCTGAGGACACGTCTGTACAACATATCAGTTTGAGTCGGACCCGGGCTCTGTGTTGAAATATTGATGGATTTTCAAACGGTTTGGCTTTTTACAAACGTTATTAACGTGGCTATACTTCTGGATGATTATTTATTGATACACTTATTATTCATAAGTGTGCAGAGTCATAACTACATCTCTGACTTTTATAACAAACAAAACCGTTTGAAAATCGGTAGAAAATTGAGCAAGTTACGGCTATTTAAAAAGTACATGCGCCATTAAAACGGAATGTTACGAGTGAGCGAGATGCCTGTGGCAAGATGGCCGCCAGTGTGGACGTCGACCTCCATTGGCCAGCAGCGCAGATCAGACATAGCCTTTATTATGGATATCTATGGTTATTTCTGATTAAATGCATGAATTAAACAACATTATGATTTGCACAGATATAATAAATATTGCAATATTCCATAAAAAAACAAGAATTGTCCATTTTGATTCTATGGTGACTTTAGGATGTTCTGCTGGCTGTTGGTTAGATGCTAATAAACAGAGTAAGACACGCTGCCCTTAAACAATGTCATTACTTTCCACTTTTAAACCTCATGTATACAGTAAGTGTGTTTTTGCTGGTTACTGTTGCTCTGTGTGTCTGTGCCCCACTTCAGCTCTGTCCTGTTTGCAATGAGAATACTTACACTCTATATGAAACCTCTCTCGAGACAACAGCTGCAGACTTTAACAAGCAGACCATAACACCACCGCCTGTATATCACACTCTAAAAATGCTACAATGAAGACACACAACCCCATAAGGTCAGTTCAAAAATAATCAGGTCATGAGATAAAAATTGCACTTAGAAAATGAATATAGAGGGAATGGCAATCCCGGCTCATACCTTTTGATTAGAGACACAGAAAAAAATCGAATACAGAATTCAGAAAATTTTAGCAATGGCTCATTAAAGTTTAAGTATTTCATTTCAGCACTGACATAAATCTTATAACTCTTGGTAAAATGACTATATAGCAAAAAAAATTGTCTGTTTATCATATATCAGCTTCAGGAAACAAATGATATAATGCACACTATGCACAGAAAAAATATATAAATATATATATATTAATGCATTAGAAAATGTTCTGCCCGGATATTATTGCCTCCTAAAATCTAATTTTTTAATGCAAATCCATTTAATATTTACAGGCAGCATTATCCCAGTGTGTGTGTTGGTTGTTATATGCACAGTAAACAGAGGGTAAACAGAAGCAGTAATATAAAGGCTACATTTGGCATTGGGCGAAGGGTTAAGATTCTCCGTTGTAATGAGAGCCATAATGAAAATCTGTCCTTGCATAGCTGGAAGAAATCGCTCTGCATTTAGATGTAATGTTAAGATGCTTCCCTGTTTAGTTCTAGCCACATGTCCTGGATCTAATTTTAGCCTGAAAATATGAAACAGTCACAATAAAGGAGCTATTTATAATGGCTGTGCTGTTTTGGGGGCACGGAGTTATCTCAAAATGACAACATCACATTACTGAGTATAGCAGGAGTATGATAACAGAGGCGGTGATTTCAGATGCCTGCACAACCGTGCACAGAGAAGAGGCTATATCTCGTCAACATGTCGGATCTATTGTATTTAAGTTTTAAGGATATACTCTTAAAACTGTGTATTTTAATGCTCACCCCAAGTGCCTTGCCCCATAGACTTCCATTGTAAATGCATTACAGTAAAAAAAAATTTTTAGTATACCTTGTGAAATTAAACTTTTTAAAAGTAGCCTACTTCAAAAAAAAAAAAAAAAAAAATATGTGTAAAAAATCATGAGGGCACCTTTAAGGGGCAACTTTCTCTTTTTTTAAGTTTAGGGGCGTTTTCAACTTATAATGTAAAATTTTTAACGCATGTCAGCCGTTCATTTACGCGACAACAGCGTTTTCGCGACCTGAATTTTTTTTTGAAAACGATCAAGCATCGTTGCGATTCGTAGATTTTTAAGGATTATTTGCTGATCAGAAAGTTTAAAAGAACAGCATTTCTTTGAACTAGAAATATTTTGTATTTAAAAGTCATTAAATCAAAATTTAATGAAACATGCTTGATATAACTAATAATAAAAAATATTTAAAAAAGTTAAATTTGGTAAAAGTATGGTAATACAATACTTCCAAACCATTATTTTGAATATCAAATACAAAATTCTAATGTGATCAGTAGTACATAAACAGTGCAGTCCATGCTGTTGTTTACGTCCGAGTGCCTCCATAATGGCCGCTCATCCGGGTTACCGCCCAGAATGCTGACGTCGGTTCCCGCTAAAGGAGCTGCGCGCGTCAACCACATACTGACGAGTCTGACAGGAGGATGACGGGTTCTGAGGTAACTGAGGTAAGACACTTTTATCAAACGACAAATTATTATACAAATTGTCAAAATTCGTTTTTACATTGTATAGTTGTGCTATACTTGAGGTACCGGAGCTTGGGTGAGTAAAGTGTAGGTAATGTAATCTAAAGCTTCAATGCAGAGATTAGTCGAAACCAGTCCTATGTAAAACAAATAAGAAAACAATAAACATGCTTTGGTATTTCTTATGTCATAATTATGACATATAGGCCTAAACCATAGCCTATTATGAGAATAATAAATCGAAATTGCGACTTTGGAATTATTTGTGTCATAATTATGACAAAAAGTGTCATAATTATGACAAAAAGTACAGTTATGTGCTAGCCTAAAATAAAACAAATATTAGTTATTGATATATTAAATTACATTCGATGAAAATAAATACTTACAAAAAGTTATTAATTCAATTAAATAAACAAATAATACAATTAATTGTTCAGTGTATGATTGGGTGTTTTTTACATTTTAAGATGGGTTTCCTCACACGAGGATGATCATTAAGGGTTCGTGGCATTTAAAAAAGACTAAAGAAATATAAAGCTTGAACTGTCAATAAAAAAAAATTGATAAAACCTTACACAAATCTAAAAGGAAACACTGCACTACACATGTAAAACTCACTTGTAGGCACAAAAAATGAGAAAGAATCTCTAATCTGTGTTGGACTCGAGTGCCACCTTGTGTGTGAGTAGGGAACCTTTCTTCATGTTGTGAGGATGTCCAGTTTAGTTCTAGTACAGTTTCACAAATTGAGCTTCATGAAGAAAACTGCAGGAGTTGATAATAAAAACAAACAAACGAAAAAAAAACTATGAAGACTGTGTGTTAAGAACTAGTCTGAGCGTCTAGAGGTTAGTTTGGTGTAACGTTTTTATGTAACAGATTTGTAACTGTAAAAAATGAGTTGACTAACATAAGTGCAATTCCCACAATTCAATTCACACAAGTTCCTTACTTGAAACACACAATTCCTTACTTGAAATAAAATCTATGTAATCTGAAATTAAATAAAATATAAAGATTGCCAGTAGCCAAGGCCGAGTTTCACATTTTCATTTAGTTTAACTTGATACTAAAATAAAACTCTCTAAAAGTCATTCGCGGAAGTATCAACTTTACGTTGATTGTGCCTCGGCTTGGCACAGCGTGGATGAACACGATGTTTGAGGAGAATGTGTGTGTATCACACTGATTATATTTAACAATCACTTATTATATCAAGTCAAAGCGTGCAAATTATACTTTTTTTCTCAAATTGTTAATGTTCAACAACATGTGAAGCACTTTGGACACCTGGAGGCTGCTATAAAGTGCTATATAAATAAAGATTGATTAATTGACTGAACAACATCAGCGTTGCTCGAGTAGCCTAGTGCCCTTCCGAGATGTATCCTTGTTTTCGTATGGGCCGGTTGCGGTCTCTTTTTCTGGAGCCTTTTGCATTTTACAGCGGGTGAATCTATAGTTGTCACGGGTGATCGTCGTTTGAACCTTTCTGGATCCGCCGTCAAATTAATACGTTTAATTATATCAAGTGCAGTGAGAAAAGGCTATAAATTTCCACCTCCAACATCCTCACGCAATATCGCCTACTAGTCGAGGCTCTTCTTTATATGTGCAGATGTGTGTGTGGAGATGTGTGTGGGGAGATGTGTGTGTGCAGATGTGTGTGTATGTGATGTAATGATGCAAAGACATGCCTACCCTATCTCACGACCAATTTGTACGAATTCGTACGAGTGATTAAAAAGTGGCTAATTCGTACAAATTCGTATCGATTTGTCTAAACCCACGTGCCGGTTAAGATTTAGGGGCGGGGTTAGGGGTAGGTCATTCGTACGAATTCATACGAATTGGCCAATTCGTAAAATATGAACGATTTAGCAAAATCGTACTAATTTGTACGAGTGAGGTCGTATGAATTGTTACGAATTAGCCACCTCGTAAAATTTGTACGAATTCCCGTGAGATTCGGGTTGGACATGCTCGAATCTCCCGCAGAAATCCACCAGTACCACTGGAGTTAGAATCATTATGACAAAGTTACATTGTAAATCGAGCTACGGCAAGCAGAGAGTTTTGAATACTGGTTGGTTATGTACTTTCCCCAAAAAGCTACGAACTGCATCTTTAAACGATTCTCACCAGCTCTGAACCTACAGCCTATCAGTTACCAGCTCATTAACCTGTAGGCCGCCTGTTCATAGCATACGGCCCGGTCAGTCTATCTGTTACAATGTCACCATAAAACACGGATTATTTATGCCTTCTCTAAATAAAACACACAATCCACATTGCCTATTATAGAAGAACAGCTCTGGAAGAAACACTCGGTGTGTGTCATTTAGTTTATTGGAGACGCCGTGAAAGTTTCAGCTCGTGTCTGGATTAGCTTGACTCGCGCTCACATTCTCGGCTGGCAGAAAAACGAGTGTTATTGTTGAGCGCGGACTCATCGCATGTCAAGATGTTGTGTGGGACGGGGACCGTCTGTGGTGCACCGGTGCTGCTTTAATATTGGGAAGGATTTGAAGCTGTTTGCAAAGGGAAGCATGACAGATTTTTGATCATACAGTGTAAAAAAATAATCGGTAAAATTAAAAAAAAATTTAACAGTAAAATACTGTAAAAATAATAAAGTTTCCATACTAAAGCCTATACGGTAAATAACTGTGATAGATCTCATGGTACATTTAATGTCATTTTACTGTAAAATACCGTTAAATTTACAATTTTTGAAAGTGAAAAAGAACAACTTATTGTATAATTTACAGTGAAAAACCGTAAATTGACATTCCCGCAATTCCCTGCGTGACACTTCACATTTGATGTATTTTTGTTGAAATAACTGTTTAGTTTTCTTGTATTTTTCTTTCCAATCAGTTCTGTACATTAGGGTTTTATGTTACATTTAATGTTGTTAAATGAATGTTTATTGCATGATGATGTTACCATGATGGTGTTTAGTGTTTGTGTGAATTAATGCAGCTTCTTTATATAAATATTAACTATATTATGATGAGCTTTGATTGATCATGTGACTCATCTCTGCTGTAATGATTGTTGTGTATTGCAATGGTACAAAACAGATATCAGTATTTCAATAGATCTGTAAATTAACATTATATCAGATTATAAAATTTGGTTTATTACTGTACATTTTAATTTAAGTCTGTAAAACCATTTAAGTTGCTTCCATATTTTTGACGGTAAAGCTCTGGCAATCACAGCTGCCGTCTTTTTACCGTTTTATTTTTTACACTGTATTTAACCCATAAAGCCAATCAATGAAATCAGATTTTTTTTTTAAATAAAGTAAACAAGAATAGCTTTTAACATTTCTATATGCTCACAAACTGGACTGAAGCAGCTTTGGTTTACTTCATTATCCAGACATCATGTTAATATGATCCTCAGGCTTTTGATGTTTGTTTATTCTCAATCATCATTTTGTATTGCATTATGTTTTAAAACATAAGCTTTAATCATAAAACTAAGTATTTAAAAATCATTATTGGCAGAGTCACAATTGATATTAATAAAGATCTCATTGATTTACAATACAAGCACAATTTCAAGAACTTTTTGTCCATATAAATATCAGCATCTGCACACATTTTTCTCAGTTTGGAGTAAAATTAAGCTCTGTTCCATTAAAAAAAAAATAATTTCTCTGAGTATTATTTCATATATCAGGCTTTACAGAGTTATTGATTTGAACAAACCCACAAATGTAAAATATAAACCTTGTTATGAGTGTGTGATACACTGCGCCATCTGGTGGCAAAGACGTGTATTGCAGATGGCTGATTATGAAAAACTGAAACTACTGTTGTCATTATTATTGTATTGACTCTGCTCTTCTGCTTTGTTTTGTCAGATGACGTGTCCGTTTGACTCAAGGCATCCCGGATTGACAAAAGGTAAAATAATATACAGATATATGATCTAACGTTTCTCTGCTGTATCTCTCTGCAATATGCACACCCCTGTTAAATCTCTCAGTGTGACAAAAAAGGGAGAACATCAGCTATATGACCTTATGCTTTCTGGAGGCTGCCTTGAACATTTATCTCATTATTTAGTGTCTCTTAGAATAACACTCTGATGGATTTAGCAGGCGCTCATCTCAAATGAGTAATTTTGTCCAATTTACTGCTGCGTATCAAACCTGTGCAATGCGTTTTACGTGATTGTTTTTTCTTCTTCTTTTGCTCTCCTAAAAGTGATGATTCAGTTTCCACTTTTTCCACGGCAGCTGGATTTCGATTCATTGCTGCCTGCACAGTGAGCTTTATAAAAAAATAAGAAAAGCACATTTCACCATTAACACATCACATTTGACAAATCAGATCCGGAGGAATGCAGAATTACGAAGTGTTCGTCTTTTCAGCTTCTATTTTGAGTTCAGAATGAGTATGTTACAAGAAATAGTGTTTTCATAATACTTTAAGTATGCATATGTGCATGCTTTATGGGTTAATATTACCTACAAACCACTTTTGCAAAGGAATGCAAAAAGTTTGTGAGGATACTTTTTTATTAAGCAAACATACAAGAAACAAATATAGACAAATATAGATAAGACCAATAAACTTGTTGATCACAAATAAGAAAAGAGTGCATAATACAAAAGAAAACAAATGAGAAAAAAACTGAGTAATCGCCGCTTTAGATATTGCTAAATTTCCATATGGTATAATAAATCATTATTTTTATATACACACGTTATAAAAATTATTGGTAACACGTTCTATGAAGTCCATGCTTATAATGAATATACAGAATATTTGTGCAGTGTTTTGCTAGTATTTTGTTTTCAAAAACTATTGTTAATTAGTTACATTTACAAGTAAACAACTTAAAATGTATAATGAGTACATCTTCATGAGTTTGTGACATTTGCATCCTATGTTTTCACTTTAATTAAAGCCATCAATGATGCATTTATAAAGGTTAGTTACTGTATTATCACTCACAATAAGTGTTTGTAACACAACACGGCTATTAATAACAATATATTCACTTATTTGACAGATATAAATCTGAATTACTATGGATACGACTGACTGACTAATTAATATAAATGATAATGAACATGTCCATTGAAAAAGCAAATGCATGACTAAGTAATTATGCAAATAATAATATGAACTGTTCTTATAATGCAGGATCTGTCTTAATGAGTCTTTATAAATGTATTTATAAATCGTATTTATACATTATAAAATAGTAATATATATAAATAAGTATATATGGAGCTATTCATTATAAGCATGGTGTTCATAGAAAGTGTTGCCAAAATATTTATCATTTTTATTAAGATTATGACTTTTTTTGCATTTATATAATATATTTTGCTTATATATTTAAAATTGCATTTAATTGTACAAATTTGTATTGTTTAAACATACAAAATTACGAAGACAAACAATCAGCCATTACCCCAGTGGAAAAAAGAAAAGAAATAATAATAATAATAATAGTACATATATTTTTTTATAAAAAATAGCAATAATAAATCAATAATTAAGATAACACAAATATTAAACACACATATTTTAGCAAGGGTAATAAATCAGAAGGATATTAAAAAGATAAAAGAATAAAAATAAAATAATATGGAAACAACATGGTTAATAAAAGTATAAATTGAAATCAATCCCTTTTCTACAAACAGCCGTTTTAGAGCTAATTTGTTGACATTTCACACTTTATTGCTTCTAATTAATGTGCTCAACGTGTTACGAGGATGAAAGCTGTGATTTCTATATTATGACAGGCTTTACACCGTAATGAAGTGAACAGTTATTCCTGTGTTCCCCGTAGTTTCCTTTCCAGAGCAAACCCGCTTTGAGCAGCTGGCAGGAGTTTAACTGACCATGCTTTTTCTTTTAAAGCTATAATGAAATACGTCGTTCATGTGACTCTGAAATTGCTACCTTGAGGATGTTTCCCGCCTTGACTTATGTGAGTGTGATTAAGTTCAGGTTGAGCCAATCGCCTTGTGTGGCATTGCTACCATATGGTGTTAATGGGGCTTATTTACTTATGAAAGAAGCTGCTGGGTGCCAGGCTATATGTTTCTCCATTAAATTGTCACGAGCTATTAATCACAAACACACACGTAGTGTTTGAAGGGTGGATGTTTGAGGGGAAATCTCCCTGCATTGAGCCCTGAAACATACCTTATGCACAATAACATATCTGGTTTAATGGCACAGATATTTGAAGGAAACTTTGACCGCTTGAGTAAGTTGCTGCCACCACAGAATTCAATGCATTGACCAAAGATTCATATTCTGTGTTTCATATGTTTCTGGCTTCACACTGTTAAAGTGCTCCTATTACACTCTTTTCAGTGTTACCTTTCATGCAGTGTGAAATATCGCTATTTGTGAATGTAAAAGGTTTGCACATTTTTAAAAGTCAAATAAATTTACACAATGGGTTGTTTTCAACCCAAGCACTGGATAAATGTAGGACATAACACATGTTGGGTTAATTTTACCTAGCAAATTGGGTTGTTTATTTAACCCAGCAGCACTAAACAATGCTGGACCAAAATAAGGTAAAATATGGACAAACCCAAATGTTGGGTTAAAAATGTAATTTTAACCCAACTTCAACTTTCAACTGTACGTTTTTTTAATTACATTTTTAAACAATTTTATAAAAAAAATTATAATTTTTTTTATAAAATACAATTTTACAATTTTCAATTTTATAAATAATTTAAATTTTTTGGTTTGTCCATATTTGACCCAAATTTGGGTTGAAATAAGGCAGTATTTTTTAGAGTCTGATTTTTTTTTTTCTGGGAGTACATTTTTTTTACTTCATACGTGAATTAATGTTACGGATTATAAACAATATACACTCTAAAAAATGCTGGGTTGTTTTAACCCATCTTTGGGTCAAATATGGACAAACTCAGCCATTGGGTTAAATGTTTAAATGACATTTTTAACCCAACATTTGGGTTTGTCCATATTTGACCCAAATTTGTGTATAGTGTGTAGTAAAGTGTATAGAACAATAACATAATTTATAAATAAAATAATATTAAAGAGGATCTTAAAGAGGTCGCATTAAGCCTGTGATAAATAACTCAACCCCTGGGTTGTTACGCTGACCCAGGAGAAGGGAAACACAAAATCTACCCAAACATTGAACAAACTAACCCAAAATCCTCAACCCAAGATTTGGGTTGAAAAAATAAACCAAGATTTTTTAACGAAATGAGTCGTCGGTAACTCCAGTCTTACAAACCCACTTGATGATGTAACTCATTTGCATAATGCCAGCCTGTGGTGTTTATTGGCTGCCGCGAACAGCGTCTCTTTGCCCCGCCCACAAACACTAGTTGTATCTGAGACTGTAAGAGTTGGTTTGTGTCGTTCATGTCGAGAAAACGCTGCAAATCCACTTAAAAAAGATGAAATAATGCGGTAAAACCGACGCCATCGTTACTGTTCGTTTTAAACGCTGAGAAAGAGCTGATATTCGCATATGCTAATGAGCGTTAAGTTTCCGACATACGCTGTGAGCAGTCGACCAATCACAACAGACTGTGCCGTCTGACCAATCAGAGCAGACCAGCTCTCGGAGAGGCGGGGCTTAGAGATACTGAATCTTGGAATGAATTGTATTGAGACATTAGGTGTTTCAAAGTATATAATGAGAAAATTAAAATGTTTTTGACCTTGGATGCATGTAAATCTTTATTAGGAGACTCCAAAATAATTAGGAGCCTTTAAAATAGCATGCTAGGGGCGATTTAATGGTTTGAAAGAGTATCCATCATGTGTCCCAGCCTAGGATGTCCTGGATGTGGTCACATCCTTAATTGCTCACGCTGAATGTGATTCAGTGATTCAGATACTTGGTTTATGAATTAAGTCATCAAAGAGCAGTTCAGCATTGCATTGTGGGGGAATTTCCCTTCAGCGTGACTGTGTCGCTGAAACACGAACCCCTCGGCTCTGCTCACCTGCCTGCGCGCTTTATTACAGCTCATTAAGACTGTGAATAACTCACTACCACAAATACATTAGCAAAGAGCGCTAACCCTGAAAAGACTTCACACACACACACACATTATTCCCTCGGTCTATCTCTGCTCTTTAACAAACAGGGCCGTAATTATAATTATCAAGGGTAAATCAAATCATGTCCAGGTCACATTTCACCCCAAAATCTAAAGAAAAAAAAGGAGAATTACAATGAGGTTTAAAGGAATTAAGATTTCCTGATAATGGCATTCATGATGTCTTTCTTTCTTCAGATACGTTTTCAGAGGCAAACACTCCAGGATGTTTCTCCATATAGTGACTTCAACGGGTCGAAGGTCCAGATGTGAGTTTCAGAGCAGCTTCAAAGTCTCAGCTTAACCCATCTTTGGGTCAAATATGGACAAACTCAGCCATTGGGTTAAATGTTTAAATGACATTTTTAACCCAACATTTGGGTTTGTCCATATTTGACCCAAAATTGAGTTAAAACAACCCAGCATTTTTAGATTGTATAGAACAATAACGTAATTTATAAATAAAATAATATTAAAGAGGATCTTAAAGAGGTCGCATGTGATAAATAACTCAACCCTGGGTTGTTACATCTGACCCAGGAGCATTGAAACACATAATTTAACATTGAACAAACTAACCCAAAATCCTCAACCCAAGATTTGGGTTGCTGAGAAATAAGAGTCAGATCTAGACAAACCAGCGGATATTTTATATTAAATACAAACAAACATTTATATACTTGAACCACTAATGCTTGTTTTGCACTACTCCACGACTTCACGCATGATGTAATCCCGTTAGAAAGGTCACGTGTGATGTAGGCGGAAGTACAGGCCTGTGTTTACAAGTTTCAGTGAAGAAGGTTTTCCAACTTCAAAATCATCCGACATCATTATTTTACGCTTTTGTAAGGGTCGTTTGACTTAGTACAGGTTGCAAGGAACTAGTCCTTCCAGAAAAACGCAGTTTTTGTAATTGTTGCGCAAACATCGTTGATTATGTGGCCCGTTTTCTTTCAAAATGCGATGGAATATGGATATTTATGCAATTTTATGCAATGAAATTGCGAAAACTGTGGTTTGATGAAAAAGAGTAAAAAAAGATTCATTGATTCAGGTGGGTCTCTCTCTCTCTCTCTCTCTCTCTCTCTCTCTCTCTCTCTCTCTGTCTCTCTCTCTCGTTTCAGGGCTGAACTGTGATTGCCATTAAGGTAAGGAGTCTTTTTTCCCTCCTCTTGTGCTTGTCTGGTGTGTGTGTGTTAACATAATGGAGACTCACACACCGTTATTTCCATGCTGGACCAGAAATCTGATCCTTTTTGTTACTGGAAAAGTGACCCTCATCATTTCTGCTCGACTTTTAACATGTTTAAGGAAACGAGGACTTTGGGTGGGTGCGTCAAAAACTCTTATTCGCTTCGTTACTTTTTATCATTTGGTCTGAAACAAATGGTGGCATTGAAATGTAATTTTGTTTAGAAGCAGCACATATTTCTAATTTAACATTTTTTGAACTAAACATGTTAAATTAGAACTTATATTTCAATATTTTTTAAAATATATGTCAAGAAATAGATTTTTTAATCATTGCATGTGATGTGACACTCATTAAGTGAGGCACATATTTCTAATTTTACATTTTTAGCATTTTTAAGTTAAACAGATTTAATAAAAACCTAAATATTAATTATTGCAATTTCTAATATAAGTTAGAAATTTACCATTTCATCATTTTTAATTAAAATATTAATTATTGCAAAAACACAAGTTTTAGCATATATAAGTATGTAAAATTAAAATATAAATTGTGCAAAAAAGAAAGCAAGTAATCTTGAGGCACATATTTCTGATGTAATATTTTTAGCTTGAGCAAGTTAATATATATCGCCAATTTTAATAAAAATCTAAATATTAATTTAAGAAAAGCTTTAAGTTGATTCATGATTCATGATCTTTGAGTTCAGTCGTCATCAGGAAGAACTGTTTTGACACGGCTCAGAATAGTGAGTGAGACGTTCTCAGTGATTATAAGTTGTTGACTTATTTAAAGTATTAATAAGCATTATGGGATGGTTTGCTGTTCACAGGTTCAGTTAAGTGTGTGCAGCTGCAGTGTGTTTGCATGACCACTGAGAGCAGCTCTTCTCACCTCTGACAGAGATCTCTCTAGCGGCCCACAAGGGAACCGGCGTTTCATTTACACACACTCAAACAAACTCCATATGATTCTGCTTTAAAACCATTATGTTCTCCTGAAACGTCCTGAAATATGGACCGCGAGAAGAGGAGACCTGATCAGTCCCCGCTCTCATAGAGAGGTTATGCAATTAATTATCTAAGAATATTGCGTGTGTGTGTGTGTGAATACACTCAAAAAAAAAAAAAAAAACGCTGGGTTGTTTCAACCCAAATTTGGGTCAAATATGGACAAACTCAAATGTTGGGTTAAAACTTGAAATGACTTTTTTAATCCAACATTTGGGTTTGTCCATATTTTATATGTGTATATATATAATGTGCATCTGGAAATAAAAAGAAGATTATTTTAAAGTATTACAACAAATAAACTTTGTGATATGAAATTATTAAGAATATTTCTAGATACAGAAATGAGTGGCATTGTTCATTTCACTTCTGTATCTTTTTTTTATACTAGAATTTTGTATTTGATATTCAAAATAATGGTTTGGAAGTATTGTATTACCATACTTTTACCAAATTTAACTTTTTAAAAATATTTTGTATTAATATTTCTATCAAACATGTTTCATTAAATTTTTATTTAATGACTTTTAAATAGAAAATATTTCTATTTCAAAGAAATGCTGTTCTTTTAAACTCTCTGATCAGCAAATAATCCTTAAAAATCAAATGTATCACACTTTCCACAAAAAGATGACTTTGATAATCATAAATGTTTCTTAAGCAGCAAATCATCCTGAATGATTAATCATGTGACACTGAAGACTGGAGTAATGACGCTGAAAATACAGCGTTGATCACAGGAATAAATTACATTTTACTGTATATTCACATAGAAAACTGTTATTTTAGATTATAATAATATTTCACTATTTTGACTGTATTTTTGATCATATAAATGCAATCTTGGTGAGCAAAAGAGACTTTTTTCAAAATCAAAAGAAAAAATATATAAAATTTGCCTAACCTTTTTTAGCATGTATAACTTAATATATAAAACAGCTTTAATAAAAATCTAAATATTAATTATTGCAATTTTTATCCTTAACTATATGAACAACAATTATGTAATCTACAGTAAAAGCACACATTTGTAATATAAGATTAGCATGTATTATTTACCATTTCATCATTTTTAATTAAAATGTTAATTACAAAATTTTAAGCATATATATGTAAAATTTAAATATAAAAATCAAGTAATATTGAGGCACATATTTCTGATCTAATATTTTTTAGCATGCGTAAGTTAATATATATCGGCAATTTTAATAAAAAATCTTGAATAAAAAAACAAAAAATATAAATATTGCCTGCCCTAACTGACCCTCGTCAAGTCAGAATACCACGTTTATCCCAGTAGAAATGTCCTTTATTAGTTTATCAGCAGACATGATTTAAAGCGCTGATTGAAACTGCAGGCTTCTGGCAGCCGTGTGTTGTTGTCCTCGACTCTCATTACCTCTTAAATCTGCTTATTTTCCATGCAAGACAAACTCCCGGCCTGTTATGCACTCCGCCATGAAAACCAACCCAAACACGAAACAAAGGCCCTGTTTTGGCAGCCTAATGGTTTATAATTGTGTGTTTAATGTGGGAGGGAGATGCGCGCTGGGCTTGTGATGTGACGAGCCTGTATTGAGCTTGTGAGAAAGGAAGCGCCAGGAATATCAATGCATCCTCTGCGTAGATTTCCCGCAGAGAGTGACGTGCGTGTGGGGAAACCAGGATACTTTCCTTATTATGGATTTGACATGGAACTTGGCCTCCGGCCCTGGGGAATGTGATGAATGCATTATTTGATCTTCCTGTCTTTGTTTACCTCAGCGAGCGGCCATTCTGCAACACACCGCTAGTGCACGTCAGTAGATGTTTTTAATAAACAGTAATCACTTCCGGCCCTTTTGATGGACTGCTGGAACAGTAAACTGCTCAAATTATTTTTGGCAAAACAATGGACTGAATTCCTGGCGTGTAAAGCAGATTTGATGAGTTTATGAGCTCAAGGCAACGACGATGCTGAAGCGTTTATCCGCTGACTGATGGGAGCCGTGACATCTTATCTGTGAATGAGGAAAAGCTTGTTTGCATGACGGACTTAAAGTCAGTTAGCATGAAAGGATTGGTTTATAACAAACTTTTTAGTTTCAGTGATATACTGTTATAGTTTTTATCCATATTTTGAATTAGTTGAGCAGAAAATCATCATATTATAATGATTTTTCTGAAGGAACTGAAGACTGGAGTAATGATGTTAAAAATTCAGAGAATAAATGACATTTTAACACATATTCACATAGAAATGACCCTACAGGTGAATAGGGTAATTTTTTAACAAGCAGATATCATCATTAAACTTTCCCAGTTGATTACCTACATTAAGATGAGAAACAAGCTTTC
>JAQIUQ010004570.1:405000-546148 GCA_030378365.1 Hybognathus amarus | reverse complement strand
CAAATGTACTCAGTTCAGTTACATATTGCTGATATTACAGTCCCATGGCCCTCTATCAGAATCCAGAGTTTCAAGAAAATCAAAATTTTGACCCGAAAAAAAACGACAGTGGTACCCCTTACGTTTTTTTTTTCGGGTCAAAATTTTGATTTTCTTGAAACTCTGGATTCTGATAGAGGGCCATGTGACTTAGATCTGAGTGCAAAAATGGAGGCTCTAGACCCTTCCAGAGCTGAGATATTGAGATTTCACGTAGCATTTATGCCATTGTAAATATCTCAATATCTCAGCTCTGTATGCATTTATAAATATCTAAATATCTCAGCTCTGGAAGGGTCTAGAGCCTCCATTTTGCACTCAGATCTAAGTCCCATGGCCCTCTATCAGAATCCAGAGTTTCAAGAAAATCAAAATTTTGACCCAAAAAAAAAACGACAGTGGTACCCCTGTACGTTTTTTTTCGGGTCAAAATTTTGATTTTCTTGAAACTCTGGATTCTGATAGAGGGCCATGGGACTTAGATCTGAGTGCAAAAATGGAGGCTCTAGACCCTTCCAGAGCTGAGATATTTAGATATTTATAATGGCATACAGAGCTGAGATATTGAGATATTTACAATGGCATAAATGCTACATGAAATCTCAATATCTCAGCTCTGGAAAGGTCTGAGCCTCCATTTTTGCACTCAGATCTAAGTCACATGGCCCTCTATCAGAATCCAGAGTTTCAAGAAAAAATCAAAATTTTGACCCAAAAAAAAACGTAAGGGGTACCACTGTCGTTTTTTTTTCGGGTCAAAATTTTGATTTTCTTGAAACTCTGGATTCTGATAGAGGGCCATGTGACTTAGATCTGAGTGCAAAAATGGAGGCTCTAGACCCTTCCAGAGCTGAGATATTGAGATTTCACGTAGCATTTATGCCATTGTAAATATCTCAATATCTCAGCTCTGTATGCCATTATAAATATCTAAATATCTCAGCTCTGGAAGGGTCTAGAGCCTCCATTTTTGCACTCAGATCTAAGTCCCATGGCCCTCTATCAGAATCCAGAGTTTCAAGAAAATCAAAATTTTGACCCGAAAAAAAAACGTACAGTGGTACCCCTTGACGTTTTTTTTTTCGGGTCGAAATTTTGATTTTCTTGAAACTCTGGATTCTGATAGAGGGCCATGGGACTTAGATCTGAGTGCAAAAATGGAGGCTCTAGACCCTTCCAGAGCTGAGATATTTGAGATATTTATAATGGCATACAGAGCTGAGATATTGAGATATTTACAATGGCATAAATGCTACGTGAAATCTCAATATCTCAGCTCTGGAAGGTCTAGAGCCTCCATTTTTGCACTCAGATCTAAGTCACATGGCCCTCTATCAGAATCCAGAGTTTCAAGAAAATCAAAATTTTGACCCGAAAAAAAAACGTACAGGGGTACCACTTGATTTTTTTTCGGGTCAAAATTTTGATTTTCTTGAAACTCTGGATTCTGATAGAGGGCCATGGGACTTAGATCTGAGTGCAAAAATGGAGGCTCTAGACCCTTCCAGAGCTGAGATATTTAGATATTTATAATGGCATACAGAGCTGAGATATTGAGATATTTACAATGGCATAAATGCTACGTGAAATCTCAATATCTCAGCTCTGGAAGGTCTAGAGCCTCCATTTTTGCACTCAGATCTAGTCACATGGCCCTCTATCAGAATCCAGAGTTTCAAGAAAATCAAAATTTTGACCCGAAAAAAAACGACAGTGGTACCCCTTACGTTTTTTTTCGGGTCAAAATTTTGATTTTCTTGAAACTCTGGATTCTGATAGAGGGCCATGGGACTTAGATCTGAGTGCAAAAATGGAGGCTCTAGACCCTTCCAGAGCTGAGATATTTAGATATTTATAATGGCATACAGAGCTGAGATATTGAGATATTTACAATGGCATAAATGCTACGTGAGATCTCAATATCTCAGCTCTGGAAGGTCTAGAGCCTCCATTTTTTGCACTCAGATCTAAGTCACATGGCCCTCTATCAGAATCCAGAGTTTCAAGAAAATCAAAATTTTGACCCGAAAAAAAAACGTAAGGGGTACCACTGTCGTTTTTTTTTCGGGTCAAAATTTTGATTTTCTTGAAACTCTGGATTCTGATAGAGGGCCATGGGACTTAGATCTGAGTGCAAAAATGGAGGCTCTAGACCCTTCCAGAGCTGAGATATTTAGATATTTATAATGGCATACAGAGCTGAGATATTGAGATATTTACAATGGCATAAATGCTACGTGAAATCTCAATATCTCAGCTCTGGAAGGTCTAGAGCCTCCATTTTTGCACTCAGATCTAAGTCACATGGCCCTCTATAGGAATCCAGAGTTTCAAGAAAATCAAAATTTTGACCCGAAAAAAAACGTAAGGGGTACCACTGTCGATTTTTTTTCGGGTCAAAATTTTGATTTTCTTGAAACTCTGGATTCTGATAGAGGGCCATGTGACTTAGATCTGAGTGCAAAAATGGAGGCTCTAGACCCTTCCAGAGCTTGAGATATTGAGATTTCACGTAGCATTTATGCCATTGTAAATATCTCAATATCTCAGCTCTGTATGCCATTATAAATATCTAAATATCTCAGCTCTGGAAAGGTCTAGAGCCTCCATTTTTGCACTCAGATCTAAGTCCCATGGCCCTCTATCAGAATCCAGAGTTTCAAGAAAATCAAAATTTTGACCCGAAAAAAAAACGACAGTGGTACCCCTACGTTTTTTTTCGGGTCAAAATTTTGATTTTCTTGAAACTCTGGATTCTGATAGAGGGCCATGTGACTTAGATCTGAGTGCAAAAATGGAGGCTCTAGACCCTTCCAGAGCTGAGATATTGAGATTTTCACGTAGCATTTATGCCATTGTAAATATCTCAATATCTCAGCTCTGTATGCCATTATAAATATCTAAATATCTCAGCTCTGGAAGGGTCTAGAGCCTCCATTTTTGCACTCAGATCTAAGTCCCATGGCCCTCTATCAGAATCCAGAGTTTCAAGAAAATCAAAATTTTGACCCGAAAAAAAAAACGACAGTGGTACCCCTTACGATTTTTTTCGGGTCAAAATTTTGATTTTCTTGAAACTCTGGATTCTGATAGAGGGCCATGTGACTTAGATCTGAGTGCAAAATGGAGGCTCTAGACCCTTCCAGAGCTGAGATATTTAGATATTTATAATGGCATACAGAGCTGAGATATTGAGATATTTACAATGGCATAAATGCTACGTGAGATCTCAATATCTCAGCTCTGGAAGGTCTGAGCCTCCATTTTTGCACTCAGATCTAAGTCACATGGCCCTCTATCAGAATCCAGAGTTTCAAGAAAATCAAAATTTTGAGCCCGAAAAAAAAACGTAAGGGGTACCACTGTCGTTTTTTTTTCGGGTCAAAATTTTGATTTTCTTGAAACTCTGGATTCTGATAGAGGGCCATGTGACTTAGATCTGAGTGCAAAAATGGAGGCTCTAGACCCTTCCAGAGCTGAGATATTGAGATTTCACGTAGCATTTATGCCATTGTAAATATCTCAATATCTCAGCTCTGTATGCCATTATAAATATCTAAATATCTCAGCTCTGGAAGGGTCTAGAGCCTCCATTTTTGCACTCAGATCTAAGTCCCATGGCCCTCTATCAGAATCCAGAGTTTCAAGAAAATCAAAATTTTGACCCAGAAAAAAAACGACAGTGGTACCCCTTGATTTTTTTTTCGGGTCAAAATTTTGATTTTCTTGAAACTCTGGATTCTGATAGAGGGCCATGGGACTTAGATCTGAGTGCAAAAATGGAGGCTCTAGACCCTTCCAGAGCTGAGATATTTAGATATTTATAATGGCATACAGAGCTGAGATATTGAGATATTTACAATGGCATAAATGCTACGTGAGATCTCAATATCTCAGCTCTGGAAGGTCTGAGCCTCCATTTTTGCACTCAGATCTAAGTCACATGGCCCTCTATCAGAATCCAGAGTTTCAAGAAAATCAAAATTTTGACCCGAAAAAAAAAACGACAGTGGTACCCCTTACGTTTTTTTTTTCAGGGTCAAAATTTTGATTTTCTTGAAACTCTGGATTCTGATAGAGGGCCATGTGACTTAGATCTGAGTGCAAAAATGGAGGCTCTAGACCCTTCCAGAGCTGAGATATTTAGATATTTATAATGGCATACAGAGCTGAGATATTGAGATATTTACAATGGCATAAATGCTACATGAAATCTCAATATCTCAGCTCTGGAAGGTATAGAGCCTCCATTTTTGCACTCAGATCTAAGTCCCATGGCCCTCTATCAGAATCCAGAGTTTCAAGAAAATCAAAATTTTGACCCGAAAAAAAACGTAAGGGGTACCACTGTCGTTTTTTTTTCGGGTAGAAATTTTGATTTTCTTGAAACTCTGGATTCTGATAGAGGGCCATGGGACTTAGATCTGAGTGCAAAAATGGAGGCTCTAGACCCTTCCAGAGCTGAGATATTTAGATATTTATAATGGCATACAGAGATGAGATATTGAGATATTTACAATGGCATAAATGCTACGTGAGATCTCAATATCTCAGCTCTGGAAGGGTCTGAGCCTCCATTTTTGCACTCAGATCTAAGTCACATGGCCCTCTATCAGAATCCAGAGTTTCAAGAAAATCAAAATTTTGACCCGAAAAAAAAACGACAGTGGTACCCCTTCGTTTTTTTTTCGGGTCAAAATTTTGATTTTCTTGAAACTCTGGATTCTGATAGAGGGCCATGGGACTTAGATCTGAGTGCAAAAATGGAGGCTCTAGACCCTTCCAGAGCTGAGAATATTTAGATATTTATAATGGCATACAGAGCTGAGATATTGAGATATTTACAATGGCATAAATGCTACGTGAGATCTCAATATCTCAGCTCTGAAGGTGTGAGAGCCTCCATTTTTGCACTCAGATCTAAGTCACATGGCCCTCTATCAGAATCCAGAGTTTCAAGAAAATCAAAATTTTGACCCGAAAAAAAAAACGACAGTGGTACCCCTTACGTTTTTTTCGGGTCAGAAATTTTGATTTTCTTGAAACTCTGGATTCTGATAGAGGGCCATGGGACTTAGATCTGAGTGCAAAAATGGAGGCTCTAGACCCTTCCAGAGCTGAGATATTTAGATATTTATAATGGCATACAGAGCTCGAGATATTGAGATATTTACAATGGCATAAATGCTACGTGAAATCTCAATATCTCAGCTCTGGAAGGTCTAGAGCCTCATTTTTGCACTCAGATCTAAGTCCCATGGCCCTCTATCAGAATCCAGAGTTTCAAGAAAATCAAAATTTTGACCCGAAAAAAAAAACGTAAGGGGTACCACTGTCGTTTTTTTTCGGGTCAAAATTTTGATTTTCTTGAAACTCTGGATTCTGATAGAGGGCCATGTGACTTAGATCTGAGTGCAAAAATGGAGGCTCTAGACCAGGGATACTCATTGCGCGGCTCGCGAGCCTCATGCGGCTCGCCAGACTTTAATTTGTGGCTCGCCAAGCTTTAATTTGTGGCTCGCATGTCAGTTACTAATACGGTGATATGATTACACAGTCAATATAGATATGTCATAAAACATTAAAAACAAGCAGGGCTATAACGTAACCCATTAAAAAACTCATACAAATAATTTATATAGATACTAAAAACAGCGAAATTAGATGCCCTTACGTCCATAACACTGATTCACTGCGGAGCTGCCAGGGCGGTCTTTCCAGCTCTCACCACCGATCGGTGCTCTTGATGAGCACATGATGGGCTAATGTCGAAAAAATAATTAAGGTCATTAAAATATATATTATGCATACCCTTTTATCTATAATTTCATGTTGGTGAATATGGAATATTTTGGGGCATTTAAAAAAAAAAAATTTTATGATAAATTGGAGCAATTCAATTGGAGGAGCCTGGCGCGCATTATAACAACGCTAGTTATTTCCAGCATTTCATGCTAGTTAGCTTGTGTTATGGATTGAAAATGGATCGATTTCTTATTAGACAAAGTCAAGCACCAAACAAGAAACAAAGCAATGTGACGGTGACAAACGAGGGAACTGATTCGGAGCATGCAACAACCACAAAATCGATCAGGAAGATGATAGAGACGAGGTTTGTGGAGAGTCAACTCCTGCTAAAAAGAGAAAGGTACGAGTCATACAAGATGAGCATAGAAAATTTCAAGAAAAGTGGACAGAGGAATTTTTATTTGTTCTCCATGGATCGAACCCTTTGTGTTTACTATGCAAACAAACCCGCTCTGGTTTCAAGCGAAGTAATTTGGAGCGACATTTTCAAACGACCCACCCAAAATTTAACGAAAGTTACCCACCTGGAAGTGTAATAAGGAAAAGAAAAATAGAGCAGCTTTCTTCCTCTCTTTCTGGACAGCAAAGGCTCATACACATGACAACTTCTACAGCTGAACGTTTAACGGAGGCATCTTTTGAGATCGCATGGATTTTGGCTCGGGGAAAACCCTTCTCAGACTCAGAAATTGTGAAAGAATGCTTTTTGGCTTCGGCAGAAATATTATTTGCAGAATTTGACAACAAAGACGCAATTGTAAAGCAAATTAAAGGATTACAATTATCTGATACCACCATAATGAGACGGATAGAAAACATCGGCAAAGACGTGAGGGACCAGCTGTGTGCAGATGTGTCAGCAGCACCGTGTTTCAGCATCGCGGTGGATGAAAGCACCGATTCTACAGATGTTGCCCAGTTGTGTGTTTGGGTAAGGTTCCCAAAAGAAAAATCTTTCAGAGAAGAAATGCTGTGCTTGCTTCCACTTGTTGGCCAAACGAGAGGTGAGGACATTCTGAATGCAATTCTGACATTTTTTGATGAAAAAAATCTCAGTTGGTCAGGTCTAGCAAGTGTGTGCACTGATGGTGCTCCTAGCATGCGAGGAAAGGAGAAGGGGCTTGTTGGGCTCATGAAAAAAAGAGAAGAAATACCAAACTTTGTCAGATTGGAGAAACTTATTTTTTTGCACCAAAAAAAAAAGCCCATAAGGGGTACCACTCAGGCATGTGATTGGCTAAGGACAAAAAAGCAGGAAAATATACCAGAGCCGCATTGAGCTCTCGCATCCCTGATCCCGCATTTTTCCTCTATGTTTTATTAACATTAAATAGATAGTTCTCCCAAAAATTGTAATTGTCATAATTTACTCTCTCAAGTTGTTTTAAACCTGAATAAGTTTCTTTCTTCTGTTGAATTTATTTGGATGAATGTGGGTAACCAAACAGTTGATGTACCCCACTGATTTCCATAGTACATTTTTCCCTATGGAAGTCAATGGGGACCAGCAACTGTCTGGTTACCCACATACTTAAAATATCTTCTTTTGTGTTCAGCACAAGAAATAAATTAATACAGGCTTGGAACAACAGTACAGTGAATAAAAAAATGGCAGAATTTTTATTTTTCAGTCAACTATCCCTTTAAGGACAAAAGGGATCGCGTAAGGACCTGTACACGACGCGTCTTATACACGCGCATTTGACAAGCAGATTTCTCTCAATTTTCCCGGTTTGCTTTCAGTTTAGACATAACCAAATGTTCTTCTGTAAACCATGTGTGTATTTGAGAGTATTAGCAAAATAAGACTAGAAAGATAACTTAGTCCAGCAACCAGGTGCTGTGAGACAAGCTTTTAGTGTCGGGTGCATCAGCAGTGAATGACATTTAACCGGCAAGACTTTAAAGCACATGCAAATAATGAACTTTTGTGAACTCACTGAACTGATTTGGCCGTTCCTCTGCGTTAATATTTTATGTGAGTATTTGTCGCGTTGTACACTAATGCTGTTGAGACGGAGGCGTCAGAACTAAAACTGATAAAATGCACGATATTCATATTACTACAAAAGCAGTCAGCAGCTTGCTTGGAGCAAGGATCATAGTGCAAATTTGAACTTTATCGATATATCGCCCAGCCCTACTGGGGACCTAACGGTGATGTTCTTGTAAACTGACAACGATAACACAATAGCGCGAGAGCGACTGAGGTACGAAATTGAGCAGGTGAAAAACTGAACGCAAGTACGTCTTTGATACTTGGAAAGGAAGGAAGAATCTGTACGCACGTCAGCCAGTTATGTCCTCATCCTCTCCTTTTCACTCCGGCAGCCGACCCAGCCGACACCCGTCCCCCTCACTCTTTTATTTTTTTTACAGATCTGCATGATTCACGTAGGTCACATTTTCAGGTTCGGAAAATCCGGAATTACCGGATTAATACGGAAAAATCACATCCCTGACCACTGTCATTTTTTTGAGGGGGGTGGCGAAATTGAGTTTCTATGATCTTCTTAAAACTCTGGATTCTGATAGAGGGCCATGAGACTTAGACCTGAGCGCAAAAATGGAGGCTCTAGACCCTTCCAGAGCTGAGATATTGGGATTTTTATAATGGCATAAATGCTACGTGGGATCTCAATATCTCAGCTCTGGGAAGTCTGAGACTCCATTTTGCACTCAGGTCTAAGTCTCATGGTACTCTATCAGAATCCAGAGTTTTGAGAAGATTGGAGAAACTTATTTTTTTGCACCAAAAAAAAAAAACATAAGGGGTACCACTGTCGTTTTTTTGGGTCAAAACTTAGAGTTTCTCTGATCTTCTTGAAACTCTGGATTCTGATAGAGGGCCATGAGACTTAGACCTGAGTGCAAAAATGGAGGCTCTAGACCCTTCCAGAGCTGAGATATTGAGATTTTTATAATGGCATAAATGCTACATGGGATCTCAATATCTCAGCTCTGGAAGGTCTAGAGACTCCATTTTTGCACTCAGTCTAAGTCTCATGGCCTCTTAGAATCCAGAGTTTTGAGAAGATTGGAGAAACTTATTTTTTGCACCAAAAAAAAAAAAAAAACATAAGGGGTACCACTGTCGTTTTTTTGGGGGTCAGAAATTTTGAGTTTCTATGATCTTCTTGAAACTCTGGATTCTGATAGAAGGCCATGAGACTTAGACCTGAGTGCAAAAATGGAGGCTCTAGACCCTTCCAGAGCTGAGATATTGGGATTTTTATAATGGCATAAATGCTACGTGGGATCTCAATATCTCAGCTCTGGAAGGTCTAGAGACTCATTTTGCACTCAGGTCTAAGTCTCATGGCCCTCTATCAGAATCCAGAGTTTTGAGAAGATTGGAGAAACTTATTTTTTTGCACCAAAAAAAAACATAAGGGGTACCACTGTTGTTTTTTTGAGTCAAAATTTTGAGTTTCTCTGATCTTCTTGAAACTCTGGATTCTGATAGAGGGCCATGAGACTTAGACCTGAGTGCAAAAATGGAGGCTCTAGACCCTTCCAGAGCTGAGATATTGAGATTTTTATAATGGTATAAATGCTACATGGGATCTCAATATCTCAGCTCTGGAAGGGTCTAGAGACTCATTTTGCACTCAAGTCTAAGTCTCATGGCCCTCTATCAGAATCCAGAGTTTTGAGAAGATTGGAGAAACTTATTTTTTTGCACCAAAAAAAAACATAAGGGGTACCACTGTCGTTTTTTTTTTTTTTTTTTTTTAAATTTTGAGTTTCTCTGATCTTCTTGAAACTCTGGATTCTGATAGAGGACCATGAGACTTAGACCTGAGTGCAAAAATGGAGGCTCTAGACCCTTCCAGAGCTGAGATATTGAGATTTTTATAATGGCATAAATGCTACGTGGATCTCAATATCTCAGCTCTGGAAGGTCTAGAGACTCCATTTTTGCACTCAGGTCTAAGTCTCATGGCCCTCTATCAGAATCCAGAGTTTTGAGAAGATTGGAGAAACTTATTTTTTTGCACCAAAAAAAACATAAGGGGTACCACTGTTGTTGTTTTTTTGAGTCAAAATTTTGAGTTTCTCTGATCTTCTTGAAACTCTGGATTCTGATAGAGGGCCATGAAACTTAGACCTGAGTGCAAAAATGGACGCTCTAGACCCTTCCAGAGCTGAGATATTGAGATTTTTATAATGGCATAAATGCTACATGGGATCTCAATATCTCAGCTCTGGAAGGCTCTGAGACTCATTTTGCACTAGGCCTAAGTCTCATGGCCCTCTATCAGAATCCAGAGTTTTGAGATGATTGGAGAAACTTATTTTTTGCACCAAAAAAAAAACATAAGGGGTACCACTGTTTTTTTGGAGGGGTCAAAATTTTGAGTTTCTCTGATCTTCTTGAAACTCTGGATTCTGATAGAGGGCCATGAGACTTAGACCTGCGTGCAAAAATGGAGGCTCTAGACCCTTCCAGAGCTGAGATATTGGGATTTTTATAATGGCATAAATGCTACGTGGGATCTCAATATCTCAGCTCTGGAAGGGTCTGAGACTCCATTTTGCACTCAGGTCTAAGTCTCATGGCCCTCTATCAGAATCCAGAGTTTTGAGAAGATTGGAGAAACTTATTTTTTGCACCAAAAAAACATAAGGGGTACCACTGTTGTTGTTTTTTTGAGTCAAAATTTTGAGTTTCTCTGATCTTCTTGAAACTCTGGATTCTGATAGAGGGCCATGAAACTTAGACCTGAGTGCAAAAATGGACGCTCTAGACCCTTCCAGAGCTGAGATATTGAGATTTTTATAATGGCATAAATGCTACATGGGATCTCAATATCTCAGCTCTGGAAGGGTCTGAGACTCATTTTGCACTCAGGTCTAAGTCTCATGGCCCTCTATCAGAATCCAGAGTTTTGAGATGATTGGAGAAACTTATTTTTTTGCACCAAAAAAAAAAAAACATAAGGGGTACCACTGTTTTTTTGGGGGGGGGTCAAAATTTTGAGTTTCTCTGATCTTCTTGAAACTCTGGATTCTGATAGAGGGCCATGAGACTTAGACCTGCGTGCAAAAATGGAGGCTCTAGACCCTTCCAGAGCTGAGATATTGGGATTTTTATAATGGCATAAATGCTACGTGGGATCTCAATATCTCAGCTCTGGAAGGTCTAGAGACTCCATTTTGCACTCAGGTCTCAGTCTCATGGCCCTCTATCAGAATCCAGAGTTTTGAGAAGATTGGAGAAACTTCTTTTTTTGCACCAAAAAAAAAAAACATAAGGGGTACCACTGTCGATTTTTTTTTTGGGTCAGAAATTTTTGAGTTTTCTCTGATCTTCTTGAAACTCTGGATTCTGATAGAGGGCCATGAGACTTAGACCTGAGTGCAAAATGGCAACCCAGGCTCATTGGAAATATGTTACTCTGCCTACATTTTTGCAAAACCTGAAATACGTATCTCCAGGTACGTTTCCCTGCACTTTTCGGGTGAAATGTCCACTAGAGGCGCAAGATGCGTGTTTATAATACGTAGGTTTTAATACGTTATTTTCAAAGATATAAAACGTACGTTTTTGTACATTTGGACAGATGCTAAAATGTATAGTATGGATGTATTTGCAACATTTAAACGTAACATTATTACGTTTTTACAGCTACAAAACGTTAACTGTTTACGTATGTTTCATATCATAACGATATCTGTATAGTTTCACTTTTAAAGATAAATGTAACACGATCCCTTAATCCTACTCCCAAAATCTAAACATCCATTTTATACAGAATATAAAAAGGATAAAATGTAAGTTAATGGACAGAAATGTGTAGGTAAATGAGTTTAAGCATTAAAATATATTTTGAGCCACTAATCCTACTCCTATCCCTAAACCTACCCATTCCTTAAAACTACGTAGGCGAACACAATTATGAAGAAGAAAAAAATACATAACAGACAGACAAGTATACATTTCACAATAATTTATTTATTTTGAAAATGTCAAAACCGGTAACGTTAACATTACCAAAAGTCGTTCACATGATGATGCGTTCGTTGCAGTCGCAGTCCTCTGGCAGTATTATAGTAGTTGTGTATGAGGTACAGATCAGATTTAAAGTTATTACCGTTGATCCATGAAAATGTTAATCTGATTTCGGTTCGCTCCCTGAAGGCGCGCGCTCTTCTCCATTTCAAATTTACTACACCGACTGAAACACGGCATGTCGCATATCTGTGACGAAGCAGGCGAGAGCCAATGAGCGTTGATATCACTGCCGTAAAACATGTCGTAACGCTTCTTGAAGGCGCATTATTTGAATTTGAATTCATCACCAGCGCAGATTTGACGTTTGCGGTCGCTGCTGAGAAATGAAGATGAAGATCAATGGATAAAAGGCTGAATTTGGATCTGTTTCTTGCAAACAACGTATGGATTCTAGGATTTGGTTTACATCAAGCTAATAAAATGTATGTCTTTTGTGAATGTATCAGTATGTTGTGTTTTATTGGAGAAAATGCTTTTTGTGTAAACACTAAATAGGCTACTACAAAATGGTTAAACAAGGTATTTTTAAGGTTAAAAGTGTATTCCTTTTTAACACCACGCAGGCTAATCCTCCGCAATGGCTTTGCTGCAGAATGCACGAACAGAGCGAAATGTTAATATTTATGAGTAACGTTGGCCTATAGACGCTTTCATCAGACGCGTTGCCATGGTGATGAGCTGGCCCAAAGTTAACTTCCGTTCTGTTAGTTTATACTGTTTATTGGATAATATGGCGTTGACTGTATTAGATACTATATTAAAATAGCTAGGTTTATCCGAGTATCCGGTACAGTGTTTCCCATGCATTTATTAGTGGCAGCCCACCACATTATCAGCGCTGACCGCCACATATTGATTTCCGTGTTTTTTACAATTTAAGATGGGAAAAGTTGTATTTGACTGCAGAGTTGCGTGCAGCGCATATTCGCACGCTCCCTCCCTCCCCCTCTCTCTCTCTCTCTCTCACAAACACATTGACAGCGGAGCAGAATGTATCATAACAACGCTGCACGGATCCATCCAACATCCTGTCATGTGGAGACACGCCTTAAAAAGGTTAACAAGCATGTAAGAAGCTAATAAGGAGAGAAATGTTCACCTAAGAAAGCCTCGTCGCCGCGCTCGCCACAGTTTTTTAACACTGCGGTAAATCAGACATGTCGGTAGAAAAACATCTTGTCTCCTATTTTTGTTCAACGAGTCTGGTAGTGTCACATTTCAGTTTGGCCAGGTAACATTTATTTTCTTTGACTGACAAGAAATACCCACTACTATGGTTATTTACTTGTTATGGATTGACCTGCCCAAGTTTGCCGGAAGTTAAGTTTGGGCCAGTTTTATGCACATGCGCAGTACCGTTTGTTTATGTTGTCATTGCTGAAAGCGTCTATTATATTAATAAATGCGACTGAAAACTTAATTGATAAGACAGTTGAATGCAATAGAGTCAAAACATTAATGCCACGATTATGAATAAATAGTGAAGAAACCTGCTTTGGATGTATTATGTTCAGGACAAACGTACTAGCACTGCAATAGAAAAAAATTATAGCACTTAGCGCCTCTAGTGGACATTTCACCCGAAAAGTGCAGGGAAACGTACCTGGAGGTACGTATTTCAGGTTTTGCAAAAATGTAGGCAGAGTAACGTATTTCCAATGAGCCTAGGTTGAAAAATGGAGGCTCTAGACCCTTCCAGAGCTGAGATATTGAGATTTTTATAATGGCATAAATGCTACGTGGGATCTCAATATCTCAGCTCTGGAAGGGTCTAGAGACTCAATTTTTGCACTCAGGTCTAAGTCTCATGGCCCTCTATCAGAATCCAGAGTTTTGAGAAGATTGGAGAAACTTATTTTTTTGCACCAAAAAAAAAAAACATAAGGGGTACCACTGTTGTTGTTTTTTTGGGTCGAAATTTTGAGTTTCTCTGATCTTTGAAACTCTGGATTCTGATAGAGGGCCATGAGACTTAGACCTGAGTGCAAAAATGGAGGCTCTAGACCTGTTCCAGAGCTGAGATATTGAGATTTTTATAATGGCATAACTGCTACGTGGGATCTCAATATCTCAGCTCTGGAAGGGTCTAGAGACTCCATTTTTGCACTCAGGTCTAAGTCTCATGGTCCTCTATCAGAATCCAGAGTTTTGAGAAGATTGGAGAAACTTTTTTTTTTGCACCAAAAAAAACATAAGGGGTACCACTGTCGTTTTTTTTTTTTGGGTCAAAAATTTTGAGTTTCTCTGATCTTGAAACTCTGGATTCTGATAGAGGGCCATGAGACTTGACCTGAGAGCAAAAATGGAGGCTCTAGACCAGGGGTCACCAAACTAAGGCCCGGGGGCCAACTCAGGCCCGCCACCCCACTTGACTGGCCCCCCAGCCCCTCTACCCCCCACTACTTAAACCGGCCCTATGAGGCAATCCCCAGAAGTCGTCATGGCCTATTTTTCTTAATTGCTTTTTGGAAAAAAAATAACATGTCTGCATCTGGTATTTTGTTGATTTTTTTCTGTTAAAAAATTATATTTAGTTATAAAATTAACTATATTTGCCAAATTCGTCACCCAATATGCTCGAGATCAAGCAGTGACAGACAACACGCGCACAGGGAACAGTCAGTGTTCAGGACAGCAAAATGTCTAACGTTAAACGAAAAGTTGATAGAGAGTGCAGAGTTTTCAAAGAACAGTGGACCAACAATTTTTTTTTTTTTAAATGGGACCGTGAAAAAGGACCAGTTTGTATTATTTGATGTGGTTTTCAAAGAATATAATCTGTGTCGTCACCACTAAACCCGCCAAAAAGAGTATGCTAGCTTGCGAGGGCAAGCAAGAGAAGACAGGATTCGGAGGATGAAAGGCGGACTGCTGCACAACAGAATGTATTCCTTTGCCAAATACATTCTGTTGATATAGGAATCAAGTGTTGATATAGTAGTGTGGATAGTAGTGGGGATGGCTGTGCCAGGCTAGTAATCTCTATGACACAATGAGGCCTGCTGGTGGTCATTTTTGTCTGGGTCATACAATTCTATGTTATATAGCTGACCCGGCCCCCCATCACAGTCAGAAACGATAATTTGGCCCCCAGAGAAAAAAGTTTGGTGACCCCTGCTCTAGACCCTTCCAGAGCTGAGATATTGAGATTTTTATAATGGCATAAATGCTACGTGGGATCTCAATATCTCAGCTCTGGAAGGGTCTGAGAGCTCCATTTTTGCACTCAGGTCTAAGTCTCATGGCCCTCTATCAGAATCCAGAGTTTTGAGAAGATTGGAGAAACTTATTTTTTTGCACCAATAAAAAACCATAAGGGGTACTACTGTCGTTTTTTTTGTGGGGTCGAAATTTTGAGTTTCTCTGATCTTCTTGAAACTCTGGATTCTGATAGAGGGCCATGAGACTTAGACCTGAGTGCAAAAATGGAGGCTCCAGACCCTTCCAGAGCTGAGATATTGAGATTTTTATAATCGCATAAATGCTACGATGGGATCTCAATATCTCAGCTCTGGAAGGGTCTAGAGACTCCATTTTGCACTCAGGTCTAAGTCTCATGGCCCTCTATCAGAATCCAGAGTTTTGAGAAGATTGGAGAAACTTTTGTTTTGCACCAAAAAAAAAAAAAAAACATAAGGGGTACCACTGTTGTTGTTTTTTTTTTTGGGGTCGAAATTTTGAGTTTCTCTGATCTTCTTGAAACTCTGGATTCTGATAGAGGGCCATGAGACTTAGACCTGAGTGCAAAAATGGAGGCTTTAGACCCTTCCAGAGCTGAGATATTGAGATTTTTATAATGGCATAAAATTGCCACAATGTAAATGTGTTTGCTGGGTGTAGGGCCCCTTTCCTGTCAGTAGAAGCGTTTCCATTACAGATTTGCGCAAAACTTTTGCGATATTTTCCAAATGTCGATAAAAAACTATTGCAAAATGACGGCATTTCCATTAACCGATTTTATGCGACTAAAATTTATTTTTTTCCTCTCACGATAAGTCATTCCAAAAATCATGACAACGGATGTTGGTAGGTTTATCACAGCCATGCACCGCACTATACATTATTATTATTAATGGAAGGAGACGTGGTGTGTTATCCAAGCATTAATGGTGGGATGTAATGGCAGGGAAAGAAATGTTGGAATGAAAGGGGAAAGAGTTGGGTTGGAATGAAGGTTCATTCCAAAGGTTGGAATGAAAGGTAAAGAGTTCCTTGGTGTTTCTTACTTATTTCTGCTTCAAGGTCTTGATTGTGGCATTTCTTTGAGGTTTTAAAGTCCGGAAGGCTATTCCTTATTCTTTTCTTTTTTTGTTTTTGTTTTAATGAATTTAATAAATAACTTTGTCTCTATTATGTCCAAACGGTCCAACCCGGTATCACGGCAAGACGTGAAATAATCACGTTGGTCCACTTTGGAAAACGTGTAGATGTCACGGTTTAACCCCTCAAACGTGAAACGTACACGTTTGAGTTAACACGCGTTCCAGTGAAGAGATACCCGGATGTTGACATATTCTACACGCAATCGCCTCTGCCATAACGACCTCTTGGTTTTCATTAAACCGAGAAAAATGGAATTTTGTTTAATTGTTAATAGAAATGTTCTATTATTTAAAATGCAAAAAAACATTTATTATATCCAAGGTGAAAGGGATTCATTTGCCTTGATCCACACCGAAAACAACTTATTAACGGCAGCGCCATCTTTGTTTTTTAATGAGAATGAAAGCGAGGCTGTGAGGGATAGACATGCATCTCTTCAATGGGCTCTGTTATACTGTTATTTAATGTGTTTTCGGATTGTTCTACTCATGAAATGCTGGAAAAATATCTTTCTAAGAAATGTCAGTTGACAAAAAAACTCCCGACAATGTAAGCTGTGGAAAATTGTAAGTAATCTAGGAACTTTATTCAGCTTTTTACAGCGGATGCCATTGGAAACACGGTAAGTCTATCCCTCACAGCCTCACTTTCATACCTGTCATGGCGCTGCTCTGAATAAGGTCTATAGGTTACTTAGCACCTTAGTGCTTACAATACAGATTAGGAGACATTAGTATGTGTTCGCTGCATTTGTAATTTTATACTTTTAATTCCGAGAAGAAAAATGTTGCTGTGTTGGGTAGAATACATTAATAGTGCATACCCTCTCCAAACATGAGAACTACACGACAGAAAGAAAAAAATATGCGAATGGACAACCCGGTATCACGACATGACGTGAAATAAACACATTGGTCCACTTTGGAAAACGTGTACTAGATGTCACGGTTTGACCCCCGGTATTACGACAAGATGTGTAATAATCACGTTGGTCCACTAGATGTCACGATTTAACCCCCTCAAACGTGAAACGTGACACGTTTGCGTCAACACGTTCCAGTGGAGAGATTGCCTCTGCCACAACGAACGACCTATTGGTTTTCATTAAACCGAGAAAAATTGAATTTTGCTTTATTGACTATTACTGAGAAATGTTCTATAAATTTTAAATGCAAAAAAAAAACATTTATTATTTTCATGCCGAGAAAACGTCTTACATACTTTGAATGGTTAACAATCATCCACAGAATGTCCTCAGAGGTTGGATTTTCTATATTTTTTCATAAACATTCATATATGTAAATCTTGAACCACAGAAAGTAGAGGAATTTTGACCCTATGTTTTGACCACGCACAGAGTAGGCCTAAGTATTCATAAATGAATGACAATTAAACAGTTTACAAATGTGTAAAAAAAACGACCTTCAATGGCAAAAAAAAGTCAAGTAGACAAATCCGTTCGATTTTTTTCTTTATTTATTTATTTATTCTGTAGATTTATTAAGCATACAAATCTACAAGTTCAAATATAATTTAAAAAAAACGATGAAAATAAAGATTTCTACACAGAACTCACACAACTTTATACAATCTTTTAAAGCGTTTCCTATTTTGATTTATTTAAACCGAAACTCAATTGGCTTTATGCACAGCTTCACTACTTCCTGAATTTCAGCCAGCTCCTTGTTTCCTGTCTGCCATTATTGGCCAAATTGATTAATTCAGGTGTGCTTGACCTCAGTAGTCATGGCAACAATAATCAGACACACCCGAATTAATCAATTTTACCCAATAATGGCAGACAGGAAACAAGGAGCTGGCTGAAGTTCAGGAAGTAGTGCAACTGTGCTGTCATAAAGATCATTAGGCTGTATGGAGCGCTTGAATATGAGAAGACTCACCGCTTAGGGTCGCTGTTGTCAAAACAGTGATTTGCACACGTTACATGTCCTTCAACACGCGTTGGTGAAACTTTAGGCTACATGATTATTAAAGACCTGCAACACTTTACATTAGTCTCCACTTATCACGTGTTAATAAGCAATTAGCTATAGCAATAAGGATATTAATAACGATTTTACAAGCAGTAAGCCTAGCCAACCACAAAGCCTATCTATTAGAAAGCTATCAGTTAACATGGAGACTGTGATATCAAATGTAACCAAGGCCAAGGTCATTATCTATCTCTGGGGAATTTCCATCCCCTCCAGCCAAGAACTTCGAGATAGAAATGCGCTTTCCTGATGTTCATTGTCTGGTTAAACTCCCGTTTAGTTCTCCACAGATTCAAATCAGTGCTGCTGTGGTGTAGCCTATAGTGTCAAGCAATGCTCTGCGTGACACTCAGCTGCAGCAATGCAGGACACACCACGACAACAGAGACTCTCACAGCCGCAGGACATTCAGGACATTTAACCCAGCAGCTGACCTTTGTGAACGAACTGGGTTAACTTCACTTAAACGTCCTTCATAACGTGTGGCGGGGTCAAGAAAATAACATAATTTATCCGCTATCAGACTGGACATTCTCACGTAGCCTAATAGTGTAGGCCTGATTATTGACGCACATTCAGCTAATTGTGCGCGTTTGTATTATAAAAAAAATTCTGATGAATTGTAAAGTGAAGATTGCTTTAAAACTCCTTTTAAAAACGAAGCGAAACTATTTATAAGCGCAAGACCCTTCAATAATAGTAGGCTAGCTCTACAAAATAATTAGAATAATGTCATACAGAAAATGAGGCCTAATTAAAAGAAATGATGAAGAGAAAACGAATGAGAGTTTATCAAATATGTAAAACTTCTTTTTAAATTAGAAAAAAGCAGACAGTGGGCCAATCAGAGCAAGCAGATGCGGTGGATAAGTAACAGTTAGCCTATTATTTCCACTTGAATTTTCCACACTCGCTCCCTAAATGCCATAATTGCGGTCATAAAAATCATCTAACAGTAAGTAGCCTACCTCTAATGAAGACCATTTAAAGGTCAGGTGCCATAGGATTTAATGTTAAGGATATGCATTTGTTATAAATAAAACAATGTTCTAAATTGTTATCGAATTAGGTTAGTGATTTATTTGTACATCAAAAGTTGCAAGAATATTGTTAAAATGTGTTTAGGATATTGAAGTGATCTTTGTCGTCACAGGTGGTTTCAGAAGTGAAAATGTGTATTAAGAAAGTTAAATGCCACACATGTGACTTGTGCAGCAGTATTTTTTTGTTTTAAGATCAAGATTTAAAACCTTGGACAAGACACAAGAGGACAATTGGATCATTGACCATGATGAGTCCATGACTGGTAAGAACTGCTTATTTCTGCTGTGAAGTGCTTTTATCATTACAATTAGCTGCACACGTGCTTTTGAAAATACATATTCCACGGTCACCATGCAGATTATAGCTACAAGTTAAATAACAGTTTTAAAGACATTCCATGTTCCAAAATTTAAATCGTTTCTGAATATTTTATCAAGTTATTTTACTTCATTGGTTATTATTGTTGCTGCCATCTGACATATTTATATTACTTTAAATAGTTTAACATTTGTGTCAGGCTATGTGATTGTATTTAACATTCCACGTGTGAACAGGCTAGTTTTTTTAGACAAACTGATAAAGACAGCAAACACCGTAGGTCTACTAAATTAACCAACTAAACATGTGCACGCGCATTTAACCAGGAGCGTGTTTGCAAGTTTGCTTCGTAAATATTAACTATTTCTAACTCAAAACAGCGCATAGGATTTCAGCGCAAACTCTATCCACAAATTCTCATACGATTTACTCCACTAGAATCACAATATACATATATGTGTGCCATTTTCATTTTGAATACAGTATCTGAAATAATTCTCATGATTTAATAAGAGCATATAGGGATTTCATAAGATTTTGATAGCATATTGTATAGGTTCGTATATGGAAATATGGCACACAAGTCACAATTGCAAAAAGTGTCCCTCATTAGGCTACTATAATCCACCTTATTAATATAATTCTTTACAACCTATGGTTATCGGATTTATTTTTAAAGAATCGTTGAACTTACTCTCTTGCATTTTCTTTTCGACCCAAAATCAGCTTTATTGGACAAGTGTGTTTGCACACACATGGATTTTGTCATCGGTTCGGGCATCTTACTTGGAAACATAGCAGTCCGACACATGAAAACACAGTAAGAGCGCAGTTAAAGAAAGATACAGCCTATAGTGAGCCATGCGCATATTTGAAAGGATACAGCCTACTTTTATAAAGTTTCCTCACTTAAAATTCACAAACCTCTAACTCATTTTAAAAGGCAAATATTGCCAGGGGAATGCTGAAACTATAGGCATGACTTAATTCATTTTAGGTTAGGTTACTATCAGGAACTCTGGAACCTATCAGGCGACACTCTGACGCGCGCTCGCTCAGTAGACCAGGGAAAGCGCGCGCGCGCAAAAGGAGAGAGAGAGAGGGAGAAAGGGAGCACGCGCGTGTGATTGGTCGCTCGGCTGCCTGCTGCTGGAGTGACGTCACTGCAGGAGAGAACTGCCAGAGGAGGATGCATTTAGTCAGAAACTAGACTCTCTCAAGCAGGAGAAGAGAACACCAGATCCACAGAGCGAATGAGAACATCGCGTGCAGGTTTCACAAAGTAAACCTTGCATCTCCTCTCACGTCCGTGCATGAACACTGTAAGCATGCCTTTCAAGGGTGGAATTCCCCATCTTGGAAATTAAACTGCCCGTTCCAATCCCTGGATGGCTGAGACGTAACATTCGATGGCTGAATACTTAAGGACTGCGAGTTTTGAACGGAAAACGCATCACTGAAGAGATGCACGGAAGAGTTTGGCTTCTGACTAGATGCGTCTGCGCTGCTCCGAGATTTCAGCGTCATGTTCTTTAACGCAAGACGCACGGGAACCTCTATTTGTCCCCGACACACGGCCACTCATAGCTTACTTTCTGACAGAGAGGAATATGTACGTCAATTGTTTAAAGTAAGATTTTTTGAATTATCTCAATTATTTCTGCTTACTCTTTGTGCATTTTTAAAGTGAATGGACTCATAGTACACACTGTTTTGGTCACAATAAATTAGAACTCTTATAGACAGTAGTCCATAAATTGACTTTAAATGCATTTTTGTAAAAATGCATGGATATATGCATGTATAATCTTAACATTTGATATGAATTGACCCCATCATCCCATGTGACAGACAAGGCCATGTTCAGTGGTAAGTGCATGTGGCCCTCTAAACACTGTCTGGACTTTAGCAGGTGCATCTATCTGGAGTATTTGTAGCTCTTTGGCCCTTAATAACTTGATCTTGAAATGAGTGGCATTTTGTTTTAGTAAAGAATTATCTGTTTATGGCACTACTCTTCTAGCCTATATATTTATAATGATATTTTTTCAGGCTAGCTTATGTCTTTCAATGCAATACAGCATGCATACTTGTTCTAAAAAGGAGAATTTGCATTAGCCAATATAGAAACAACAGAAATTTTAATAAGCAATAGATTTAACTGTATGACGTCACATTTACGTGAGGGGAAACGTGGGTTCAGGAGACACGTTTGAACAGCTTCGTGATTAACCGAACTGATACGTTCTAATGTTAACTTTATAATCTATTTGGGTTTATATTGAAACCAAACTGCATATAGACGTTACCTTTTGCAGTTTCTGAATTATAATGCACGGCATAAATGATGCATGATGTAGACATGTGGTGTGATTGTTGGGGCCTAATGAGCCAAATGAAATGGTTAGACCTGATAATCGTCATTTTAAAAGAGTATTACTGACCGGAAGGCAGGAACAAAATCCTGTTTAAATCGGTTTGTTGAATGGAAACCCTGACAATAACTCCAAAGGCTCAATTTGAAACGCATCCAGACAGAAACCGCAACTTGTGGATTATGTCTTCTTCACCACATAATCCACACTCAGAACCTCATAAAGCCTTTCAACACTTGACTTGTTAACAGTATTTACAGGTCTATAAAAAGAGTCAATTAAATGGAATTTGAGTGTAATTTATTTTCTTGCGCATTAACCCCTGTTTTCATTTATCAGGTCAACTTTGTGAGATGTTCCACATTTAAAAAGTGTTGACAGGAGGTAGTTGCTGTCTTTGGTTATCTAGCTGTATGAGTGTTTATCTTCCTTCATAAAGCTAGATAACCGAAAGTAGAAACGTCCTCCTTAACTGCATGTGGACAAGTTGAGTGGGAAGCAATGATTGCAGGGAAACTGCATGAGGTAAGCAGGCCCGAATCATACAGGCTCTTTAAATCACTGCATGTAAAGGAATATGGTGACAAATAATCTTTCAGCGTTTATTATTTTCAATACACATTTGGACGCGTGCACGTTTGTGAACACATCCACTAGCTATTTCAATTTCAGACAATTTCGTAAACTTTTCGTAAAAAAAAAATCAAACGATTTAACGTGTTCGACAGTAGTATATATAAAACGACTACATTCCTACACTTTTATTTATTTTTAAAATATGAATTATTAATTCTTATTTTACTCCATAGGCTAATTGTTTCTTAAAGGTAGCCTATAATTTGACCAACCAAGATTGGTTTTGTTGGCAACTGTTTAGTCTGACAAATTTAAAAAGCTATGAGAAATAAAAGAAAGCATAGCCTAATGAACAGCAGTTATTTACTTAGGCTATACATCACAATCTAGATACTTATTTGCAAATGAAAAACATTTGTCAGTATTGTGCATTGTTAACTTTACGCGGAATAAGTTTATAAACTTTCAAGCTAGTTCCCATTTCCAAACTGTTTCAAACTAAGCACCCGATCATTACCTCAACCAGAGAAAACTCATTGCTCTTATTAGGCCTGCTTTTGTTCCGCACCTGACACGCGCAAATGAGGCCTGCGTTATAATAATGCGCGTGTACCGGATCAATCTTGGTATGATCTACAAAAAGAGACTCCATGTGGATTTTACAATTAGTCTGTTACTAATCGAGGATAAATTAGCGCTCGAATGCTTGGTTGTAAATATCTTCTCATTATGACAAATGACAACTTAAATGATCTTTTAAACACATTTTGTACAAAATGGCTTCCTGCGTGTTGGTCACACTTACTGATTTAGAGACAAAATTATTAAACCCTTTTCGTTTATTTTATAAATTCACTAAAGGATTTCATACGAAATAATGTCTTTCTTTTTTATAGACACTTGCTAGACATTTTTGCCTCCCAAAACATATATTTTTTATGAAAAAACGTGTTAATTATGAAAGAGGCGTAGGCTATTCAAGTCGTTTTTGAATGAATTGAATTTTATTGAAGCCTTGAACAACTTCGATCTGGGTAACAAACAAAAAATGAACGTGACGTCATTGACCCACAACACAACTCTTAAGCAATGACATCATGCTGAAGCAGCTTCATTATGATTGGCCATATTAATCTGGCTGTAGGCCTACACGTCAAAGATGCAGCGGACAACAATGCAGAATTGATTTTTTTATATACTCGTGTCCTTTTTTATGACATAAGACAGCACTCCCACACTACTGTAAAAAACTAAAAAAAAACTAAAAAAAATGTTAGTTGAAAATGTTTAGAGTTCAAAAATCATAAGTGTAAGCGCTTTAGAGCGCCGTGTCACGCAGAGCAAAACACACACACACACACACTAGTCTGTATGTTAAAATGCTTTTAATAAACCATAGCCTATATTCAAAATTACTTTATCATTAAATAAAAAAGTCTTAGTAAAATATGTGTTATAGTGAGACAAAAATCTACTTTATAGAATCTATGCCAACTAAGTGAAAAAACTGACTCAATATAAAATTTAATATATTTTTAATCAAATGGCATTTGTACTTAAAATGTAGGAAATTTGAACCTGATTTGGACTTAATTTGGACTAAATTTCCTGGCCTGAAAGTCATTGTTTCACTGCTCTAAGGATAATACTAAATACACAAGATGCATATTTTTATTTTCAGAAACAGACAGAAAGGTTTCTAAGGCTAGAAAATACTATCAGAGTGCCAATTAAACTGAATGGAGAAAATAAAACTGAACAAAAATCTTGATAATCACATCAAAAAAAAAGGAAAAGGATCATCAAAAAATCAAAAAATGGAAGGAACTCACAGAGAAATTATAGAGAGCAAAAAAAAGGTTTAATGGGCTGACTAGGCAGATTTACATTCTCTATATTTGCCCCACAAAAAAAAATAAAAAATAAAAAATAAAAAAATGTTTCACATGCCAAATGTGATTTAAGGTGCATATTAGGCCATAGGTCAAATTTTAAATTCAAGGTTGTCTGGCATTTATTTGTTTGTAAATTATATATAATAATGAATAAATAAAAATGTATGTGTGTTTATATGTAAAACTAAAATATTCTGATTATTGTCTCATTTTTCACTTACTACAGCCTCTCAAACTGCAGTGTCTTTGTGAGAGACCAGAGGACTGGAGCTAAGGGAAAAAACGCCATCTGGTAAGTGCAATCAGAAGCGTATTACCATGCAACTTTGCAATTAGAACAATTAGTTTTATAGTAAATCTGATTCAAACACACAGTACATCATAAAGTATATGCTAATGAATGCATGCACTTGAAAGGAGCCGAATGCAAATAGTAATCCTTAATCAAGTCCAAGACACTAAATGCATTACATAAATCTTTCATCAGAAAATCTATATACTATTTATCGCTCCTTTTATACATGCATATTCATGTTCTATATTGATGCACACTCGAGTTTTTCCCTCTCAAATGTGCACTCATCAAAGCCCCAATGATCCTCAGGCATTCTTTGACAAATTGCATGCGTATATAAATGTTAGTTATAGATATTTAGCCTTTAAAAACACTGATATCAGTTTCACATTTGTTCTAGCCACCAATAATTTCTTCACAGTAAAATTCAGGTCATAATCCAAAAGGCTCTCTTAATTATTCTATATATTAATATTGGATTATGATGTATGGCATATGTTCGCTTGTGCCTTTCAAATCGTTTCAGGCAGACGTTGTGCAGTTCACACACATATTAGCAAATGAGTAAGGAAAGGGCTGTTAATCATAACAGGAAAAAAACAAAGCGCATAATTATCTCAAGAAAAATCCCTCAAAGGCATGACCCGTGTGAAAAAGAACGAAAATAAATCTAAATCGCAATGCGTTTTAACATGGCCGAGAATACGTGGTTAGTACGACTGCAGGACATTAGGCCAAAGGCTTCAATGCGATGAATGATCAGAGAGAGGAAATTATGTGTCCGTCTCCATCTCGATAATGATAAGAATGTATGGGCCACTATCACATCGCATATTACTTTATGTAAAATTAATGTGAGCAAAGAAATTCTGTCATCATTCATTAACAATGATCTTTTCCAGCTAAACTGGTTACCTAGCACAATTGAATAAGGGTTATTCAATGAAATTATGGGTGGACAGTAATTGATGTGGGCTGATTCAGTATACCTTCACCTTGACCATTGCACAAAATGCCTGTGCACGATTCGTGTAATTATTAACACTCCTCCCAATAGGGGATTGTCTGTCCCCAAAGTTGCTTAAAGCACAACAGTAACAAGAAATGTTACCCCTCAAAGAAATGATAAATAGTAGTAGCCATGACATCTGCTTTGGCAGTGCTAAAAAGGGGCTTTTTGTCCTTTTATTTTTCTTCTTTCCCCTTGCCAGCCATTTACACGGCCTTTTTGGAGCAAGAGAGAGAGGGAAAAAATGGTGCAATTGTCCAAATGAAAGAAAAGAAAAATAATAGTCAACCCTCATCCTTCTTCAACCAGCTCCCCTCCCTTCTTCTTCAACGGAAGCATTTAGTGCCATCTGTGCCCCCGGAGAAAGAGGGAAAAAAGAAAGGAGCGAGAGCCTACATCCCAAGTGCCAACGGGGACAAAGAGGCTGCCAGTTGCCACGGACCACCAGATGCTGGAAGACTGCAAGTCTGAATGAGGGGTGTGCTTTCAGGAAGCCATCTTGATGGAGAAACTGGCTGCTGCTTCCTAAAATGGCTGTGTTGGCATGAGGTAAGCTGCATCGTTGCCTATATCAGACTAGCTGCCGCGTCATTGCGGCTGATTTTAGCTCGAACCGGTTGTACGTAAACGTTAAGCAAACGAATGGTGCAAATGCTTACACGAATTTGTCTCTAAAAAAGATTGAATGTGTTTTGTGGTTGTTCTGAGCGTAAGATTAGGCCTTGTCGCTCAAATCATTTTCCTACTTTCCTGACTAATTAACCCCGTTACCTAAATGCACACACTCGTGCTGATATAGCGAACGCAAATGAAGCCCTTCTGTAGGCATATTTTCGAATGGGACGTAGCTGTTAATTCATGCACTCACTCTGTTAATTGACTTGAGGTCGTGTAATGCGTTTGCAAAGGACAAATTCGTGCAACTGAATCTTGAGCCATGGCAGTTCAACGATGACACAAAAAATGAACCAGGTGACCAGATTTTCAGATAAGCAAGAGCTGCTCGAACTCACTCGAGAGACTAAGTTAATTGACACACCGCATCCTCTTGACCAATGCAACCGAGTCGACCTGGACTGAAGAGCACTTTTCTTTCTGCTTGCTTAATGATACACTAAATTGCAGGCACAAAGGTGCCAAGTGCCCCTCACCATATTACAAAAAGCATGTACGCATGCCCTGCCCAGCTTTAATGTTGGAGAAGAGGTCTACCGATTCACACTGTGCCATGTTTTTAATGATATTTGGTGCCTAGCAAAATAGCCACAGTTTGTATCATTAGAAAGAGAGAGGTGCAAAACATCACATCGCTCTCTCGGTTCACTACGTGGTAAATGTACGCAGGCCGCTTGGTTACTGAGAGAGCTGCGTGTTATGTCATTGAAATGGATGGAAGACACTGAAATGTTCCTCACAAAGGTGAATGGTTGCGTCATAATGGATTGCTGGTGATACGCAGAGCTGTGCTGGTGTTTTATGAAAGTAGGCATTCTGAAACACATTTGCTCTAGGAAGATTTGCTTTGCTTTTTGTGCTTTAACCAAAACGACACAGATGAATAAAACGCGAATATCCAAAATACATTGAAATGTATTGAGATGCGAAGATGAGATAAATGATGCGTCATCTACTGAATATTTAAAGCCATCGAATCCTCCTCGTAATAACAGAAAACCGTTTTTGCATACTTACTGAGCGTGGAAACCCTGTGTGCCTAAAAGACCTCGTTGTCCATAAATGGGGGAAAAAAAGACTGACATTTTATCCTAAAAAGAGGAGGCTTGGCAGAATAGCCCATCAAAAAAGACGTGTAAAAAAAGATTACTGATGTACGGAAGGTGCCCGTGGAGCTTACAAATAAAGGAAACAATGATCCAAGCGCCTCTGTTAATGAAAAAGACCAGACAAGCTCTGCATATTAACATAATTGCATAGGAACAAGCAGAGAGGACTGAGCCCCAATTAAAGGCACAGTGGCGCTTTAGAAACGGCACGTGGCAATGCTTTAGATTTTGAATGTTTACATTTAAATTTGAATTCAAATTGTTGCATTTCAAAGCAGCTTTGATGTTATTGTTGTGCTCAGTGTTCTATCCGCGTTTAGAAATGCTTTTTTTTCTTGTAGAGAATAGTGTTTACATGCATTCTAGAAATTTCCAGGGTTGAATATACACTCAAATGTGCATCAGTCTATTTTGGATGCAAACACTATTTTTGCAATGTTTAAGAAGGAGCATTTGCTTTCTTTGTTTTGCATGTGAGAGACAAGAACCATTTCTGTCCTTTTTTAAAAGAAATACTCATTAAGGATTTCTCTGGTTCAACGCAAAGCTAGATATTTAAGATTTAACACAGACCATGTGTGTCAGATGTTATTAATATTTGGAAGTATCTCCATCTACATGCATGTTGGATTTTTCAAGACAATACAAAACTAAGAGTCTCCATTTCTATATATAAACTCATCCTTAGACAAAATAGTAGCATGGAAATGAGAGTCTGCACCTTTAATATGGAATTTCTAATTAGGCTGTGTATCGTGCAGCGAGGGGGAGGGGTTTCCTCGCTCTGCATCTCTCAGGGTTTTATGTAAAAGACCTTCAGTGCTTCAGTGATAGGAACACAAAACTAATTTTATTCTCTTGAACAGAGAGTCTAATGCTTTACTGTTACACAACAACATAGCATTTTCCTAGGTGGCAAATAACACTATCAGAACTGGAGATGGTTTAACAGCAAATTTGTGTTTACGGATATATGAAGAAGGGATAAATGTTCAGGTTTGCGTTCGGTGTGTGAGTATAAGCGGTCGAGCAGGGGGAGTGGATGCTTGTCAGAGCATAATGTGACTGCTGCAGAGCAGTGGCTGAAAAGTGTTAATTATGCCGCTTGGCACGGTGCCAAACCCATACCAGATTTTTCCAGTTTTCAATATGCAAATCACGCTCTGAACTGTGTATTGTTTTTGTGGTTTTACCAGGTCTTTGTGTTTTCCGTCAAACAGAATGCGACACGCAAATATTTGCATCCGGATACGCACATGAGCAAAATTTTTTTTTTCTTTTTGCATCAAGCAACAATTGCACAATATTGCTGTGAAACAATTCCAGTCCAAATGCATATAATTATAGGCTATATACACAAATGGAATTGTTATTATTCAAATGAAAAAAAAAAAAAATCCTATTCGTTGTCATATTTGGATTACTGTCTGTAGCGGTCCAGCTTGATGGATGTGGCATATGTGGATTTTTAGGTATGACTCTGATTATATATTTTTTCCCATGGACTGAAAAGGGTAAATCCTTGAAATGTCTCCCTAGGTGTCTGGCACAATAATCACTTTAACACAAGGTCATTTGCATCTGTGTATATGACGATAAATGTGTTTTATTTGTGCGTCAAAAAAGTTTTTCTCTCCTTACACATATTCAAACATCAATAGCAATACCCCAAATGACGATTTGCGATAAATAAAGAGTTAATCTTCAGCTGTAGGCTCTGTGTTGGTAAACAGTTTGATAGTGCCCACATTATTCTTCCAGACCCCTCTCCTCTTCCACAATGGCAGCATTGTACGGCGAGCACTTGACGTGGGTCCGCGGTCCCCGTTTCCCACCATTGTCTGCACGGATGGAGTGCCAGAGACAGTGGAGGGTAATAAGCTGAGAAAGATGCTCAGGCCCAGACAGAGCCAGATGCCTAAATTAGCACCAAAACCCTAAGAGACTATCCTCAGGGAACGGCTGAGGGCTTTATTTCTCATCCATGCTGTGTGTTAGCACCATTGTATGCTTGTGCAGCCCGAAATTACGTGATCATTTGCACAATCACGTGTGCTCGCGCAAGTAGATGTGATGTATTTTTTGCAGTGCATGCTACACTCTTAGAAGAAAAGGTTCTATATTGAACCTTAAAAGGTTCTATTTGGAACCCCTGAAAGGTTCTATACAGAACCCTTTTTAAAGGTTCAATAATAAGAACCCTTTAGAGTTCTTTAACCAGGAAAAAGGTTCTATATGGAACCTTTTGGGTTCATATCATTATCATTTGTTTTGTCCTTTCCGGATTAAATATTTCATATTATTGACAAACATCAAGACCCTAAAATTTACTTTTGAATGCGTGTGAATGAACACAAAATTCAAGATATGGGGGTTAGAAAATGTATATTTATATCATTTTATGTAGTTAATCAATATCACACAAAGAGTGCCATTTCAGTTTTTCTCCTCCAAAAATCAGCATGATTAAATTGGTGATACAGTTTAATAAGCAATAATTTAATTGCAACTACAAAATGTTGCAGAATAGTGTAATATATTAATGAATAATAGCATATAAAGAACCTTTGTTCCAAAAGGGTTCTTTTTTGTCATTATAGAACATTTTTAGCATAAAAGGTTCTTTATAGAACCCCAATGAACCCTTTTTTCTAAGAGTGTATCGAGTTTGTAACTCATATCTGTGTATTCTAAATGGGCAGCATTTTATATTGCACAGTTTCATCTATTTATTTGATATAATGCATAAAAATAAAGGTTCTTTATTGGCATTGATGGTTCCTTGAAGACATCCATGGAACTATTCAATTCCATTAAAGTATAAAAATATTAGACAAAATGCTTCTTTTAGGGGCTATTCACTAAAAGCTTCTTTAGAGAACCATAAATGGTTCTTACTATAGCATCGACTTTGAAAAAGTGCGTATCAGCACATGAGTATTATTCAAGTAAAATTTGAGTTTGTTCCTCTTCCCCTTCTGCTAGGGCACAGCAGTTGGGTAAGCAATTAATTAATAAAGCTTCCATTACAATATATTACCCAGCAAAATGGAGAGCAGTGATTACAGAAAACCACAGAGAAAGTTTAAACTGGAGACAGCGACATATTTCACAGCAAAGCTTAAGGGGAATCACAAAAAAGGAGGAATTATTATGCTAAAAAAGTTGTGCAGAGCAGTTGGAGGACTTGAAAACGATTCATACGAGGACAGTCATGAGGTTTTCTGTTCTCGGTGCATGGGAGAAAAATAAATAGGGTGAGATAAAACAATTGACGTTAATTAAATGCACTGATGATGAACAATAAAATAGGTGGGAAACATGTTGTTTGGTGGAGAATAGATGTGGAGGGGGAGGGATTTTACTGTCTGGCTCAGTCTGTGGCCCCATGTGGCAGTTGCTGCAGCTGGCATGTTAATATCAAAGGCCTATGGGAGGTGGCTATCTGGGAATATTTGTCTGGCATACTAACAGTTTTCTCCACCGTCATATGTCATCTTTATGTCCGGTGCTATAGGGCTTCCCATATTTATTTCTAAAAGCCAGCTCTGTGACATTTCATTTCTTGCTCTGATAAAAAACTTTGTGCCACATTAGATTTGGAAATTTCAGAAGAGAATGCCAAGTGCTTTCTAAGAAAAAGCAGTCATATTTTTGGCATGCAAGACATTTTTCCAGGACAGGTTGAGAACGGATAGTGTTAACAAGGGTACAGTCTCAGAAAAAAGGGTACAAAAGCTGTCACTGGGGCTGTACCTTTTCAAAAGGTACACTTTGTGTAGCCAAAGGCTGCATATTGGTACCTTAGTGGTATATATTAGCACCTAAAATGCACATATTAGCACCTAAAATGTACATATTCAGACCTAAAATGGACATATTAGCTCCTGAAATGTACATATTAACACTTAAAATGTACATATTAGCACCTAAAATGTACATATAATGACCTAAAATGAACATATTAGCTCCTGAAATGTACATATTAACACTTAAAATGTACATTAGCACCTAAAATGCACATATTAACACCTAAAATGTACAAAAAGTGTACCTTTTGAAAAGGTACAGCCCCAGTGACAGCTTTTGTACCTTTTTTCTGAGGTCACGAATCACTCAGTGATCATAACTGAGAAATGAACAATGGAGAGAAGGGACTCAGAAGCATCTCTTGGGTTAGTGTTAAAGACCATTGTGTGTGTTTAACGGGGAAAATTCCCCTTTTTTTCCCCTTGTGGATACCTCAGCTGTCAATCTCATCTTAATCTGGGGATGAACGGGATTATCCCACGAAGGGTTGTTCTTAGCTTTGTATCAGCTACGGGGGAGCTTTGAAATTCTTTCCCCACCTTTTCTCCCCGTCCTTGGACAAGTGGTCATGAAAAGCTTGGGATTGGGATTCCTCTGGCTGGAATAACAGGCAGCAAAAAGACCCGCAGTCAGCAGAGTGGTAGATCTAAACTGAACTATTAGCACGCAGGTAATCCAGAACGACAATGGAGACATTAAGATCACAGAACTATACGGCACCTTAATCACGACCTGCTGCTAAGCTTGACAGATGGATGAAAGTGAGCATTGTACCTTAAAGGGATAGTTCACTCTAAAATAAAAATTGTCATTCATTCACCCTCATGTTGTTGCAAACCTCAAAAAAGGAAGATTGCCTTTCAAAGGATATTCAACAGAAAAGCATAGATGTTTGGAACAATATTAGGGTGAGTAAACAACAAGATTTATTTTTATGTGGATAATGCATTAAAGTGGGGTTTGGGGGTATATGAAAATACCCTCACCTAAAATTAAGTTAGTCACTTAGGAAAGCAGTTATTTCAGACTTTTCTTTTGTTGATAACAATGAAGAGTGCTAAAAATGAGGTTGGAATAGCCTGTCTAGAGTTGCATTGAAGAGATCAGGCACTCAAATTTTTTGTAATAAAGCACTAAAATGAGACCGAAGCTATAGGTCTTCTCTGTAAATCCTTAAAGCAGCCACTCACGTCACGGGAACGTCAATAAACTGACGCAAGAGTAAAGGCCAGGACTCAGGAATTCAAAAACAGGAGAGTGGAGACCAGGGAACACTTAAACCTCCATCATGGCCCCACCATTATAAAAGACCTTGGGATATAATTATCCTCACTTTGTAGCTTTGCTTCGCTTTTGCCCACTTTACATCCTAATGAGGAGAATTACCATCGCTTTTAAAATGTAAATTGAAAGGAAATATATGTTGTTTAATGTTGAAAGTTCTGGAAACGTCATTGAATCTATCAGTGATCACTCTAAAAATCGATGGTTCACCAAAAAATAAAACGTCTGCCGTTGTTAACGAACAACATTGGACCCCTATGACTTTCAATGTATGGACAAAATAAATATGATTTTATGTTCATTAAAGGAGTAGTTCACTTAAAAAAAACAATAACAACATGTTATCCAAGATGTCCATGTCTTTCTTTCTTCAGTCAAAAAGAAATTCAGTGTTTTTGACTAAAACATTCCAGGATTTGCTCCATATAATGGACTTTATTGGGAACCAAACATTTCAAGAGAGTTTCAGTGCAGCTTCAAAGGGCTTTAAATGACTCCAGACGATGAATAAGGGTCTATAACAAGTGCATGACTCAGAAAAAAAGATTTGTTCATTTTGATTAACGAGTTCAAACAGGAGAGTCACGAACGCTCATCACAGAACAAGGTGAGCATTTGTGCTTATAAAACTTCAACTTTTTAATTTATTTTTTAAATGGCCAATCGTTTCGCTAGATAAGACCCTTATTCATCGTCTGGTGTTGTTTAAAGCCCTTTGAAGCTGCACTGAAACTCTCATTTGGATCTTGAACCGTTTGGTTCCCATTGAAGTCCATTATATGGAGAAAATCCTGGAATTTTTTCATCAAAAACCTTAATTTCTTTTCGACTGAAGAAAGAAAAACATGGACATATTGGATAACATGGGGGTGAGTAAATAATCAGCAAAAGTTTTTTTAAAAGTGAACTACTTCTTTAAGGTGAGTAAATGAAAGGACATGCGATCGTCGTTATTGCTTTCAGAGTCAAGTTCAAGTTCAATGTCTGTTGGAGTCCCAGCCAGACTGGGAACTTCTTCATCCACCCCTGTGAACCAGCTCTCCCCTTGTAACCCACACCCTATCTGCCCCTGTCCCCCACCCCTGTCATTTCGGGGGCCGTTGCTAAGGGAGCGAGAGCTGGCCGGCCCAGCAATGCGCTGGTGAAAAGGCCCGCCTGTCAAAGTGTCTGAGGGAAGTCAGGCTGGTTGGCTCGCCCCTCCTTACACACACTCTTATATATACACAGCGTAGTTGGGTGTGTGTGTGTGTGTGTTCTAGACCCTGGGAATGGCAGCAAGCACTTTATATTCATCAGCCCCCACCTCCCCTTGTCACAGTGACTTTGGTAAACACTCCCACTAAAAAGTCTCAGTCTACTTCCATCCCATAATCCTCCTCATCTAGGAGGCTATTGGGAAAAAATGATCCCTGGCTTTTGGTTCTACTGGGTTCTAGTTTATTAGGCCTTTGATATTAGGAACTTTTTAATATTATGCGTCTACTATAATCAACATTGAATGTCGTGAAGGGCTCCGTTCTCATTACAGTAGAGTGTGGTGATGAGAACAAGTGAGAGTTGAGTGAGTGTGTGTTTTCTTGAGGTCTCATTCAAGGCTGAGGACGAGAACTGAGAATAAAAGGCCAGTGATTTGCATAAGCTGCATGCTGTCTGAGGGTTTTGGGACAGGGGTGGGGGGCTAGAGAGGGGAAGATATGCAGGAATATAAAAAAAGAGACAGAAAGAAACCCCACATTGTAGAGGCGCAGAAAGAGAGAGGGGGTTTGAATGAAGCAGAGGGTGAAAATTGACAGAGAAAGGGGTCTTGCCAAGACTCCTGCAGGGATTAAATTGTCCATAAACCTCTCTACATATAATTTGGGAAAACTGGTAATGGCGTTGGTACAAATCGTACGCAAATTCTGAGGGTGACTGGGTATAGAAAAGATTCTCAACACTTTTGGAAGCAAACGAAGGAGGAATGTAAACAAATACGGTCAATGAATGTAAAAGTGTCAGGAAGTTGTGTGCATTCCCCTTCTCTAGATAAGCAAATTTGTTTTTACCGTCTATTCGAAGCAAAATAAAATACTTAATGATCTCGAAATGCCATCCTTTTAAGACTATAATGACTAAGCTGAGATGAACATGGTAAATTGTAGAATTACACACACACACACAAAGAAAAAGCGTATTGCCACACTGTAATTTAAATGCTTGATTGCTCTCATTAAAATGAACAATTGAAAAAGCAACCAATATGGATTCCAACCTTTCCAAAATCTGCAACCTTTGCATTTTAGGAGTGTTACAAACCCATAAATCCCCTTTCATCTATTTGTGGTGAAAAACAGTTGTGTGTTTGCATTGCATTTTGTTTCAGTTCACCATTTTCTTAGACTGGCTGATAATTCTAAAAACTCCTCCCATTAGAGCCAGTACCCAATATACTGGCAGGCCGATGTTAGGCATTTTCCAAACTATTGTTATTGGCAGTTATAATGGCCAATAAATTAATACTTAAAACTAGAAACTGAAATAGAAATGGGAACGAACAAGCTTCAACCATCTTCTCCTTGGCCTGTTATATTGAAAATGTGTTTACAATTTGCAGTATGGCGTTATCTATTGCTAAATTATGGCTCATCATAGGACTAGCTCACCTGACATTGTAATTATAAGGTAGCTTATAAGGCAATGTAGGAACTAATTATTATTTTATTTAGCAAAACTTTATATATTTTGATGTTCCTCTGTTCTGTTGTGACAATAAAAGAAACAAGTTTCTTTATAAAATGCTTTATCATATTATTTTGGTTAAAACTCTAATAACTACAAATAACTATGTTAGGGAAATCTGTTAATGTTTTGTTGTGCGTTTCTAAAATTAAAAAAAAATAATATATATATATATATATATATATATATATATATATATATATAAATATATATATATATATATATATATATATATAAAATATATATATATATATATATATATATATATATATATATATATATATATACACACACACACATATATACGCGTTTAGCACCTAAAATGCACACAGCGTTCTGAAATTAAAAAAAAATATATATATATATATATAATATATATATATATATATATATATATAAAATATATATATATATATATAAAATATATATATATATAATATATATATATATATATATATATATATATATATATATATATATATATATATATATATATATATATATATATATATATATATATATATATATATATATATATGCCAACATATCAGAATATCGGATATTATAACCAAAAAAAATATTTGTATCGGCCTTCAAAATCCTCTATCGGTCGGCCTCTACTTTCCCATAGACATTAACATTACATTTACGCATTTTGCAGACACTTTTATCCAAAGAGACTTCCAGAAGAAAGACAAAGCATACATCAAAGAGACAACAATCGTAGTACACAATGACAGACAACTAGGAAACCAGAAGAGAGAAATGCAGAAATGTCATTTGCATTTTCAGTCGATCAGATATTTTCAAGTTAAGAGTGGAGAGACCACAAACTTCAGTTTTGGCACACAGGATTATTTTTATAAAGTACTATATTTTCCTGTCTGTGAAAACAACGTCAGTAATCTTCACTTGAGTTTTGAATGTGCATATTGTTGTTCCAATGTTATCACATGTATCACAACAGTAAGCCATGTGATATTTATCTTCTTTTGTTCTCTCTCTCCCTCTCTCTAACAGGTTCCTAAGAAACTGAGGCCATCCAGCTATATATACGTTTTGACTCAAATGGTCAATCACATCACCTCAGGAATCCAGCGTCCAGCATCTCTTCCAGATGGGTCGCTGTGAAGATTAAATAATCAGACGTGAGGGATGGATGTGCACTAATTGATTTCACTGGGCGTCTTAAAACCGTTCAGTCTTCAAACATTCACTAATACCGGATGAGTGTGTGGATGAGAACACATTTGGGCTGTTCACTCAGTTAATTCTGAGATTTTAAAAAATGTGTTGGACAATCTTATGTTTTGAACTCACTGAAGAGAATAATGTGCCTTAATGTGTCAAATGTTTACAATGGCATTATTGAAACAAATGTCAATATCTGTGATCTGCCATTTCATTGTCTTACATAAAATGAACTTTCATGCATGAGCCTCGTTTATTTGAGAGTGTGCATAAGCCAAAATCCACGCCAACGTTCATATTTATATGTTTGACGTGCACAAGTGGTTAGCAGCACGTCAGGGTCTAAGCAGACATACGCACTTTCCCTTGTGGCAGAGAGGCGGAGTACTGCAGTTATTTAGGAGTCTGAGCAATCCTTGCCGCTCGCCGTTCTCAAGTAAAGGATTTGGACGTTTACTGGAGCTCTTTTATATGTTAATGACATTAAACGCCATTAGTATGCGTTTACAAGGCGGAGATCTGAAACCATTCAGCTGCACGCAATTTCAAGATCATTTGTGATTTATAAATTTCACATCTGGAAGAAAAGGCGAACGCACGTTTTTGTGTGTGTGCGTTCTCTTCGAATCACACGTATGCCTATACACACACTTAAAGAAATGATCAAGGACGGTTTTCTACGCAACACTTTTATAAAAAAGGCCCTATATTTACAAAATGTACCCGTTTTTTAATGTACAGAAAATGCATCAGCGTATAGTGTTCTATCATTTCTTTGATTGTGTGATGTATGAACAAAATGAGAAAACTGTACTAATAAACATGCATTAAACTAGTCTGAATGGTTGTTGACATTGAAAACCCATTTCGGTATAGAAATGAACTTTAAAAAGGATGTGGACGACTTCTCATGTGGTGGCCACAGGCTGTTTTGTATTTTGTGAGTTCTGGCACTCCTGTCAGCACCTTGGACAGCACATAATAAAGTGTGGAAAATAACGAGCAATGAGTCACCTCCCTTATTGATGCAGAAATCACACACACGAAAAACAACATTTGAGTTGAGTTGAGAATGAGTCAGCTTAATGCGTTTTAAGGTTTTTTAAGATTTCGGAAGGAGATCAAATATTTTCATCTAATTTTGTCAATGGGATTTTCTTGATGATAAGACTTTGTCAATGATTGTTTTCTATTTATTGAGATAATGTGACGCATATTTATAAGCTGTCGTGCGACTTAGAGTTTAGTAAACATGTAAAGTAAACGTTGAGGTTTAGAAGCAAAAAAAGAGTTTAAAATGTTTTATGACGCAGCTGGAATACATATTTGAGACACTTGGACAGCTGGTGAGTGTAAAATAGCCTACTGGTTAAAATTACCTTGCGCCCGTAATTCACACACTTTTAAAGTTAAAATAGACGTAGCCTATCTTTGCCGAATTTCACAAGCTTTAAAATTGAATTTGAATGGGTTTTTCCTCCGTGGTTCCAGAACCACAAAACCACAAAACAATTAGAAGAATTGGGAGTCCTGTAAATAAATAGTTCATTAAGCGTTAAAACCTCAGCTAAACCTTTATAGAAATTAGCAATGATATATCGCGTGTTCTGTGATTAAGGTGAAATCGTGTAGCTTGTAGGCTTAATGTGCGCTATATTTTATGATAGGCCTGCTCTTTCTTGGAATAGCCTACTTTAAATCAATGTCGGAAGTTCAATATTACTAGTAGCTACTTTTCATGTAGCCGATTTCAAAACGTAAAAACAGATTAAACAGCTAAACAGATTAAAATAATAAACATTTCCAGAATTATCTTTTTAAATCTATTAAAATGTATTGCTGGCAGTCGTTAAATTAATACGTTGAATTAGTTGGGCACAAATTATGGGTAATGTGCATGAACTCTATGATTTCGACCCATGTTAGCCTTTATCCGAGAACATTACGGAAACTTTGAAATGTTGTTGGATAATGAAAATCCTTCCCACGTTTATAGCCTACATTAATATTATGGCGTAATTGGCTCAGTTAAATAAATAAACAGAAGGAAAGAATATAAAAAAGACAAGAGGTCTGAAATATCAACTGAATTCATTTATTTTTAATCTATTATTTTGTTTGGAGGGGATCAAGCGTGTATGCAATTCAATAAACATGTACAGTAAGCCGTAGCCTAAACCATCTCTGTAGATTTCCAGCAATCTAACCCTAACAAGCCCACATCGTTCATTTCTGAACAAGCCTGTGGAGAAACAGGGCACTCGTTAGTCGTTGGAGAAGTTAATATCGTAGGAAAGATCCAGGACTTCTGTAACACGATTAAGTTTACAATTAGAAATCAGCTACAGGGGTGAACTCACAATCATGAGCACCACTCATCTGAGAAACAATATCGAGTTGTAATAATAACCCTAATAATATAAAGTATTTACAAGACAAAAAAGAAGAGGCAAAACAATAAGTTTGTCTGCTTTATAATTTATTTAGATTTTAAAAGATGTTAAATATCATGATTCAGCATTTATCGTGTTTAATTTGAAGCACTCAACCTGGTCATTTATATGTTGAAATTTTAAATATTATACCTCAGACAGTAAGGGTTGCTAGTAGCCATTTCCAATGTGGGCCTAAAGAAAGACTGAGCACAATCTCCTGGATAACTGCTTTAGAGTTGTTCGCAGTACACTCTAAAAATGCTGGGTTGTTTTTAACCCAATTTTGGGTAAATATGGAACAAACCCAGCCATTGGGTTACATTTTTTGAATTACATTTTTAACCCAATGTCTGGGTTTGTCCATATTTTACCCAAAATTGGGTTAAAACAACCAGCATTTTTTAGAGTGTATTAGCCTGTTCCAAAAGTTATTTTCGGTAGCACTTTAATTCACAGTTCTATGTACATACAATGTACTTATGGTTATTACAATAACTGCATATAGCTATATTAACCCTGAACCTATCGCAAAACCCATGTTACCTTTCATTACATTACATTTCTTAGAGTGCACTGTGAGTAGCCCGTGCGCCGTAGAGAGCGCCTAGCCTACTGTAAATTAAAGTACAATAGGTATTTCCTTCATGTATCTATTCAATTAAAACATTCAAAATGTCCTTGTCTATTCTTTTAAATGTTTCAACCGATCACAACAGGTGTAACAAGCAAGCTCTCTATTGCCTGACAATAATTTACACATTTTAGGTTGTAGGGTTAAAGAAGTTCATTAAAAACTAATTAGATTAATAGAATAAATACATTTATGTGAAGATGTATCTCACACACACTCATACACTCCATGACCCCCCTATATTTACCACAGCTTGTCTTGGTTGACCTCTGAGGTTTAGAACAATAGAAAAAGGGTTGTGACCTGTTTATGGTGGACCAAGGGGTCAGACTGATTCAGAACTGACCAGACACGTGCCCTTTGCTCTAAACAAGCCTCTTAAATAACATTAATGCATAATGGCAACTGGTGAAGGTGTGGGGGGATTATTTTGTTGTTTTTTAAAGTGTTAGGCTACATGTTATTAGTGAAATTCTGAAAGTCTCTGAAAATAAACCTAAATAAAAAAAAGTCAGACCATCCATTTGATTAGAAACTATATAGATGTTACCAGTCTGCAATCCAACAGTCCGAGAGTATTTCATCAAAGCACTTCCAGTGTCATATTTAAAGTTGATGTCAACATATAGTCTCTTGAGGACCACAGCTGACACAAGGGTCAGAGGTCATGTGCTAGGTTCAAGTGGTTTGTCCAGTTATCCCCAAAGGGCCAATTGAATAATGAAAAGAAGATAAAAGAATGACATGAATTTGATGACATTAATTTGCTTCCTGTTTTCCACTATTCACTTTGCTTTAAAAGACAATAGCCTATGTTTAGTGGTGGCTAAAAAATTTAGGCTACAAAACACTTTTTTTTCCAGTGCCATGGCAATGTCGGGAACAAAATGAGCTATTTGGTCAAAATAAATAACGCAAATGCGTTTCAGTTAAAGCTTAGAGAATAAAAATAAGCGTCACTTGTATGGGCCTATTATTAGGCTATGTACACCCTCACCTCCTATCCTGCTGAATTCTCGGTGACCTATATCCTTGCGTCATATTTTGTATCAAATATAAAGCATGAGAAGTGAGAACGTAAAAAAAAAAGCCGGAAATGACCCACCACCAAGTGCGCTCGCTAACTGCAGGTGTTAAGTCACGTGGCACGGATCGTCTGTATTCATTCATTTATTCGGCTCGGATTTTCTGCTTGTCATAAGCAGATAAATAGCAACTATTATAAAAGAGGCACTGAGGGCTCACCTATTTAAAAAGCATTGAGAAAATAATCTTCAGGACTGCTGTTGGGTAGAAAAAAACAACAACTTTTTTTCGTTAAAATGCTTAAAACAAACTAACTAGCATTGGGGGGCATTTAAACGTTACGTCAGAAATAAGATACATGACTAAAATAATTAGCACCCTGAGTTAACAATAGACTGAGAGATAGAGAGAATAAAGTTAGAGAAATAAAATACACTCTTAAAGATCCTTTAAAATCTATATGGAACCTTTCCATTTTCCATTGCACACGTTTTTTATAGTGTAAAAAGTGTTTGCATTGATATAATTAAAATGTTCTTTACTTTTAAAAATAACTCATAAGAACTGTTTATTAATGTTCAACTTGTTATTATGTGGCATCGCTGAAAAAATAACCTTTGTTTTTAGAGTGTATGGATTTTCGACCACGTCTTTTGATAATAAACGGCAGAACTGTTCATCTTAATCAGTTATTTCTCGTTTAATTTGATATTGTGAAAAACACAGTCTGTTTTGTCGTCCATTTTATTTGCGGTTTTAATTTCAAATGTTTCTCGTGTAGGCCTGTTTACATTTTCAATATATAGCCTAGGCCTGATAATTTTTTTAAACAGATAAGAGTAGCCTAGCCCAGGGTGGCGTTTAGATTATTATATATTTTTTTCAATTTAGCATAGGCCTACTACAATAACTGGATGCGCAACATTGAAACTGCCTGTGTTTTCTATTGAACAGCATTCTTTTCATCTGACGTCATAGTTTTTTTAGGGAAAAAAATATTTCATGTCATAGTTTGAGATATATAACATAAGAAACATTGACGTATGTGATCTCTAACACTCTTCGGGTTCCCCTATATACGATCCCCCAAATACTGAAAGATCCACGAAGAGAAAAAAAGCTCGACACCGAAAATCTTTCATTAAGAGCCAGACGAGCAGCAATTAGCAACAGAACAGCTCAGCAAAGCCAAGAGCGCCGGGATTATTGTCCAATCATTTATATCTTCCAAACCAGTAAGCATTCAAGTCTGTATTGTAAGTTAGCATAAGAATAGGAACAGGTCCTGTGAACTTCCCCGACCTTCTGACCCTCTTTTTCAAGAATGAATAGCACCACTTTCAGACACCCCAGCCTCTTCAACAGGCTTGAACCATGCCTAAATTCACAATCATGGTAATTTAATATATCTTAAGCCCCCGGCTGCATGAGTCCAGTTTTTCTATAGTTTGATGTAGGCATCTATGTCGCCTCACCTTATCATTAGGGTTGCTTCGGGACTAGTTTTCTCTCGTTAACCTAAAAAGCCACGGTGAATGGTCTTCCTATATTTTGAGTAGGCCTATCATTTTTATGAAAATTTAGCTACAATTAGTCTACCTCTCCAACAATAACACCACCCAAAACCGCGCGTGACAAACTAATATGCACGCTTGCCTTCATTAAAGCAAACTCTGTGAATGCTTTTTCATGGATCGATGAGGGTAGAGATTTATTTTTATTACTAAATAGTAAGTTGCTTATGACTGGCTCTGTCATTGCACAGTGACAGACAGGTTCGAGGTATTAGGCGCGTGCGCAAGAGTCTAACAAATGCCCCTGCCTCTTTGATGGATGGCGAATACCTAATGAGGCAGATGGGCACCTACTGTACTTTTCATTGTTTTTTGATAATGCAATATAATGCATATTTGATTTAAAGGTAACAAATGTTTATTAATGGCTTTCCAATAATAATGAGACTCACACTGAGGACCGGAGACCTCTTTTTTTTTTTTGCCCGCGTCAAGCGCACCCCACGCGTAGGCTACTGCCTATTCACTCATCTGCAGAACTTAAAGGAAAAAGGCGACATCTTTTGGCTGGAATAACAACAATAGAAGACACAAGCCTTTGAACAAGGCATTGAACAACCAGTCGAATTTATGCTGAAACAGACGCATGCTATTATGCAGAACTACAGCTAATATGAATATAAACCCTAAATAATCAAAGTATCGATAGCCTACCCCACAGTGATCTACGCCTCCATCTCAGGGGATGTGCGTTGGTGTATGCTGCTGGGTGGATATAAACTGTGTGAACATCAAGGCATCAACAACATTAATTATCGCGAGTTAATTTATGCATAGGCTAATTGTGTGTGATGTCACATTGCACCTCGTTGTATCGCGAGAATAAAACAGATCTTTTAGCCTCAGTCTTTTCCTTGTACTGGTAAACACCAGCAACCATTCGCATAAAGATACAGAGTGAATACAAAAAAATATATAGCCTATGTTAAACGTTATTGAATAAAGCGTTAAATTTGTTTAGCTACAACAATAGCCTATCAAACAAACAGGCCTAATACGTTTGATAGTCTATATATTCAAAATGATGCTCATCTTTTATTAAAGCAGTTAACAATGTGTTAATGGCTCATGGTACCTTTAACATGTCTTAGAAAAAGTAAAAGTTTTAGAGTTGTCGATTGACAACTCATTCGAGGCCTATGTAAATAGCCAGTCTCTGCGGTTCATGAGGTTTGCTGTTGTAATTCCATTTTGACTTGGCTTTTAGTGGTTGTGGTCCAGTGTTCAGCACACAGAAAAGACCCTTTACACATAATTACAGCTAATGTAACACTTGGCAAAGAGGAAGGTGCCACATTTGGCGCGTAGCCAACACTAGCTCCAGTAGCAAAGCCCGCCATGATGGATGCATATGCTGCACGAAAATGCATACAAATGTGCTTTATGCATTTTTTTTTTTTTGGTTAACAACAATTATATAATTGCTTAGAGCATTTATAAATCTACACTGTAAAATGAAATAAGTAAATAAGTAAATTACTTAAATGTAGCCTACTTATAAGTGAAATAAGTAGGCCTAAATTGTTAGTTTAACTTAAACAATAAGTAGGCCTAATGGTTGCCTTAATTTTGAGTTCATTTTAATACAATTAATTGTATATAAAAAACGGCCCTTATGTTTAGGCCTATTAAATAAAGATAAATATATACTGGCTTATGCAGGAAAAAATATTCGTCCCAATTCGAAAGAACAGAGTTGTCCAAATATTAAACATCAAATAATTCTAAAAAATGTTCCCACTGGCATCTTTCAGAGGCCACAGCTATTTTTAATGACGATCGGGGCCCTTAGAGGAATCAGATTGAATTAAATAAGCAAACAACAAGGAGGGAAATGAACAGCACTGATTGGCACATCAAAAGACACTTGAATGCCACAACACATGACGATAGCCACTGACCTTATTGAACAAATAATGCGTAATCTTTGAAAGCGCATGCATTATGAATTATTACAAATTTTAAGAACATTTTCATCTTGTAAAGAAAATAAATGGTAGAGTTTTCAGGATGTGCTTTACTTTTAATTCTAATACTACAAAGCTGTTTTTCAGATGAACCCTCATCTTTCGTTCTCATTGAAAATCTCTACTGTTCGCGATGCAAATATTCCCCTAATTTGGCGCACAGCCAAATGGGCCTCTGGTTAATTGCACACTTGCATTGGTCTGTGAGGCTTTGTTTCACATATGAGATCAGGAATTTGGCTTAAAGCATAATTTCGTAAAAAGCACTTTTCATTCTTTCAAATTATATCGTTATTAATGCATTAACGCGACCAATGGAGAATCATTATTTATCTGAGATGTAAATGTGCCTTTTACATCTCACATTATGTTTTAAATGAACGAAATAACTAAAAAAGTGACAACAGTAAAACCAAATATGTTGTAGATTAGGCTATGTCGTGTAAATCTAAATATACTGATATTAATATTATTACGAACAAGCTTTTGAATTCGAATACCTACTGTTGAATGTCCATTGAATGACATTTGATTTTCTATTCATTTTGAAAATGCATGATGGACATGCCCGTTTTCCCCATATACTGCTAAAGCATCAATAAGCCATAATGTCTTTGTCTAGAAATTGATTCGTTGGGTTTTTCTGAGACGATAATGAGTAGACAAAAGACCTGATGACAAAGGAACGCAGACAGTCTAAACTCCACGTGTTTTTATCAGTTGTGAGATTTGACACTCGTCTCCGAATTGTCAATGCAATTCATTTATTCTGAAATAATACTAAAAATAACTATTATTAGATAATAAATAATAATTATTATTATTACTGTTATTATTTTTTTATTTTGTATAGGCCTATATGTTTTTATATTATATATTAAATACAATAATTATTATTTAAGAATAACATTTCAACTAAAAAAAATAATTTTCATGCATGTTTCAAACATCTGAAAGATTATACAAATTTTTAACGGCTGCGAGTTTAGATATTTCTATGTAAAAAAGCAACGTTTTAAAAAAGATTGTTTCTAAGCATCCTGCAGAACATGATGAAAACTAAACTCGGCCTAGTATACTTGTTAAAACGGAATAGTGCTAGTTGGATTATCACCAGATAACGAAATCATAAAACCTAGAGAACTTGTACAAACACGATCAGATAAGAGACCATAATCAGCACGCAGAACATTTCAACACATTTGCATAGTTCCAAACTAATAATCTTGAACATTTCGATCTAAAAAAGCTTGTCTAAACTATCAACAAACATAGGCCTATAATAATAGGCTATCCTATATAAAGAGGATAAATGAATCAGCATATATCTAAGGGTTGAGAATAGTGTCCTTTTCATTCCATTCAGCAACACTTGCACCATAACTCACAGACACATTCAAAGTGGGAAATGGTGATGACCAAGAGAAAACCCGAAAAGATGAGCCATTTAAGTTAGATTAATTTTGTGTGCAGAGAGGGAGTTTTTACTTGTAAAAAGAGGGAAGTTAAAAAAGAGGAAGTCACACAGAGGAGTCATTGTCCAGCAGACCACCACACTCATACAGCGATTCAGCTTCGCCTTTTCAGGGCCCAGAATCCTGCACAGGACTAACACAGAATGTTAATGTACCCCGGCCCTTGTGAGAGCAAGCACACACTGCTGTGGTTCTTTTCACATGCAAGGGGACGTTGTGATTTGTTGACTGTTTTTTTCGTCCTCTTCTTCCTGCGTTGCATCTGAGTAAAGTGTAGCCCATTGAAAGAGGGAAGGCAATGAAAGGTTTGGGGGGGGGGGTTGAGATCCCTGAGATGTCAGTTAGTGCCACCCAGGTATGTGGCAAGCTGGGTTTCCGAGCTATTTTGGTTTGTTTTGACAAAATAAAGTGTTGAGGAGGAGACTCCAGAATATTACATATAATTTTGAATCATGTAGTTTTAAAACATGAAATGTCCAAGTAATGGAGATTATTAGAACTCTAAGTTCAGGCAACATTACATTAACTGTAGAACAATTTGTCGTACAGTAAAAAATTGAGGTTCTTTATTAGCATGGATGGTTCCACAAAGAACCTCTATGGAACACTGCAAACGGATCGTTCATAGTGGAAAGGTTCTTTAGATTATTAATGGTTATTTTATTAACTTACATATTCTTTGGGGAACCAAACATGGTTCTTCTATGGCATCAGGAAACCCCTTATTGGAACCATTATTTTTAAGAAATTATTTATCTTTCAGATTTTTTTCATCTATTTGTACACTGTGTGCACATCTTTAAGGTGTAACATGCAACTTATCAAAAACAAATGCTTACAAGTAATTGTATGCCCCTTTATTTAGGAAGTGACAAATACAATTATATTTGTATTGTATGCTTCCTTGCCAAAGCCAATCAGAAAACAAACAAAACAATGTAGTTGTTCATTCCCAAATGAACTTTTCTATAAATTTATTCATACATTTTTTTTATAAATTTCATGCCTAAGAGCACTTTTGAAGCACCTAATTTACTTTCCCTCACTGTACATTTTTTTAAAGATTTGTAATCACATTTTTCTTTTGTCAAATCAACTTAGCCTAAATAATTTATTTAGTTCAGATAACTTATTATTTTGAGTTTCTAATGATTAAATCAATTAGTCATTAGTCAGTTGTAATTAACTCACTTTTTCCAGTTCAATCCACTTAAAATATTAAGGCAACCAAGTTACTTAATTTTTTAAGTTAAACCAACAATATTTTTCACAGTGTTAATAAGGAATAAATCAATGGCATTTATTTGAGCACTTGAATATATATACACATACATTCGGAGTGTGTCTATTAGCATAATGCAGATTCAAACATGTTTTGAAGATCACTTCAGCAAATGCTCAAGGCTAATAAACAGGGTTCAAGTTTATTTGTGTGGACTAAAGATTAGAGGGATAGTTCATCCAAAAGAAAAATTCTGTCATTTCAAACAGTTGACTTCCATAGAAAATGTTTCCTATATGGAAGTCAATAGCTATAGTTACTAAATTACTAAATGGCTAAATTATAACAATTTTCATTTTTGGGTGAACCATAGCCTATACACAAAATATTCCCTCAGTCTCTCATTATTTTACACATGCTGTTTGAGCGTATATGCAGACATATTATTTGAGTCTTTTAAAGCAAATTGCCTTTACTGTCCATGTTTTGTTGTCCACATTGTTTTACAGCTGCATGATTAATCGTTAAAGAGACACAGATTGCCATAGCTATGTATGAAACAGCTTTAAAAAACATTTAAATTATCACAGATAGGATAAAGTCTATGGATATAAACTATAAAAAAAAAAATCGATCAAAATAGAGGAAATCACCTTTCTGAAAGAAACTTTACCTTCAAATAAATATTGCATCAATTACATCATTACACACCAATAACTGGCAACAAGTGACAGTTAAAAATGTATTTGTCACCGAATCATTCATTTCAGAGAACTCGTTCAAAACGCAGATTCATCCAGTAATTAAACAAGTGAAGTCTTAGTGAAAGAGTCATTGAATCATTCATTTAAATCATTTTTTAAGTAATTAAATTAGATTAATATTTTTAAACAGACTGCAGCAATTAGCATCTTCAGACCCTTGAAAATTACATTTTGTTTAGTTGTTAATTCAGAATCGCGATCTCTATTTTTAAAAATAGTGCAGCTCTTTGTTCATTCAAATTCTGTATAATATAGTTGCTGCCACCTAAATAAGAAGAAGGAAGACTAGGACTCTGTGTCAGACAAGCCAACAGTGCCCGTCTCTGGACAGCATTATGCCACGGTGGCACCATCTTGTGGCAACAGGGGCAGTTAAGCTTGTAATGGCAAGCCCATCATGCCAGTCAGCAATCTTTTCAAGTATTATCCCACAATTCCTTTGTGCCAACTTGAGAAAGTTGACCTGAAAGATCAGGAAATGCATAACACTATTTGCACGGTTGGTTTGCAACAATGAGCTGAAACAAAAAAACAATTAGTAATCAGCAGGAAAATAATTTCAGTCCATCCCACTCTTCATTCTGAGCGGAGGTCATTGTTTAAAATTATTGAAATGTCCGAGAACCTTTGAATAAACGAGGGTAAACGTGCCTCTTCACAAGGCCGAAGAAACAAGGCATCCAGTCAGGGGCTGAGATGTACCTCACGGCCTGAGCAAAGTTTACCTCTCGCTTTGTACGGCACAAACAAAACACTCTCCTCACTTTGCCCGCTTTGCCCATTTGAAGCTCCCAATTAACACTGAATGTCCTTGGAAAGATCAGATGCCCATAATTATCTGCTTGTGCTTCTGATGGCGCAGACTCGCCATCACTTCCAGTGGATGAACATTAAAAACAATCTTCTGTGGGTCCACACACAGCACAATGAGGCAGGACAGTGTTTGGTGTGGATTCTTCCGCTGGCAACCCAGAAGTAATGAGTGCTAGATTGGAGGTTCGGGTCATTTCACTCACATTCCAGGGCACAATGCTGCCGGGCACCGCTAATGCCCGTCAGAGATTCGATGCATTCAGAAAGACGCCGGTACTGGGCATCCTCAAAAACATGCTTCTATCCATGCATAAAAACATGATTAGGAGAGTGTTCAAGGCACTTTAAGGAAAGACAAAGCGAGCAAACACAAAAACAAATGCACACATACACACATTTACTCAGCTTTTTAAATGAGCCCATAGCATTGTTAAAAGTGAAAAACAAATTATATTTCCGAATAAGAGCCTCTCTAAAATGTCCCCAAAGAATGGTTTTCAAAGTTTCCAAATATAACCAAACACACAAAATGTACCCATTTACTCTCTAATAATTTAAGCAAACTTTTAAAATAAAAGCAACTTAAGATGTGCCATCCTCAATTATCATGGAGTAATTCATATATATATATATATATATATATATATATACAAATTCCAGTTAAATAACCACCAGATTATATTTTCTGGGGACATTTATACAAAATTTCTAGTTTTTAAATACAGGCATTAACCTAACCCATGCTACCCCTCAAAGAATGATCAAACACATCTGGGGGACAAAGTCACATGTGATAAGGCACTAAGGACAATCAGATGTCCTTCCTGTCTCACTGTTATACACTCTCAGAACAAAAGGTACAAAAGCTGTCACTGGGGCTGTATCTTTTCAAAAGGTACACTTTTGTACCCAAAGGCTGCATATTGGTACCTTAGTGGTAGATTAGCACCTAAAATGTACATATTATCACCTGAAATTTACATTAGCACCTAAAATATGCATATTAGCACCTAAAATGTGCATATTAGCACCTAAAATGTACTTTTTAGCACCTAAAATGTACATATTAGCTCATTAATTCATATTAACACTTAAAATGTGCATATTAGGACCTAAAATGTACATATTAACTCCTAAAATGTGCATATTAGCTCATGAAAGACATATACGCACCTAAATATACATATTAGCCCCTAAAATGTATTAGCACCTAACAAATTTACATATTAGCGCCTAAAATGTGCATATTAGCACCTACAATATGCATATTAGCACCTAAAATATGCATATTAGCACCTAAAATGTGCTTATTAGCACCTAAAATGTACTTTTTAGCACCCAAAATGTACATATTAGCTCATTAATTCATATTAACACTTAAAATGTGCATATTAGGACCTAAAATGTACATATTAACTCCTAAAATGTGCATATTAGCTCATGAAAGACATATACGCACCTAAATATACATATTAGCCCCTAAATGTATTAGCACCTACAAATTTACATATTAGCACCTAAAATGTGCATATTAGCACCTACAATATGCATATCAGCACCTAAAATATGCATATTAGCACCTAAAATGTGCATATTAGCACCTAAAATGTACTTTTTAGCACCTAAAATGTACATGTTAGCTCATTAATTCATATTAACACTTAAAATGTGCATATTAGGACCTAAAATGTACATATTAACTCCTAAAAATGTGCATATTAGCTCATGAAAGACATTTACGCACCTAAATATACATATTAGCCCCTAAAATGTATTAGCACCTACAAATTTACATATTAGCACCTAAAATGTGCATATTAGCACCTACAATATGCATATTAGCACCTAAAATGTGCATATTAGCACCTAAAATGTACTTTTTAGCACCTAAAATGTACATATTAGCTCATTAAATGTACATATTAACACTTAAAATGTGCATATTAGCACCTAAACTGTAACATATTAACACCCAAAATGTGCATATTAGCTCATGAAATGGACATATTAGCACCTAAAATGTACATATTAGCACCTGAAATGTACATATTAGCACCTAAAATGTAACACATTACCACCTAAAATGGACATATAAGCTCATTAAATGTAACAGATGAACACTTAAAAAGTACACATTAGCACCTAAAAAGTGCATATTAGCACCTTAAATGTAGACATTAGCACCTAAAATGTAAAATATTAGCACCTAAAATGTACATATAAGCACCTGGAATGTCCCCAAAGAGTGGTTTCAAGCTTCCAAATATAACCAAACACAAAACAAGCTTACCCATTTACCCTCGCTAATAATTTAAACAAACTTTTTAATAAACGCAACTAAAGATGTGCCATCCTCAATTATTACGGAGTAATTCATTTTATTTTTACTGACTAACCCCTTAAAGTGGATTAAATTAAAATGTGCATATTAGCACCTAAACTGTACATATTAACACCCAAAATGTGCATATTAGCTCATGAAATGGACATATTAGCACTAAAATGTACATATTAGCACCTGAAATGTACATATTAGCACCTAAAATGTACACATTACCACCTAAAAATGGACATATAAGCTCATTAAATGTACAGATGAACACTTAAAAAGTACACATTAGCACCTAAAAAGTGCATATTAGCACCTTAAATGTAGACATTAGCACCTAAAATGTAAATATTAGCACCTAAAATGTACATATAAGCACCTGGAATGTACACATTAGCACCTAAAATGGACAAAAGTTTACCCTTTGAAAAGGTACAGCCCCGGTGACAGCTTTTGTACCTTTTTTACTGAGAGTGTAGGTGTCTTACATTATATGGATTTCACAGTTTATTGCTCTGGCATCTGCAGTCCTCATGCAGCAGGATTATGGCATGTTCACACAGGTCAGCAGGGACCCTAGGGATCTTCTCCTGCCATTTTTAAAGCAAGTAGTGACCTTAAAAGTTAGGGTAGGCAATTTCAGAGAGGCTAGCAATAGCAAGCTAGCTTTGAAAGCTTGAGATCCCACCCTCCCTTTAGAGCGTCTCCAAAGCCACGCCTCCTTCAAAACACATGACCGCACAAAGCATCCTCTGCAAAGCGCCACGAGAAGAGAGACGGCATCACGTCTCAAAACACATAAAATTACAATAGTAATGAATGTAAACAACTTACAGATCTTCTACTTAAACCTGACTGCTGCAGATTCATTTCAGAGTTGATTGTGCTGATATAGAAACAAATAAATCTGACTGACGTGAACATCACAGGTTGCCATCTCGTAATTACAGTTACAACATGCAGAAACACAGCATGAGCTTGTTTAAAACTCTGCACAGCCTTAAGGAACACACTAATTACATGTAATGTCTGCACTTATGTAAATACATGTTGACAGTATCAGTCATGGGACATCTTATCATTGCATTCAGATTGAATGCAATGATTGGATGAACATTTTATTTTGTTCTGAGACTTTCACAGAAGACATACAGTATGTACATGTTTTAAAGGATTAGTTCACTTTTGAAAAAACTTTTGCTGATAATTTACTCACCCCCATGTCATCCAAGATGTCCATGTCTTTCTTTCCTCAGTCGAAAAGAAATTAAGGTTTTTGATGAAAACATTCCAGGATTTTTCTCCATATAATGGACTTCCATGGGAACCAGACGGTCCAAGCTCCAAAAGATTGTTAATAACAGTTTCAGATCCAGCTTCAAATGTCTTTAAACGACACCAGACGATGAATAAGGGTCTTATCATGCGAAACGATGGGTTATTTCAAAACTTATTCCAAAAATGTAACTTTTCTAAGGACAAATGGTAGCCTAGCTCTATTCTGGAGGCGCGTTATAACGTCACGTAATACGTAATTACGTTCAAAAGGTCACGGGCGACGTAGCTGGAAGTACAGAGTCAGTAAGTTGAACACAGGTTGAATGTGCAAACTAACTCAAACGCCGTTTACAAAAAAAAAGGAATTAAAAGGTAAAATAACAATGTCGGACGATTTTGATTCTGTACTTCCGGCTACGTCGCCCGTGACCTTTTGAACACAATTACGTATCACGTGACGTAATAGAGCAAGGCTACCATTTGTCCTTAGAAAAGTTACATTTTTGGAATAAGTTTTGAAATAACCCATCGTTTCGCATGATAAGACCCTTATTCATCGTCTGGTGTCGTTTAAAGACATTTGAAGCTGGATCTGAAACTGTTATTAACGATCTTTTGGAGCTTGGACTGTCTGGTTCCCATGGAAGTCCATTATATGGAGAAAAATCCTGGAATGTTTTCATCAAAAACCTTAATTTCTTTTCGACTGAGGAAAGAAAGACATGGACATCTTGGATGACATGGGGTAGAATTATCAGCAAAAGTTTTTTCAAAAGTGAACTACTCCTTTAATATTTAGACCACTTCTATTTTTAATTGCAATCAGGATTTGAAGAGATATTAGAATGACATATATTCATTTAGCAGCGCTTTATCCAAAGCGACTTACAAATGAGAATAGAAGCAAATAATAGGTCAAGAAGTGCAAGTTAAATGCATTTGCTATGACCTTTCCCAGTTTAATCTAAGGCAGTACATGTACTTAGATATAGATATAAAGATAATAGAAAATAGTGTTAGTATTAATGAATCAAGTGTTGCTGAAAGATGCGTCGTTTCTTGAAAATGGCCACGGACTCAGCAGCTTTGGTTGAGTTGGGCAAGCTATTCAACCCCGATATTCAATGACAAAAAACACCTAAATTTAATTGTCTGTAAACTGTTAATGTCTTAAGGATTGTGGGACTGTACCACAGGTGCATGAGCAATAATTGTTTATGGCCCACTGGACAAGCACTTGTTTACACCCTTTCCAATAAAGATCTGTAAAGCTTTTTTGGGTGACTTTACATAATTATCTTTAAAACACAGAATCCTGGAAAAGGGACGTTTCTTTTTTTGCTGAGTGTATGTGTCCAACAAAGAGAACTTTTGTCAAGATTTAGCCAAACTGAATGGACATTCTGTCCACCAATTACAGCCATGCAAACTCACACAGATACACACACTATCTTTGCCAGTGTTGAGAAAGATCATTCCCTCCCCTCTTTTTGATGTTCAAATACAAGACAGAGTTACAGAACTGAGAATAAATATAAAACAGGGGTAGGCCTATCTCTCAGAGGCCAGGGCTGTTTGCATTTGAACATCACTATTTGTGGGCTCCTGACAAGATGTGACAGCCCAACTATAACTCACCAAACCCAGCATTTTGGTGCATTTTCCAGCCTTAACCATTTACAATGCTTCAGTGGAGATTTCTTTATTTCATCACAGACAATGGTCCCTTTCTTTATGGCTGCCTCGCTCGCTTTCTCTTCCACACACGCATATACACTCGCGAGCAGACTCACACTCTCGCTCGCCGTCGCGCGCATTTTGATGGTAATTAATGACATCACTGCAAAGCGAGGGGAAGAAAGGCCGAGGTGCGTTTGTTTGCTGTGCGGACCGTGGGAACCCCGAGCCTCTTGAGAGTGGCGAGTCAGGCGCTGGAACAATACTCACGCTGTCGCCTCTCACCCAAACACCCCCTCGCGCACTCAAACCCTCACAGCCCTCCCTGTCGCCTCCTCTTCAATGACCTCCCTCTCTCCTGAAGCGTTGTGCTGGGAATCGGCTGCCCTCTTTCTGCCTGGTGCTGCAGCGCATCGCTCGCTTTCATGCACGCGCTCGGAGTTTTTACAGCTTAGGTTATAAAGTTGTATACGTTGCTAATTAAAGCATTGGTGTTGCACATACAGTACACTGGATGATTTTTTACATAGCTTTTTAAAGTTAAAATATATTTTTTTAAACGGCAGGATCTTTTAAAAAAAGCAGATGCGATGGTGGTGGTCAAATTGCTACTAACGGGATTAAACACTTAATTGATATTGCCCATTGACTCCAATAGCCAAAAATGTAAAGTTTCACTCGATGGTGAACATAGGCCTACCTGAAAGTGATGCGCGAGGTTCATTTTGGGATTTCTTTCTTTTTCGGTTCTCAAAGCCCGACTGCTGTTGTGTCATTTGTGACCAGGCCAGAAGCAAACATGAGTTAGGAGCAAGCAGCAACAACCCGGAAGTGTGAAAAACTGCAATACATCGAAAATCCGCTAGAGGCCGGGAGCAAATATCCATAGACCTCATGTTATAATTTCTTTACATGATTTTTTTTTATGGTGTTCATTTATTTATTTATTTATTTATTTTTTGTGCTGCTATTTGGACTTCTTTGTAATCATTTAAGATTTGTATCTTGATGTTTGTTGGTATTTTGTAAGTTTCTTTGAGCAATTAAAAAAAACTCATGTTATGTCTGTTTTCACAGCATAAATTCATGTTTACGGTTTGGTCCCATGGACTTTTATTGTAATCTTCAATATGTTCCACGTGCCTGACAACTGTGAGGGGGTAAATTTTTTTCTAACTCGTTAGTTTAGATCGTATTTAGATATAAAATTTATGACAAATAAGGGCGCTTAACTTTGATTGACAGCTGAGAACGGGCTGCGCCGAGCGGCCATGATCTGACACAACACATCATACCACCTCTGCATCCTTTCTGAACATTTGTATTTTGTATTTCTCAAGATTTTCTAATATGGCGCCGCCCATACCCCCCATAAACAGCCTCAAGACTGTTCTTCAGAAAGTCTATGGGTGACGTCATAGACGCTTTGTCCATATTTTTTACAGTCTATGGTTAGTCAAAAAAAAAAATACAGTCTATGGTTAGGAGCGGATACGGGAATGTGCGTCATGTGCTTCAAAGTAAAATGCATTTCTTAATGATATTTTATTAAAAAAGTTCAGGAGGAGCACATTCAGTTAATTAACATGAGTGAAATGCACTCAGGAATCAATGAGAAGAGGTGTATAGATTTGTCAAACTCACCTCACTCCATTGATAGTTTAGCAGCATCCCACCACCGCCCCTTCTACACACTTCCGGTCCTAAACACTTACATAAACTCTGACCTCGGAGCACTCCCCCTGGACAGCACACCAAAAGGCATTAAATCGTATTCACTGTTATTATAAATAAGTGTGAACACCTGAATATGCTCATATTTATGCTTATGTTAATAATATAGAATGAAAGTTTTTTTTTTTGCAACAGATGGTGCAGCCCCTGGCAATTGGTGTCTTAACAAACTGCGTAGGCAGCGATGGCAAGCCTACTACTAGTAGCAGCCTATATCCATCCATTTCAACTGCATTTACAACCACTGTAAGATTAGCAATGTTTTGGTAACCAGTGCTTGCCCAAAAGTTAAGGGTACACCTTAACACCTGCATAGCTATGCCTAAACAATTAGAACAGCAATTGTATGGAAATGTCCTTAAACCACTCAGAACACCTTGGCAACTGCAAAGCAACATGCTAAAAACCACAGAGAACTACCCTGCAACCGACTGACAATACCCTAGCAACAATCCAGACCACCCTAGCAACTGCATCCGCTTACCACTTAGAACATCTCTAATATTTAGCAATGCTTTGGCAACCAAGAAACCTCATTGCTAAAAACTACAAGGAATGTCTTGGCAACCATATGTCATTACTAATTTGTCTTTTACATGACACTTTTTTGAAAAAATAGTTATATATAAATGCAATATATATAAATACAAATATAAATGCAGTATACTTGTGACAGTAATCCTAACCACAATGATGACAGATCAAGATTTGTCCTTTACAGGTTTAAAACCTTCAACTTTCCAGTTTCAAGCTCAGATATTTAACAAATGCAATGCAGTTTACTTTTGGTGTTGTTTTCTTAGGATCTGAGAGTAAAACTAATGTTCCTCTGTATTTTTCTATGCTCAAACACGCTGGCTTGCTACCAGTGCTGAAGCACAGCCCCATTTGGTGGGCAACAGTAGGAGGAACTGAGCTGGATGTCAATCATCAGCCAGAGGTTAGTAATCAACTCTCATTTCACTTTAATGTTGGCAGAGATGAGTGGACACTCACCATAGGTCATGCTCTTTAATAGTACAGTCTGTGCTTGCAACATGGCACCTGTGTAATCACCCACCACTACACCCTAATGGTGACGTCCTAGTGTTAGTGTCTATAACCATAATTACATCCTTTCAAATGCTTTGCCACAGAGCTGAGAAGAAATGCGCTGGAGAACAGCTAGATCTTGGGTGGTTAGGGGAACAGAAACCATTTATGACATGACTTTAAAAGGATCTTTAAATAGCAGGACTGGGTGAGATGACAGCAGGAAATACACTGAGATGTAGTTTAGATATGATAGATACTATAGAGTGAGTTTTATAATCATTGAGCATAAGCCTGCGGCAGAGCAAACGAAGGTTTGGATAAATGGCAGAACTTTACAGTGAGTGAGCAAATGCACTGTTAAAAAAAGCCTTCAGACCCTCCTCTCACCTCCAGTGACTGTTCACATCTAAAATATTCAATTGGCTGATTTGAATTTCTGTGAAATGGACTGCAACAGTGTGTTAACATGGGCTCAATTATATGTTAAGCCAATTTGGGATATAAAAAGTTTAGTTTACAAAGCCATTTAGTTGGTCCAATTAAATATTTTAAATAGCAATTGCTCAAAATAAACAAATACACTAAGGAAAATACAAAACACAGACAGCAGGGTTGATATTTTATCACTTACTTTAATAACAAATCATTCCAACACGTAAAAATCGTATTAAAATGAGGAAAAAACACATGATTTCCATTACACAAAAGTAGATGTTAAAACTTCATTCTGACTTGTACTAGGCTTTCGCCAAGATAATCAAAACTAAGACGTAGCTTTACAGTAAACTATGCTTCTCCATCCATTTACGCTTCTTTCCATATGGTGGTGTGACTCCCCTTCTGTCCAAGCGTTAACGGCTGCAGTGTACTTGCTTGGGTCAGCACACAAGCAACGGCTGCAACTACAGTGTGGTCTCCCTAGTGAACCAGCATGACAACCGTCTGGATTGAGCCGAGTAGGGGACATCTCTAGGGTCTTCAAGTGGGCACCTTCCGTCCTCAGTGTTTCGTCGACTAGCCCATCGACACCTCAAGAGGGCTCTGACAGTGACTCTGGCATCCCAGAGTCACCCCCTCCATCCCCCACTCAACTCAGCCCAGCTTACTGACCTCTACATCCCTCCTGCTGCTGAGACCTAACCACAATGTCACAATCTCTCCGCAAACCAACCAAACGCGCCAACCCGTTTAACTAAGGCTGTTCGAGCCCCACACTCTAAAATTGCTGAGTTGTTTTAACCCAACTTTGGGTCAAATATGGACTGAACCCAGCCATTGGGTTGCATTTTTAAATTACATTTTTAACCCAATGTTTGGGTTTGTCCATATTTCACCCAAAGTTGGGTTAACAACAACCCAGCATTTTCAGAGTGCACTGGTGCGTTAATGCAGTTTCAATGGCAACGGTTCCGATATGGCATACCACCTACCGCAAAACACAAACACCCATCATTTAACGCAATATACACAGGAATGTAATGAATGTAAATACTATGCAACCTATACAAATAAATCAACAGACTCTTCAAACAAAAAAAGTTATTTTACACAGCCAGCATCTTCCCATGGCACTGTTAACTCTATCAGTTGAACAATGCGTGCTTATCCAGACCACAAAACAATATCTGGGCGTAGTTTAGTGGTGGCAATCTCAGGTGGAAAAATAAGCCGTTGATCAAGATCAGCCAGCAGCTTCCAGTTGTCCTGGGCGAGAACTGGTGTTAACACCTTTTCTTGGTGGTTGCTCACCTGGGTGGAGGAATATTGTCTTCTGTGTGTAATGTTTTGCTAGAACAGGCGGCAACTTATTGGTCATACTATGCTTGCCTTCCAATGCTAAAGCCAAACATCGCAGTACTTGGTCATGGCACCAAGTGAAACCGACCTTGGCTAAGAGCCACCTCACATCCTGTCAGGATTGTGGCAGGTGATGAACACAAAGGACAAAAGGGATCCTCTCCTACCAAGAGGTTTAGGTTCTGTGATGATGGGAGAACATCATATGTTGTAAAACCTAATAAGGAAACTGATCCTACTCACACAGAATACATTCAAGAAGTCTTCTGCATAAAAGGATGTCTTGATGTGGTAAATAATGTTCAAAAGCAGCAGCTGTTAAAAACCTGCAAATCAAAACAGAAACTAACATTAAAGATAAAGTTCCCATCCATCACATCTGGCAAAATGACAAAAAGAAAAGTTAGGCTAATTATGTAATGAGGATTAGTTCGATGTAGATATTTCTTTACAGTTAATTACGACGAATTGCCATTTTCAGATAATTGTGGAAACCGCGAAAAACAGGATCATGAGATTCTACAAAATGCCTTTAAAACTTTATATAGGGTTTTAAAGCAAAACTGTGGTAGTTTCAGTGTTCAATACTCACAGGCATCAAATGTCTGGAAACTTTTGGCAATGAATGTTTAGATTCTCTTCAGAATCTTTGTTCCAGATTTCTTTACAGTGTGGCAAAACAGGCAAGTAGGCTAATTCAGGATAGTACTAGCAGTTTGTGGTGATAAATGGATGGTAGCGATTAGATAAGACGATTGGATAAGATTGTATATTGTGCTGCTGAACAACACTTGACAAATTAAAGTGTAAAAACAAGATAAAATACTACATGTAGTGTCACCAGTTTCACAGTTTGGCTTGCTGCTGGATGAGGTTTGACCTGGTTTTGGTCAAAATGCTCTCAAAAAGTTTGAAAAATTGTGAAATGGGTTTGTGGGTGTTCTTACGTTAGCAAAGGATCAGAAATGTGTGATAGTTCATGTTGTGTATGTTGGCTAACACTGTTGAATAGTGTAGCCCTGGAAGTCTAGTACTGGATTGCCATATAAACTTCTTGCATGCTGCTATTGTTGATTAACCAGCCCGTTCTCATCCCAAGGCGTCATATACTGATGCTTTTGACATTTCGTCTATATCCAATGCACATGGCACCCTTTAGCGTCAATATGAGATGCAGAAATATATGGGCCAGAAGGCGCCTCCTAGTGGTGTAACCCTAAACCTACCCCAGAACTAAACCTACCATAACCGAACAAACATCTGTGCATATTATATTGACGCTAAAGGGTGCCATGTGCGTTGGATTTAGACTCAATTTTAAGAGTGTCACTATATGATGCCCTGAGGATGAGAATGCGTGATTAACACTATTGTTGCAATGTTTGGTGTGAAGTATTCTGCTGTTGCATGAATCAACAGTGCACACAGTAAATGATGTTTAGTCCTTTAAGGCTATCAATTGCCTTTAGAACAGCTTCAGTCGTTCATTAGATAAATCAGGCCTACTGTAGATAGATGAATAGATAGCCCACAAAATCCCACTCTATGTGGTAGGCAAATCCTCTGAAATCTACTTACACACGTGCTGTTCTAGTTTCCTATAAAGGTCTGTTGATTATGAAGGGCATGAAAGGCACTTGACTTCACACTTCATGTAGACACTCTTGATTTTGTTTAGCAGTATATGAGAGTGTCGGCAGGGTCGATAATGCTTCCTTGGCTTTGGAATGCAAAGCAATCATTACACCTAATGACTCGCACAAGTAATCATTATAGACACCTCAACATGCTCAACAGCAATAGTAAACAACTGATTTGCAAATGCAAAACCATCAGGATGGTGGAAGGTATGATGAGCAAGGTTAAAATGACTCATTATTCCATATAGATTTGTTCCACTGCTCGAGGTCAAAGTATTAAGCTACTTACAGTAGGTTATGAGTCATTGTACAAAGCCTTAGGATGCCAATGATTTCTGAATGGCAATATATTGTGAAATATTCCTCACAGTGGTAAATTGATGTGCTCCTGGGCCCATCTTAGTGTTTCTGTCACACACTTGTATAATTTCTGAAGGAGAGATTAAATGTTCTGTCAGAATACGGCTCAAATATAATCATGTATATGAATTACTGCAATTGCAGTACTGTCTGAAAATCTTTAGATACATAACCCAAATGCTCAAGGGATTAGAACGTAACAACGGCTTCATTTTAAATGGTTTATTTTCAGCCGCCATGTGAGAATTCCCATGGATTGAACACAATAGACGGCGCGTCTGCAATGCAGTCTAGTCTACAGAGTGGCATATTAGTTGCCTCAGACGTGACTTTTTGACCCCAGTGTCTTGTGAAATTGCGTCCTCCGATGGTAATGGAAGGCAAAAGCATACACTTTTGAAAGCCAGTAAATCGGATCGGACGGTGATGTCTGTGATGTCAATGGAGTAACGTGACTCCAGCCCTCCAACTCCACCCATCCTCGTCTGGCAATCTTTGCACTTGAACATTGCTCGGTCTGGTTCCAGACAAGGGTCTGTCTGGGATGGTGTCTATTAAGAGGCTTTTGAGGGCGTATATCCCCTCATGCATCCTATGTGGTGCTGTCATGCTGAAGCAAGACTCTGGGAACCCCAAAAACGGTTCCCAGGGGCCTCGCTGTTCTTTGGTTCTCAGAGCTGCATGCAGAGATATGAATATGCATGCTTTGATAAATGGAGTCTGGCTGAGGTTTGATTGTGCATTAGCAGTTCTGCTTTATGTCCTGGAAACTTAGTATGTAGTAGGCCCAATCTGACCATTCTCAGGACCCCGGTTTAGATGCAAGAGACTGTCTGGGCTCATTTTGTGGAAGGTATTGTCTGTTTTTACCTGGGAGGGTTCTTATGTTAATTATTTAATTAGGTTGCCAATGACAGCTAGAAAATATCATATTCCAATATTACCATTTCAAACCCATGGTTTGTTGGACACATTTGAGCAAATCAAGCTGTAAAGTGTATTACCTGTATGAAATGAAATTGAATGTAGCTATCCGTGGATTCGTTCACCAACAGGATACGCATATGTTCAACGAATGAAGATCTTCATTGCTGGCCACTGTAAAAAAAATAACACTTGCTACCTTACATTTGACTCTTTAAGTCATTTCAACTAAATTACATTACACTGACTTAAAAAAATTGAATTTTGTATATCTTGAAAAAATAATGGCTTAACTTATTTTGTATGAGTTGAAGTAATGTAAAAATATATGTGTTCATGACTTATTGATCATGTCATTTTATACTGTAATTTTTTTTTCATGATTTGTAATCAAAACTTTTTTTTCGTCAAGTGAACTTAGATAATATATGTAGTTCAGATAACATAATATTTTGAGTTTCTGGTGATTAAATTAATCTCCTTCATTGTTTTAACTCATTTTTCCATTTCAATGAACTTAAAATTGAAGGCAACCAAGTTACTTATTTTTTTAAAGTTAAACCAACAGTATTTTTTTACAGATTCAGTGTGCAGGTAATTGAACAAATCCTTTAAACTTATTCATGAACCAATTTAGACCGTTTTGCCATCTTGTTTTGATCAAGTCTTTGAATCGACTTCAGATTGATTTATTTGTGAATGGGAAATCGCTTGCCCAAGAAAAAATGCCCTCATTGTAAAAAAATATAGTTGCTTTAACTTAAAAAAATGAAGTAACCTGGTTGCCTTAAAATTTTAAAGTTCATTGAAATTTATTGAAATTTCAATGAAACAATGAAGGAGATTGATTTAATCATCAGAAACTCAAAATATTATGTTATCTGAACCACATTAATTATTTAAGTTGATTCGACGAAAGAAAAAATGTTGTGATTACAAATCATGAATAAATTGTTTTTTCCAGTGACTGCATTAAATTAAAGTAACGAGATGAATGTCAATACTACTGAAAATACTTTTTTTTTTCATTAGAAATGTACTTAAAAATTAAAGTACCCGCATTTAAATCTACTGTTAAAAACTCTAATAAATACAAGTAAATGTAATGGAGTAAATGTACTTTCTTATCACCCACCTCTGCACATTGAATTGTTTCCAGCTGTTTCTTACATCGAAAATGTAACAGGAATGGATACTTTATAAAACAAAAGAAAAAGAGCATCGGATGAGAGGGATATTTACCTTCAAAATATTTTTGTAAACAGATCTTGGCAGTGAAGCAGTTCTTTATTGCACATGTAGCTTGTGAACGACTCTACTGCAAGTGGAGACAATATATACTCCATATCTATAACAGTACATAAAAAAAGTATCAAACTATAGGGACATATAGTGTTTTATTGATAGGGGCATGTGCCCCTAAGGCTAGCAATGCTCCTGGTCTATATAGAAATATAGTGGAAATCAGCCAAAGAGCAATCAGGGAAACCGGCCCTGCCCATATTCGGCCAATTCAAAGCAACATTTTGTTCGAATGGTACCACCCAGTAAGTCTGGGGTCCCCTTCACAAGGAATCGGGTCCCACGTGAGGTACGCAACCGACCTGTCACTGCAGTAAACATCAGGAGAAAGAGATGTTTCAGTCAAGACAACAATGCTGCCAGACGGCATAGCGTGCATCTCCACTTTCTGCCCTGCCTAGCAACTGTCTGTCCAGTGACAGAGAGGCTTCATCAGCAACAAGAGCATAGAGATGGAGAGGTCTTATACCTTAGCAACAAGGCCCCTGCAACTGAGAAGGGCGCTTCTCTAAGTGTGACTGAAAAGACGTCCCTCTCCCGCATCCCCCACCTCTTTTTCTGGTGTGAAGTTCATCTGATGGCCCTGAAAAGCTGGAGCCTCCCCCTCTCAGACACTTGTCAGATGGAGAAAGAAAGGGGCAGATACTTGGTGGATAAGATCATGACTAATCTGTTGTTTTTTGCTTCCAAGATCCGACGGGGCCTCTACAAAAACCTCACAATGGCTGCTGTTCAGCAGCCGCATACATGTATGACGCTGGGTCTCCTCTCTCAGATCGGGGGGTGGGAATGAGGATACTGGGCGTCCTGGGCCTTTATTTGGGCGCCAAACAACTTCACTGACCAGATGCGATGCTTTCTTCAATTCATAGATGCACTTCACCACAGATCTAAAAATCAGAGCCAATTCTAAAACAATGTAACGCAATGCAAAGGATTTAGGATTTCTGATTAATTTATGGCCAATTAACTTATATTTGCCAGTTGCATGCTGCTTCCATTCAGAGAAAGTTGTTTCTTCAGAAAGATCCCATGAAAGAAAGCCATCATCTGTATCTTGAAGGGGTTAACAAAACTTAATCCAAAAGTTGTTCAAACTTTTTTTTTGTAAACTCATATTTGATCACTTTTTCCTGTGATTTTTTAACATCATTTACTACTCTGATCTATGAATATCCACATTAGCCCCACCTCCACACACTCACACCAGCTCATAGCTGCTCAGCCTTACCTCAAGCTACTGTAGTAAACGCTACAAAATGGTATTACTCTTTGCAACGTTGGACACATAACAGTAATTAATATACTGATTAGCCTTTGTCTCACTTCATCGTCAAACAGCCAATAAACCGCTTTGCTAATGAAACAAAAACCATGTGTCCCGTCTGCCATCTCAGAGTCAGACAGCTGCCTTCGAACAATCAGCATCTTTACAAACCCTTTGAACATCATAAAACATCAGTGGAGAACATATAGTTCATCAGAACAGCGTAATACACATCATATACATAATTCACACGCTATATTGCTATATGTACCCAATTTTCACATCAACAGAAAAACAGGGACTCCTTGACATCTCCACAATTTCGCAACATAACAATGATGATATGCTAAAGCCAGTGTTGGGGGAAGCTACTCTGAAACTGTAGTTTGAAAAGCTACAAGCTACTCGTAAGTTAAAGTACACTCTAAAAAACGATTTGTTGGCTGAACAACCATTACTTATAAAAGTAATTGGATCAAACATAAAACATTAAGTATTCATAACTTTTCAACGTTTACTTAACATATATAGTGTGAGTAACACAAAAATATAAGTTACTAGGTGCACTTAAATGTATGCATAAAAAAAATAAAAAAAACATAAGACATGTCAAATAATACAATAATTGCGTCAAAATTAAGTATTTATAGGCATTTAATAATGGACTACTTTGTTACATTTATTTTTTATTAATATATATATATATATATATATATATATATATATATATATATATATATATATATATAGATTTTTGATAACCAGGAAAAAAAAAAAAAATATATATATATATATATATATATATATATACACACATACATACATACACACACACACTTGTTTAATATTTTTAAAAGAAGTCTCTACAGCCCACCAAGCCTTCATTTCTTTGATCCAAGAAAAAACTTAATATTGTGACTATTATTATTATATTTATTATTTTTAACAACTATTTTCTATTTGATATTTTAAGATGCAATTTAAAAGTTTAGGGTAAAAAATAAATAATAAAGTGAAATGCTTTATTGCGGTGTGATTTGCATGTTTAATTTAAGACATTGAATTATCTGGAGCAGTGCAGTAAGCAGACCAATAGCTGAAGATCTAAAATAAGTTAAAATGGTTGGTTCAACTGATTTAATCGTCTTATTTTTATATATAAATGAGCTTAAATGTTAAGTTAACATAACTAAGATTTGTTTTGATCTCACATGGCCTGCACTGTGTTGGATTTACTTAAAATATATATGCACCATTTTTGCCTCATACTTTAAGTAATCCCAACTTGGAATAATTTTACATAAAATAAACGTAAAAATTTGAGTTCACATAACATTCTTTACTTAAAAATATATGTAACGTGATGCATACATTTTTAAGTAAAGAAATGTTGCGTGAACTCAAATAATTAAGTACATATAACAAAGATTTTCTTGTTAATTTTATGTATACTTATTCCAAGTTGGGATTACTTAAAAAGTATGACGCAAAAATGGTGCATATATATTTTAAGTAAGTCCAACACATCATTTTTAGAGCTGGAGCTGAAACTGACAGTCAAGCTACCTGTTTAGAAAAGTAGTTAGCTACACTACAAGTTACTATCAAAAAGTAGCTAGCTACATTCAAACGTACTTTTGCTTTTTGAACAACGTATATTATAAATAACTGAATAAGTGTCTGAGGAATGTTTTAAGTAAAATATTTAGTGATTGTAAAACAGTGCAATACACTTATGATTTCAAGAGAGTATTGTTTTATTACACACAACACTCAAATATCTCTGAGACTGTTTGTCAAAAGTCCAAATAGTCGCAACTAATTGCCAACAACATTGCGAAGAACAAACATATTGATAGTCCAGACGTAAATTGCATGGTAGAACATTTTAAAAATACTGATTTAAACTTGGACAAATAAGGCCATGGGTAACTTAACGTTAGTTGTTTCTCCATCCTCCAAATCTGCTTTACGTCTTGCTCATAATCATAATATGGGTGCTGTCAACCCACTTCCGTACGTCAGTGAACCGTTAGCCGCAAGATGTGTGATTAAAACAACAGGTGGCGGTAATGGCAAAAAATTAGTTGTAATCTAACAAGAAGAAGAATATCCTTGCATTGCACTGATTCGCGCAGGCTCGACAAACGAGCAATGTAGCTTTTGCTTGTGCTACACCGCTGACTTGCTGCAAAAGTAGTTAGCTACTGGAAAAGCTACACTGTTTAAAAAGCAACTGAGCTACTGCCAAGCTTCTGAAAAAAGTTAAGTTAGTAGTGTCGCTACTTAGTTAACTACTCCCCAACACTGGCTAAAGCCCATCCGGAACATTGACGTGATTGGTTACAGGGTAGTTTGTGACGTCATAAACAGCAGCGATTTCAAACTGTTTTGTTTACGACCATTTAACAAGAAATACTCAGCAATGATGTCTGACTTTTATAATACTAATTAATTTTTGAATTACAGATGTATTTCAATGAATACCATAGTATTACCATGGTACATGTGGGGGCGGGGCGTTTCTCGTCATCTAATGACATAAACAATTCGGGCTAAACAGGTGCTGCTGCTTTACAAACAAAATTCTCTTCAATTTGAGCTGGAAAATATAATGTTCTATCAATCCAGAGAACATATCAGCAATAAGAAACTTTACATAAGAAACTTGCAAAAAATGCAGCTAATGACTACATGGCTCCTTTGCACATCACCTTAAACACATGTTAAACACCAGCAGATGGTGGAACAGAGGGAGAGAGGTGTTTCCTTTGCTCAAGTGCTTTTGTTCTGACAGCTTGCCCTGAAAGTCCATCCCTACTTCAGAGCTCTCTGCTTTTCTTCTTCTTGGTCAGGTATAACAACCCTTTTTCCATGTCCACTGAAGGAAAATAATTTGTCCCTGTCTGTGTCACTCAACAGAGGAATCGATCAAAGGAGCCAATCAGTTTATTCCGACCAATTAGTCCCCTTTTTGCCCTGAGCATTGGCTTAAAGGAGCCGGCCATAATCATCGGTTCCACCTCCTGAATTCAGTTGTAATTCTAGTGCTGACATGGCTTAAGATCCTCATTTAGAGTGCTTGTCACTCTGGGGGTGGGAACGTAGAACTGAGAACAGGAAAGGCTACCGTCTCTTTAAACACGACAGATGTGTTCATCTATTGATTCCATTCTACTCCTCCATATTGAGCAGTGCACAGCTGATAGGAGAGCTAAGAAAAGGAGGATTGGCCAAATAAAAAAAAGGTGTGATTAATGTGTTAATGAAGAGATCCACAGTAAAGGCCCATTCACACCAGAGACAATAACTATAACAATAAAGATATAATTTTAAAAATAGTCTACACACCAACTTTAAAGGCCCGTTCACACAAAAAAAAAAACAATAACTTGCGGCGTGCACGCCATGTTCTGTTTAGTATTAATCTGTATTTTTGTTGTCTGCCGCTTTAAATGCTGGAGCTCTAAAGCAGAATGGATTCTGATTGGCTGTCAATGTTTTCATTGTTCATCAGCTGGGGAAAGAGTTATTCCAACTATGTCATTCCTATTTGATATTAAAGATATAGTTCAGCCAAAAATGATAATTCTGTTATAATTTACTTACGCTCAAGTTGTTCCAAACCTGTATAGATTTTTTTCTTCTACTTAATACAAAAGAAGATATAACCACTTTTATAAACTATACCTTTAACATCATATAGGGGAACGGCTAAGTGATATAATCGTTCAGTTTATGATACAAGCGTGACAATTGGCATGAGCAGTCTCCATGGGTCACTTGACAAGAAAAATGTCAAATTTTCAAGATGGCAGCCATTTTTCCATGTGAAATTTCAATGGCTGACACCTTAGTGGAGCAGTTAAGTGATATAGTGGTTTATTTGGTGATACAAGCATGAAAATTGGCATGAGCGACCCTTTCTTGTCAAGCAACATAGGACATGAGAGACTGCTCATACTAATTTGCCGGGTTATGTCACTAACTAAAAAATTATATTGCTTAACTGCTCAATTTAGGTGGTGGTAATCTTGAAAAATAGGCCGCCATCTTGAAATTTCAAGTGGCTGTGGGCGGTTTCTTGTCAAATTACCCTTTGAGACAGCTCATGGCAATTTTCATGCTTGTATCACCAACAAAATGATTTCTTAAGCCTAATTGCTCCACTAAGGTGGTGGCCATCTTGAAAAATGGCCGCCATCTTGAAATTTCAAGTAGCTGTGGGTGGCTTATTGTCTAGTGACCATCAGAGACTGCTCATGCCAATTTGCATGCTTGTATCACCAAATAAACCACTATATCACTTAACTGCTCCACTGAGGTGTAGGCAATCTTGAAAAAATGGCCGCCATCTTGAAATTTCAAGTGGCTCTGACAATTTTCTTGTCAAGTGACCCATGGAGACTGCTCATGCCAATTTTCACACTTGTATCATAAACTGAACGATTCTGCCAAACATACGCACTTAGCCGTCTCAACTAATAGCTAAGGTGTGGATTCTCAGCTATTCTTTTAAATTCAAAATAATTTTTAAAACTATATTTTAATTGTTATCATCCTTGGTATGAACCGGCCTAATTTACCATGAAATCTGTGTTTTTTATGGAATATTGCAGTATTTATTATGAACGATTTATCAGTGCACATTATTATTGTTATTATTATTCATATGCCATTGTAATCTTTTATAAAAATATCTTCCCCGCCAGACTGATCTCATGAAATAGCGAGTGTTTGACATGCTAATTCGTATTTCCATTTTTGGCTTGCTATCAACATGCATAATCGCTTTTCAGCGTGTTTATGAACGCCGTTGACTTAACGTTATTACTGTATTTACAAATATATGACCTATCTCAACCCCGTCCCTAAACCTACCCGCCACTGGGGTTAATAGCATTTATGAGTCTCCCTCACCATCCTAGGAAAGAAAATATCGCTTCCCAGATGTAGATCTACATTTTGCTTTGTTTCGTCTCGGACATTTAACGGCATGTACATACACGCGGAATCATTCAGACATTAATGGCGTAGACATACACACATACACGCGGATACACACGGATAGCTCGAAATGCTGACAAGATAACACGCCACTCTACTCGAAAGTGGCGTGTATATAATTACGCAAAAATCATGATGTCATGTTGTCCCCGCAACATCTCTCTGATGATGTGTTTACTGGCATGAGAGCAGGGCAACCTGTCACTCACAAGAGATTTCGTCCAATAGCAAACCACAACCATCCAACAATCCAATCAATTCATGATGTGCAAAATAATACCCAGCCCTACATTGTTTTTTGTTTGTGAAACCATTTTTGGACTTGGATATGTCACAATTGGGATCACAACTATTTGCTATATTAACTGTTTCATGAGGACTTTATTGATAATACCTCCCCCGTCCTTTGTTGATAGGACCGTCTTTGGACGCCTCAGATGTAAAGTCAAAGTGACGGCAAAATGAATGGGAGTCAATGGACTACTAACAGCAGGTGAAGTTCTGCTACAGATGGTGGCCCCCACAAGGATTCAACTTCCTCATGGGAAATTTTGAGTTTCCATTGCTGGGTGCGGCGTCCGGGTTTGTGTACCCCTCAACGACGTTCACGTTTTCAAAATGGCCGCCAGGTGAATAAGGCGAATTATATGGCCATATCTCAAATGTGAAAGCGATCTTTTTAGCAACATAATCCTAAAATGTCTTTTTCTCTGATCCAGTAACCCACCAATCAAGCACAGAGAGTGACTGAAAATGCAAAGAATGTTTTCAAAAGAACTGCCATTATTGGAACTCTTGCTTCATCCCTCCCACATCCATTCATGCTTTTCCCAATGCAGGTGGATCCTCTAATTAGAAGAACATTTTAGTTTAAGCTGCTCGTGTCTCCATCTTTATTGTTCGACCACCATCAATTTCCTCTTGTGTCCGAATCCAAAGAGAGTCGGACGTGCTGCGCATCGCCGTAAATGGACCCCTGGACATCTCATTGTGCCCATGGGGTCAGATTCTCGGAAACTGACCCTGGTGACCCACGTGAGCTGGATTCATGTCGCACTGAACGAGCCCGATTCTAGTTTAACAAGGCTTAATGCTTTGGTGGCAGAAACCAAATGAATATGTATAAAGGAACGGCCGTTGAAACATGAGAAGCAGTTTGGGAAGAACCAACACACGACAGAAGGAAGGTTCTCTAACAAGGGGACAAATAATGAGGATTAGCATTACAAGCAGGGCTTGGATTGAGGGCCCATGATCCTATATATGGACTTTTCTCTATTAGGAAACCGAACTCGGTTTTACCAACAAAGGTTAAAACTTATCCCAGACTAAAATGCATATTTGAGCTGTTTAACTAAAAACAACTTGTACTGAAATATCTTTAAATATAGGTGCTATTGTTTCGTCTCCAAGGTGCACACCAACTTTTTTGTAAGGTATGCTGACAAAAGCTACTTAAATGTCCAACTTGAGCTAAGGCCTACCCTGCTTAACCAAACCTGTTGTGAAACCGGGCCCAAAACTACTAAAGGTCTTAATTATATTAACATGCTTAAATGCAACATGATTTTGTATGGTAGGGAAGTTCGCCAATTTCAGATGCAGACACAGTCATGAGGATCACTTCCTGTTTTATGAGACAAAATGGCTTGAATTTGAAAAAAAGCAATTAAAAAAAAAACAAGAAGAATTTACTTTTTTCCTCATTATGTATCTCACCTACTTCACTATATTTGAACTTTGTCACACTATCTTTCATGTTTCATTTTAACACCAGTTCATTTATAGTTATAAACAGTCATTTTATCTTACAGCCACATAACTTCTTCCCATCATTTCTTCGGAAACTCAATTTAACCCTTAAACAGGACCTTTCGGCTTTGGGACCCAAGCAAAACGAAGTGTTTTTTCCCCTGACCACAAGTACCGAAGGATTCAGTGACAAGATTCCGGGTAAAAAGGTCTATCGAACACACATGTACCAATCAGCCAGTGCCAATCAACCCTTAAGAGTGATATAATTGTCAGGTCAGGAGGGGAAAGACTACTGAATGAAAGACACCACCTTTCCTCCAGCCCCCCCACTCACTGCCCACCATTATACCCAAGCAACAACAGGCCAATTTGTCCATGAGGCCCTTGTACCCACACTCCCTGCCGAGTTATTTAGCTCTCTTGCTCTTCAATGGCAGGTACTGATTAGCAGGGGCTGCAATCTCCCTCCCTGTTCTTTAAAAAAGAGGAAAAAGAAAAAGAAAAACTAGCCCCCTTCATCCTGGCAATCTTTAATCTGATTACAGGCTTTCTACAGCTTTTCAGACAAGACCGGCCATGTAGGACAATGGCAGGCCAAGTGGTTCCACACACAGCCTCTGAGCTATGTGATCCAAGTGCTGGATCTCTGGGCGCTCTGAACTCCGCTGGCAGTTCTCTTTCAGAGTAAACTAAGGCTGGGTCCGGCCCACCTGCCCGCTCCCCTTCACACAGGGGATTAGCCAGAACATCTCTGTTACAGGAGACGACACCTCCCCTCCTCAGACCCTGACCCCCCTGTCCCCTGCAGACTTGTTTGCATTAGAGAGGAGAAGAGATTTGACCCCGGGTCTCTTGCTTTCAGCCGCTGCCAGCCCCGATGCGGCGGTAGATCCTTAACTCCGGGCCCTCCGCCTCCCTCTCCCTCATCCCCATGGGAAACCCAAGGGAATCAGTGGATGTGCCGGCCTGCTCCGCTGCTGTCTGCCTCGGTTATACCTCTGTAATCCCTCAAACCTGAGTAAGCTGTTGTGTATATGAGCTTTGACTTTTTTTATATATTCAAGGAGACTTCAAAAAAGCCACTGCAAAACAAAGAGGGAAAATGGCACTGGAGATTTTGCAGCAATTTTTTTTTTGTATATAAAAAAATGGTGATAATAATCCACAATCTATGTAAAAAATAAAAAAATAAAAATAAAAAAAAATCGCAATCACAAAAAAAAGAAAACAAGCAGCATACTAGTTTAGTTAAAGTGTAGTTAGGAGATTTGTATAAACTGGAAGACAAACAATGAGTAAATGCATTGAGTATTAAAAAACTGAACTGGAAACTGAGGATTAAACCAGGCTTTGAATACTTTTTTGAAATAATACCTGCGGATATATTTTTTTTAACCAATTTTGTGTAAATATCTCAACTTTTGTCACAAATAATGAACCAAAAAAGAGATGTCAAAAATTGTGGCTGAAAAAATTGTCGCACTTGAAATGCAATGTCAAGTCGAGCACATTGCATTGTGGGATACAGTGTGCTCTGTAAACTCCACGTTTTGGGTAATAGTAGGCTAGGTCTTCCTTGTATTCTGTTACAGCTGAATTACATATTGTGCCCAATATAGCCTACATATTGTGTTTTTCCTGGACTCGAAATAAAACAGCACTTTTTTCATAGAAAAAAATTAAAATATAGATAGAATCCAATCTATGTCAAAGTAATCCTAACCCATGTTTTGGGAGTCGGTACAAATATTGAGCCAAAATAAAATTCAGCTGTCACACTGGAAATGGAAAGGTCAAGTCGAGCACACTGCATTGTGGGATACAGTGTGCTCTACCACGCATTTTAGAAAATTATTGTTCTTTAGTATTTATTTTTCAACTCAGCCTATTTTGAGTCTTTTTGTCAGCAATACACAGTCAGTCACATTAGTAATAGCACACCTATTAAATTCATGAACATGAAATCATGCATAAACTGAAATCCTTCATAAAGACAAAATCAATCAACACCATCATTGGCGTCTTGCTGTGCTCATTCACAAAAGCAGTGCGTATTTGAAGTTCATTAAATGTCACGCTGATTGATCAGGAAATGACCCAATTGACCCCGTTTGACTCTCTACAAGGAGTCTATTTCCATTAGAATGGAGGAGTATGGCCTGAGGGTGACCAGCAAGCACACTAACAGATGACCAGCAGCTCAATTAAACTGCTTTGTTAGGATTTTGACAGACTCTAGATAAGCACTAATCACTGCCGTATTCAATAAAAATCAAAAGCAACGTTTAAGCACTTTTAATGAAACCTGAAATCTATACGGGTTGATCCTGCAGATGCCAGGATAATTAATAGTAACCAAACAAGTGTAGGCCTATTAATTAACAAGAATTCACATTTAAAATCTGTCAAAAGACAATCAAATTATTTTAAATCTATGTCCAAACCTTAATATAATCGAGTATAGTTATAAGCCTACTCTGCTCTGATTGGTCAGCCCCAGTCTGTTGTGATGGGTTTACCGCTTACAGTGCATCAGCTATTACCATATCTGAATTTCAGCTCCTCAGGCTCAGCACTTCATACACAGCAGTATGATCAGTAACAATGGTGTCTGTTTTTTAGTATTAGTTCAAGTGCTGGTCCTCTTTTTGAAGAGCATGCAAAGTGGATTCACAAAAGCATCTTCTCGACATGTCGACAACGCGTACCAAACTCTTCCAGTCTCAGCTAGCCTAACTACATTGTTCATGGGTAGCCAGTGGAGACCATAGGCACACTATGCAAATAGAGTGCCGAAGTTATGACGTCACTTTGTAGGACAATTCGGAAGTTAGCGGCGCATGGGTTCCCTTGATCGAAAAGCTATGCATTTTCCACATAGACTTCACAAAAATCACAAAAAATTTGATCTGTGTTCAACAAAGAGTTGAAACTCTTACACGTTTTGCCTATCAAGATATTTTTTACAAGTTAATCCAAATGTATACATTTTGCAGCGTATATAAACTTTTAAAAATACAAGCAGACACAATAAAATAAAATAAAAACACAATCAGGTTATAACTGGTGTGTTTTATGTCATAGATCAAAACGTGAAAATATTTAGAGGCTTACCACAGAGCTTATTTCAGGCGATTTAGCAAAAAGCCATTCAAAAAAACCCATAGACTTCAGGGCGAGGGAACCGAACCGGACGTGCTAAAATGCTTAATCACTTCCGCGCTTTTTTGGCCTACAAAGTGATGTCACCACAGGAAGTGAGACATGATTTGCAGAGGACTAGTTTCAGCTGTTCAAAATCGATTCAAGAGATAACTGCAGACGTTTTACATTCACAGTCAGCTATTACACACTGCGTGAAAGGCAATATTAGAAAAAAGTATCCTAGGGCACACTAAAACACTCAAAAAACAAGTGATTTGGTCAAAGAAGAGGTTTCAAATGATGTTTGGCAGAAAATTAAGATGCACAGTTGCCTTCATTTATATTTGAAAGAATTAAAGCAACAGTTTAAATTATAAAGTAGCCTACAGTATTGTTGTTCGCAAAATATTAAAGGAGTAGTTCACTGTTAACAAAAACTTTTGCTGATAATTTACTCACCCTCATGTCATCCAAGTTATCCACTGTCTTTCTTTCTTCAGTCGAAAAGAAATTAAGGTTTTTGATGAAAACATTCCAGGATTTTCTCCATATAATGGACTTTAATGGGAACCAAATGTTTCAAGGTCCAAAAGACAGTTTCAGTGCAGCTTCAAAGGGCTTTAAACGACACTAGACGATGAATAAGGGTCTTATCTAGTGAATTGATCGCTCATTTAAAAAATAAATAAAATAGTTTAAGTTTTATAAGCACAAATGGTCACCTTGTTGTGTTCTGTGATAAGCGTTTATGACTCTCTCATCAAAATGAACAAATCTTTTTTCAGTTAAGACTCAAAGGGTCCTTGAAAAGACCCTATTCATCGTCTGGTGTCGTTTAAAGCCCTTTGAAGCTGCACTGAAACTCTCATTTGGACCTTGAACCATTTGGTTCCCGTGGAAGTCCATTGTATGTAAAAAATCCTGGAATGTTTTCATCAAAAACCTTAATTTCTTTTCGACTGAAGAAAGAATGACGTGGACATCTTGACATGATAAGACATTAAAAAGACTTTTTTTTTAAAAAAGTGAACTACTCCTTTAATTAAACAAACAAACATTTTAGCAAAGAACACCAATGGAAAGTCATTGAGTTGAAGATTGTAATATTGTCTTTTTATTTTTTTAATATTATATTTAAAATTACAAATAATATATAGGGTTATAATTTAAAAAATCCAAAGAAATAATATTACTATCATTCTACAGACTAGACAGTCTGCAGACACATCAAACTCTCATAAGTTTTCATTTCTTCATATATAATAGTCTAAATACAAGGAGCTAATATCACATCACTGTACACATTCGAAAATAACTATAGATAAATAACTAACACATTCATCATATCAAAACTGTAATAGTCTAGTCAATTCATTAACACAGCAAACATAATAAAGTAGGCTACAGTAAATATTCATTCTTTTACAGAATGATTGAAACTTAATATAATTTAAGTTTAGAACTTTAGTTCTATAGTAAATATGAAATATATACAGTATGCATTTGTTTCAGATATCTTGATTAAATTAATTTGAGTACTGTAAAACACACAGACTTGAAATTGAACTAAGAGCTGACCCTTGTAGCCTTGCAGGCCAATACCTCCAAAAGGTATTACAGGCATCCACTTCAGCAGCAGACTTGGTCTGAACGTTCGGTCTCTTAATTTGTATTATTTTGTCCCAATATTATGTGATCAAGTGCTTCTTCTTGTGTCATAAAGACATTGTGCATTCCTTCATTCTTGCATTAGCTTTGTTCCACAGAGAAGTTAGTATCTGACCTGAAGGATGAACAAATAAAATACATTTTTAAGACCTTTAAAGCAATCCCTTCGTTCAAAAATTGGTAGTTAAATAGTTAAACAGAAAAAAGTAAAACAGTCAATCTAACACCATTTTGCATAAAAGTGGACCACTACACAGTTGTGATTCTGTTAGTGTGAAACTCTATTATGCGGTGTGTACTGCCATCTCGTGGTGATGTATTAGAATGCAACTGAAGCACTTCAAAGTTCAATTCTAATATAGAGAATTTTAACTACATAAAATTACTAGGGCTGTGCAAAAATTAATTGTGATTAATCACATCCAAAATAAAAGTCTGTGTTTGCATAATATATTTGTGTGTGCTGTATATTATTATTTTGTATAAATAAATACACACACATGCATGCACATATTTAAGAAAAATGTGTTATTCATATAGAAAATATTTATATTTATATAATATAGATTATGTATTTATATATATATAGAATTTAAGCATAAATAATTCTAAATATATATATATGCATGCATAGGTATTTATATATACAAAATAATTATATACAGCACACACAAATATATTATGTAAACACAGACTTTTATTTTGGGTGCGATTAATCGCAATTAATTTTTGCACAGCCCTAAAAATTACATTTTATATTTTGATCAATCATATTTATTTACAGTAAAATGTCTCTTTGCATAACATCAAGAAAATCCAGGAGTATAACCTTACATCCTGTCAGCACTTTTGCCGACCATGTGGCTGTTGTATTCTAGAATGGGAGGGATGCTCTCCTCATCTTCAGGTACCTGTAAAAGAATGATTTTCTTTTTTTAAACACAACTCAGACCTTCACACTGCTTATATAATTTATATATAATTATATTGACTTCTATAGTGCCACCTAGACTATTGCTGTGCAACAACAATTAAATACATATTCAAACTCACCTCCCAGTACACCTCATCATCAAAGCAGTTATCATCTGCTGGGTCTCCCCAGAATGGCAGTCTCAGGATGCAACCTGTATATGCATTATATCAGGGTTATTATAGTTAACAAAAACCATACAAAAATTGTATGGAATAAATTAAACAATAATTGTAATTATATATATATATATATATATATATAATTTAATAAAAACAGAAAATACAACAAAAAATAAATCTCAATACAAAAATTACACTAACATATATTTATATTACATTGTGTGCAGCTGCTACATTTTATATTCTTACGTCTGTTTTGGCAGTATTTCAGTGTATTGTTTTTTTTTTTTATGCTCACCTACTATAATTCCACCTACGATTCCAAAACGAGAGCAACACAAATACCAGCTGCCTGGTAGCCTCCTTGCGTGCCAGGTGTCCTATTAGCGTACTTTCCTTCAAAATCAAAGGTGTTTATCAACCTGAAAAAGACAAGGATTTGTATCAACACACATTTATACTATTCAAAAAGACAATCTATATTAGGTAATATTATCGATTTAAGTGCACTGATGCTTTGGATAAGAACAAAATCTGAACTGGATTAACAACATTAAATTAAATCTGAATTTCTGCTATTGCCACCGTAGAGCTGACGCTGAACTGACCTTGTTTCATAATTGCTGACCTGTGCAACGCTGATGCTTATAAAACTGATTTGACACAACGCTGAGCTGCATAATGACACTATTGCCTTGAGTAGAGCCGCTTTACAGCTGAAAGCGAAGTCATTTCATGATTGATGATTGATTAAAACAGTTTATTAAAGGTGCACAATGCAACTTTTTTGTTCAAAATTAACAATATTGAAATAATCATCAATCCTTTATCCAGAACGTGTTTGTGTCTTACCCTGATTCACTATAGTAATCCTATATTTTATACAGGGCAGAATGGTTATCACAGGACATGATGTACATATGAGTTTAAATCTAACTTGAAATCTTATTTGTTTTTACTTTGGCTTTTAAAATTTTGTATGTTAATTTTGCTGATTTTATTTTGTAATGTTTCCTTTCATTGTTTATCCTATTTGTACAGCACTATGTTTCGAACACGTTTATCAGTGTTTAATAAATACATGAATGAATGAACGTCACTCGCCCTTGCGTCATATTTACATCATGTCCGTGAATAGAGAAAAGAGACCAATTCGTACGAGTAAAAGGTGGCTAATTTGTACGAATTGCCAGAAGATCGGGTTAGGTAAAGCTACAGTAACGTCTTCAGCTAGTCAGTTTGAGATCGTTTTTCATCTAAACTGGTTACATCACTTAAGCCAAGTAGTGAATGTTTTATTAGCGGTAGGATAATTTCTCTTCTTTTAGTCATGAGAAATAACCATTTTCATCCACACAGCGCTTTAAAGGAGTAGTTCACTTTTAAAAAAAAACTTTTGCTGATAATTTACTCACCCCCATGTCATCCAAGATGTCCATGTCTTTCTTTCTTCAGTTGAAAAGAAATTAAGGTTTTTGATGAAAACATTCCAGGATTTTCTACATATAATGGACTTTAATGGGAACCAAATGGTTCAAGGTCCAAATGAGAGTTTCAGTGCAGCTTCAAAGGGCTTTAAATGACACCAGATGATGATAAGGGTCTTATGAGCCTTCGAGTCATGACTCAAAAAAGATTTGTTCATTTTGATGAACGAGTTTAGAGAGTCACGGACGAGTCACAGATCTGAGCAAGGCGAGCATTTGTGTTTATAAAACTTTAACTTTTTTATTTATTTTTTAAATGAGCTGATCGTTTCGCTAGTAAGACCCTTATTCATCGTCTGGTGTCGTTTAAAGCCCTTTGAAGCTGCACTGAAACTCTCATTATGGACCTTGAACCGTTTGGTTCCCATTGAAGTCCATTATATGGCGAAAAATCCTGGAATGTTTTCATCAAAAACCTTAATTTCGTTTCGACTGAAGAAAGAAAGACATGGACATCTTGGATGACATGGGGTGAGTAAATTATCAGCAAACCTTTTTAAAAAGTGAACTACTGCTTTAAGCACTACCAAAACAATGTTCATCTGCAAAGTGCACGCAGTTTTGTTTTTAAGTGGTAGATGGTGCACCTTTAATGTGAAGCTGCCTGAAAACAATCAGTATTGTATAAAGCACTATATGAATACATTTGCCTTGACAAATAAATCAACTTTGTATGATTTAAAAGTTTCAATTGAATTGTGTACTAATAGAAAGTTGACAGTCACACTCACCCTTCACGTCCATAGACACTCTCACTGGCAGTAGCCGCTGTGATGGCACCTATAACTCCTCCGAGGACGCCGGGCATGGCATGCAGATTGTGGATGCCACAGGTGTCTTGGATCTTCAGGTACTTTTCCATGAAGGGCTGCAAAAAGCAGGTATAAATTAAAGGAGCTGTATGTAAGAAATTTATTTCAGATAATCATAAAATTGCCCTGATGTGTCACCAGACATTAAGAAATCATGTTCATTTCAAATACTCATATCACTGACAGGATATTGTCATTTAAAAAGTGAACTGATGTAGATGATGTCATGTTGTGTTTTGGTCTGACGCTCCACCCTCAACCTATCTACCAATCACAGAGTCATGTCACTAAAAAATGTTGGATCCTGCAGCCTATCTGGCAACCTCGAGTCATACACCGCTCTATAGTAATTTGAAAATGAGTGCAGTACCAGTTTTGGCCACAATCTTACATACGGCTCCTTTACTCTATTCCCACAGTGCAAATGTTATTTCAAATCTGCTCTTCTGTCACACTCACAGTGAGCACCAGGTATCCGAATGTGGAAATGATCCCACAGAAGAAGCCCACGATGAGAGAACCGTAGGGTGAGATCATGAACTCGGCCGCTGTCCCCATCGCGACGCCCCAGCCAGTGTTGCATTCTGGATATGTACCTATGTTGCAAAAAAAAGAAATATTACGCAACACATATAGGACGCTCGCAAATGTAATTGTGACCTTATGAAGTGCTGTAACTTACCATGTCCAGTTTTCCCTTCTTGGCAGAAAGGCTGGAGATGGCAAATGTGGTCAGTACAGAGGCAGCCAGAGCAAGGTATGTGTTTATGGCCGCCCGGTGTTGACCATCGCCATGATCCAGAGATGGCAGAGTTGAAACTGGGCCAGAACATCCAGAGGAAGAGAGTCCCTGTAAAAGGAATTGTCTTCAGATAAAGGACTGGATTTTTTGAAAGTGGCTCATGTAAGATCTTATCAAGGGTGCGTAACTTATAAAAAGGACTCAGTCATAACATACCGATCATAGCAAAGACATCAGAGTGGTAGACAGAGTTGCCCAGATGCTTGCTTTGGTCGAAGACTTCGGTCGGTAAAGAATCCATGATATTGTCAGACCGTAGTAGGCTCTGAAAGTGTGGATGACCATGGATCCGCCGGAGTGCACGAGCCTGTGAAACGAAAAAACAGTTTTAACAAAATTCTCTCCATCTAGGCAGACATTTTCAGGATTATGTAAATTTACTGCACCCTCAAGTTGTTCAAAACACGTATGAGTTTCTTTCTTCTGTTGAACACAAAAGAAGATATTTTGAAGATTGTCGGTAACCAGACAGTTGATGGTTGCTATTGACTTCTGTGGTATTTTTCCCCACACTATGAAGTCAGTGGGGCCCATCAACTATTTGAGTTACTCATATTCTTCTAAATGTCTTCTTTTGTGTTCAGCGGAAGAAAGAAAACTCATACAGGTTTGGAACAACTTCAGCATGACAGCATTTTTATTGTTGGGTGAACTATCCATCTAATTGAAATAAAGCTGAAATAAAATATTCGATATTAAATGAAAAAAAAAACATTTTATTTAATTCAGAGCACTAAAGTTAATAACGCAAATTAACTAAAACTGAAATAAATGTAAAAAATTCTAAATGGTCCAAAAAATGTGGTAACACTTTACAATAAGGTTCATTAGTTAACATTAGTAAATGCATTAACTAACATGAACTAACGATGAGCAATGCATTAGTTACAGTGTTTATTAATCTTTGTTAATGTTAGTTACTACAAATACAGCTGTTCATTGTGCGTTCATGTTAGTTCACAGTCCATTAACTAATGTTAACTAATACAACCTTTGATTTTAATAACGTATTAGTAAATGTTGGAATTAATATTAACTAAGATTAATAAATGCTGAAGAAGTATTGTTCATTCTTAGTACATGTTAACTAATGTATTTAACTAATGTTAACTAATGAACCTTATTGTAAAGTGTTACCAAAAATGTAAAATATTAATGGGCATAGCAAACAGTATTATTTTCAGTATCATTGATATACTATAATAATTGAAATTAATAATTCAATTAGTTTTAATTTTAACAAAGTTTTAGTAATTGTTGTTTTTGTATTTTTTATGTCTATATAGTTCTTTTTATTTTTGAATTATTTTAGTTCTTAAACTAGAAGAACATGAGAACTTTGAGACTAGCTGAAATAAAATAAGTTAACGTTTTATATAAAGATATATATTTTTATTAGCTTTAGTTAGCCCTGAAAAAAAATGCATAAAAATGTAATGAAAATTCAAATGAAAAGTATAACAATAAAAGCTCTGCTTATAAAATAACACTGCTACTCACATGAAGAACATAAAGAATGAGGTATTCCTCAACCGCAAACAGTGTGATGCCAAATAGCGTCAGAGTATCATCAGTTGAACTGGACTGACTTTTCCCAGGAGAGCTCCATACGCAAATGAGACATCCCGCCACACAGAAATCAGCATTGATGATACTGGTGAAATCAAGATTGGAAACGATGAATATCAGCTGTATCACACAAATCACCGTCTTCTGATGTATTGTTTTAAGAAAGTCACATTTGCAATGTGGTGATTTATGTGATGTGGCCCTCTGATGCCACAATATGGCACATTCTTCATGTGCAAGAGTAATCAAGCACCTTAAATAAATGAATCAAAAGAAGTTACTCAAAGATAGTGAGGTGCAAAACATACTTCTCAATCCCGATCTTGATAGTGCCGTCAACCGGGTCCAGAGAGTGGAACCAGCCTTGCATGAGCAGAAGCCCACTGCAGACCAAAGGCAGCGATGAGAAAGTTGAATCCCACCCCGCCGAAGCTGTAGCGCTTCATGAAGGTCATGAGGAAGCCGAAACCCACAAAGATCATCACGTGTACATCCTGGAAACCTGAGGAAAGTGGTCGAGAAGGTTAATGGATTAAAATATAACAAAACTTCTGTTTTATTCATACAAATTTGACCTATAAACTGATTTGAATGGATTTATCAGCATATTCACATTAATACTCACTTGGGTATCTGTAGTAGAAGTCGTTCTCGATGTCGCTCGTGATGTTCTTCTCATGTTTGTGCTGAGACCAGTGCGCATCTGATTCTTCATTCGTAACGCACAAACAGTCCGAACAGGATGATCATGGCGATCTGCCACACGAAGCAGACCCCAGGCAGGCTGATCCGGACGTCAGGGTTCTTGGCCCGCACCAGAAACCTCGGCAGCAGTCAACAAAGTTCCCCATGGTGAAGTAAAGAGATGATCTGTTGGGTGAAGCTCTTCTGTAATTTCTGAGTGAAGTGCGGCTGTATTTATAGCTGGGGATCTGGAGGTGTGTCATGCTCACCTGGTGCAGGTCTATCTTCTGGAAATGAAATCAGGGTTGCTGACACTCACCTGACAAGACTGATCAATATCTTATCTGGTGTCTAACTTCTTTTTTTTCTAAAGAGGTCATACTTTGTCTTACTAGACATAATTATAATTAAACTTGGACTAAAGACAATTCAGACCATCTTCTTCGACAACTGCAATTCACCTTCAGGTGAGTTTTTTTTATTTTATTTTTGTTTAACCACATCTACCAGAAGTTTTGAACTTCTGGAAAGTTTATATATTATTTAACTGTTTTAGATTGCTGTGCAAACAGTCAAAATCAAGAAAATCAGGGCAAACATGTTACGTAATAATAGGAGACTTTCAGTGTAGCTGAAGTCTCCAGGGTAAAAACGGCACTTCTTTTTTTTTTAAAATTTAAATCATCTGAATAAATCAAATCGCCTTTTTAAATCATGCAAAATTATCTTTTCACTTCCTAAACATTAGACTCTACACAAGTAGTTGACTTGAACTTTTCAGCAGTGTGACTAAGATAAAACTACGGCTAAACAACATTTTTCAATTATTCTAAAATAATTATATAAGAGACTTCATATTTGTACTTTTTTCTAAAAAAATCAAAAATCTGTCTGAAAAAAAAATGGCATTGATGTTGCATAAATTGTTGCATAAATTTAAATAAATACATGTTGCATAAATTGAGTGATGGTGCCATTAATTATATTTTATTATTCTATTTAATTTTTTTTCAAATCAAGTTTATTGCAAGAAAAGCACTATATAAATATAGTGAATTATTATTTTTGAAATCTGCATTTTCTGCAAAATCTTCTTTTTTTATCTTTAAGCATGACCAGTTTAATAGTTATTATCAGAGCTTCTTTTGCAGGCATTCAACTCATAAGTCATAAGACACATCTAAACAGCCAATATCGGCAATGCTTTACATTGTTCTCTGCTCGGGTACATACCAGATACTATCAGTGTTTCTGAAGTAGCTGAACTGCTGTTATATAACCAGATCTCCTCATTATGCAAAAACATATTTCTCCAATACCATTTTTACAGAATGAGGCCTATACCCAACACCTGTCTATTCATTGCATTACATATTTATTCACACAGCATAAAAGGGTCAGATATCTGGTCATATATTGACCAGTGGTTAAACCTATGTGTAATTTTAGGTTTGCCAGATGTTTTTTAAAAAAAAAACTGAGCTAAGTTACCCATAACAGCAAATTTCCAGAAATACCCAGACACTTGGCCTACACGGACATATACAGGAATCTGTGAAATACTCATGGTCATTCACAGCTAAAACACTGATAGGCTGTTCAGGTGAGAAGACCTTTGATATGTTAATGACGGGGTAGTTAAGGTGCTTGCTATTTCTCAGATGAAAGGGAGGGGGTGAGCCAGGGGAGTTTTACAAAACAGTCTCAAATACCCTTTTCCACCAAAAAAAGAACTGGTTCGGAACTGGTGCTGGTTCAAAGTTGGTTTGGAGTTGGTTCAACTCGCGAACCGCTTCAGAACCTGTTTGTTTTTCCACTGACTAGAGCGCCCAGGGAACGGACGTCGTTACGTCACTGCTTACGTCGACATACTAGCCAGAAACGCTACATTACTTTGGGATTATCTCTAACTCGTGTATCAAGAAGGCTTTAAAACAATCGAAACCTGTCTTGTGTCTATAATGTCTTCAATGAAAAAAAAATATGAAACGCTTGCGTTTAACTTCAAGCATAACAATTACAAAGGCGGACTCTGTTAATGTTTCTGCAAATGTTTCTCTCTGGCTTTGCGATCCTTTATTATGAGTCAGAAAAGATGTTTAGAACACATCTTAAACCCGCCCCAGCCCCCGACGCAAGCATGGCGTGGTAAAGAACGGTCTAGTCCAGCAAAAGAGTTGGTGCCGCTTTGAACCAGTTCTCCTGGCCGAGAACCGGTTCTTTGGCTGACGGAACACAAAGAACTGGTTCACGCGCAGGCACCGGCTCCGGAACCGGCTCTCAAAATGCTTTGGTGGAAAAGGGGCTAAAGTAGTCTTAACACAACTGAACTCTAATTCGCTCTGTGCACGAGAAAAATGCTAACTTCCGGCTTGAGGGCGGATGTTGGGTACTTCGGTTCCGGTTGCCGTCGTTTACATCAGTGGACCCATAGATATCTATGAGTGGACCGGCTATCTAAAGCTTAGCAATAAATCTAAATACATTTATCTAAAACTATGTTCGTTTGTTCATAGTCAAGTCAATCAACACAGTTTTTACACATATTTGGGTGGAGCCAGGCGCTGCTGCATTGTGAAAAGTAGCCAAGCAGTCGCTTTACAGAGTGGAGCGTTGCGTATCCATGACAACTAGATGGAAGTTTTTATGCTACTAATTATTATTTATTATTATAATATTATACCCTTTAACCAGGAGAAGCCCTTGGGGTTAGAACCTATTTTGCAAGGGAGACCTGTCTACTCTAACGCATGATTTCGACTTTTATAATAACAGTTAACGTTACCAGATAGCAGCTTGAGCACGTATCATGGCAACATGACATCATGACTTTTGCGTAAACATACAGCTATCCCCGCGTGTATGCGTGTGTGTCTACGCCGTCAAATGTCCGAGCGAAACGAAACAAAATGTAGATCTACATCTGGGGATCATATTTTTTTTCCTAGGACGGTAGGGGAAGACTCATAGCTATATGCTATTAACCCCAGTGACGGGTAGGTTTAGGGACGGGGTTGAGGTAGGTCATATTTTTATATATACAGTAATAACGTTAAGTCAACGGCATTCATAAACACGCTGAAAAGCGATTATGAATGTTGATAGCACGCCAAAAAGGGAAATACGAATTGTACGTGTCATACACACGCAATTTCATGAGCTTGGATGTTGTTGTGACTTAACGTTACCTTCAAAATTATGCAAATACTGAGAGATGTAATATTTAAACCCCTTCTCTCTCTTCCTCTGGGGAGCTGGAGAAAAACCACTAGCCAGGCGATGAACACCATCGATATCGACTGTAATATTGCGAGCAGAGTGTCCAGACATCTGGAGAAATATACATCCTCTATGCGTCCATCAGGCTACCGGAAACTAGACACCCCCTATCGGTTTCGCAGCCGGAAGTAGCATATGCTCACAGTGCACAGTCAATAGCAAAGCTTTAGCATTTTTGACAGAGCCATTACAGAACATATCTATGCACTTTTTTATAATCTGTCAGGCATCCTCTCTCCCAACTTAATTCTTTTTTTTCATATTATTCCTCAGAAATGAAGACCCGGTCCGTTATTGGTGTAGGGGAGAAGTGGTTTATCTAGCTGTATCTCTACAAATACGCAGATATACCCCCTGTTATGATGAGGCATTTAGGGTATGGTGTGTTTCTCTTCTTTTCAGACAGTCTCACCAGACAAACATTTAAAAAACCAAGAATTGGTTACTATATATAAAAGTGGGGGTGTAAACATTGGCAATTTTTTCAACATGATCAAGCAAGATAGACAGCAAGGGATGAGGAAGAGCATGTGGACAAGGGATCTGAGATGGGCATGGGCACCAACAGAGAGGTCAGAGATGTCACCATGGGCACCAGCAGAAAGGTCAGAGAGTGACGGCATGGGCACCAACAGAGCGAGAGGTCAGAGACGTGGGTATGGGCACCAACAGAGATGTCAGAGAGACATGGACATGGGCACCAACAGAGAGGTCAGAGAGGTGGGTATGGGAACCAACAGAGATGTCAGAGAGACATGGGCATGGGCACCAACAGAGAGGTCAGAGAGGTGGGTATGAGAACCAACAGAGATGTAAGAGAGACATGGGCATGGGCACCAACAGAGAGGTCAGAGAGGTGGGTATGGGAACCAACAGAGATGTCAGAGAGACATGGGCATGGGCACCAACAGAGAGGTCAGAGACGTGGGTATGGGAACGCAACAGAGATGTCAGAGAGACATGGGCATGGGCACCAGACAGAGAGGTCAGGAGAGGTAGGTATGGGCACCAGACAAGAGAGGTCAGAGAGGTGGGTATGGGCACCAACAGAGAGATGTCAGAGATGTGGGTATGGGAACCAACAGAGATGTTAGGAGAGCGTGGGTACGGGAACCAACAGAGAGGTCAGAGAGGTGGACAGTGGGCACCGTCAGAGAGGTAAGTATGGGCACTGTAAGAGAGCGTGGGCACCAACAGAGAGGTAGAGACATGGGCACCAGACAGAGAGGTCAGAGAGGTGGGCATGGGCACCAACAGAGAGGTCAGAGAGGTGGGCATGGGCACCGTCAGAGAGGTGAGTATGGCGTCCCGTAGAGACGTGGGCACCAACAGAGAGGTCAGAGACGTGGGCATGGGCACCAACAAGAGGTAGAGACATGGGCACCAACCGAGAGGTCAGAGACGTGGGCACCAACAGAGACTGGTCGAGGACGATGGGCATGGGGCACCGACAAAGAGGTGAGAGATGTGCACCAACAGAGAGTTGAGGACGTGGGCACCAACAGAGAGGTCAGAGACGTGCGGCACTGGGCACCGACAGAGAGGTAGAGAGACATGGGTACCAACAGAGAGGTAAGAGACATGGGCATGAACGAGAGGTAGGAGAGCATGGGTACCAACAGAGAGGTAAGAGACATGGGCATCAGAGAGGTAGAGACATGGGTACCAACAGAGAGGTAAGAGACGTGGGGTATGGGCACCAACAGAGAGGTAAAGAACATGGGCACCAACAGAAGGCTGAGAGACGTGGGCACCAACAGAGAGGTCAGAGAGATGTGGGCACCGACCGGAGAGGTCAGAGACGTGGGCACCAACAGAGGAGGTCAGAGGCGTGGGCATGGGCACCGACAGAGAGGTGAGGAGACGGTGGGCACCAACGAGAGGTCAGGGGCGTGGGCACCAACCAGAGAGGTCAGAGACGTGGGCATGGGCACCAACAGAGAGGTGAGAGACATGTGCAAACAGAGAGGTTAGAGACGTGGGCACCAACCGAGAGGTCAGAGACGTGGGCATGGGCACCGACAGAGAGGTAAGAGACATGGGGTACCAACAGAGAGGTGGAGACATGGGCACTCAACAGAGAGGTAAGAGACATGGGTACCAACAGAGAGGTCAAGACATGGGCATCAACAGAGAGGTAAGAGACATGGGTACCAACAGAGAGGTGGCAGGGGCGTGGGTATGGGCACCACAGAGAGGTAAGAGACATGGGCACCAACGAGAGGTTAGAGACGTGGGCACCAACAGAGGTCAGAGGCGTGGGCACGCCCGAAGGTCAGAGACGTGGGGCACCAGCACGAGAGGTCAGGAGACGTGGGCATGGGCACCAACAGAGAGGTGAGAGACATGGGCACCGAACAGAGAGGTTAGAGGCGTGGGCACCGACCGAGAGGTGAGGGCGTGGGCACCAACAGAGAGGTCAGAGAGCTGGTGGGCATGGGCACCAACAGAGAGTAAGAGACATGTGCACCAACAGAAGAGTTGAGAAGCGTTGGGCACCACACGAGAGGTGAGAGACGTGGGCATGGGCACCAACAGAGGGTAGGAGAGCATGGGTACCAACAGAGAGGTAAGAGACATGGGCATCAACAGAGAGGTAAGAGACATGGGTACCAACAGAGAGGTAGGAGACATGGGCATCAACAGAGAGGTAAGAGACATGGGTACCAACAGAGAGGTAAGAGACATGGGTACCAACAGAGAGGTCAAGAGACGTGGGGACCAACGGAGAGGTCAGAGAGGGAGGCATGGGCACCAACAAAAGAGGTCAGAGACGTGGGCATGGGCACCGACAGAGAGGGTGAGGGACATGGGATACCAGACAGAGAGGTAAGAGACATGGGTACCAACAGAGAGGTCAAAGACGTGGGCACTCAACAGGAGGCTCAGAGACGTGGGCACCGACAGAGAGGTCAGAGACGTGGGCATGGGCACCAACAGAGAGGTAAGAGACATGGGTACCAACAGAGGTAAGAGACATGGGCACCAACAGAGAGGTCAGAGACGTGGGCACCAACAGAGAGGTCAGAGACGCGGGCACCAACAGAGAGGTCAGAGACGTGGGCACCAACAGAGAGGTAAGAGACATGGGCACCAGCAGAGAGGTAAGAGACATGGGTACCAACAGAGAGGTCAGAGACGTGGGCACCAACAGAGAGGTCAGAGACGTGGGCACCAACAGAGAGGTCGGAGAGGGAGGCATGGGCACCGTCAGGAGACGTGAGCAGCCAACAGAGAAGTCAGAGAGGTGGGGCATGGGCACCAACAGAGAGGTCGGAGAGGTGGGCATGGGCACAGTCAGAGGAGGTAAGTATGGGCACCGTCAGAGACGTGGGCACCAACACAGAGAGGCTCAGAGGAGGTGGGCATGGGCACCGCACGAGAGGTCAGAAGAGGTGGGCATGGGCACCAACCACCCTTTAAAGGGCTGTCATCGGGGAGAGGGGAGGCAGAACTGTTATCTCTGATGAAGTTCCGGGCTAGCATCGTTAATCATGTGGTGAACCAAAGGCTACAGATTAGTTAATCCAAATCTAAAAAGATCAACTGTAGAATCTATCATCCAAACTTTCGCCAAGAAAAACCGGCAAGTATGAGGGATGTATACTGTTACATTTACAGTAAATTGTAATGCATGTCAATTCATCAGACATGTTACAGAATTGGTATACTCTGTTCTATGCTTAGAATTGACAGAAAACCCTATGAGTGGTGGTAACCGTGGCCGTGTGCTGACCGACCAGCAAGAGTGTGCAGTGGAGGAAATGGTGAATGATATACCGGCTGTCAGTAATAATGCAGGCAGTTGAGGAGAATAATGCCAATGTGGCATCCATCAGTCCTACTGCAACAATACGCCGCATTTTAAAAGAACACAGTATCAATGAAACAAATTACCTGGTGCCTTTGAGGAGAACAATGACCGGATGAAGCAAATAAGGGCTGAGTATGTTCAGGTACAGCACCATATATTGTATTACTGTTACTATTTGATGCATCACTTACTGTATGTATTTTTAGAGGGTTATGGTGCTTGAACATCTTGAAGCCATCACAAGTACATTTTTGTTGATGGAGCAAGCTTTTACCTGGCCAAAACTGTTCTTTCCTGGACAACTTGGAGGAAACTCTATGTGCGCAGATATGCTCTAAAGATGGTGTCGTAGGCCATTCCTTGGCTCCTATAATGCTAAATCAATCAATATAATTGAGCCTGCCTGTCAATGTGAAGGGGTCACCTGATGTAATTCTGCGGAACAATGTCAGGTTCCACCACGCAGAGGTAGTTCAAGCATGGTTTCTGGCCCATCCCTGATTCATGACCCTCTACCTGCTTTCACACTCTCCTTTCCTCAACCCTATTGAGGCTTTTTTTTCAGCATAGAGGTGAAAGGTCGATGATCGCCAACCCCTTGAGCCTGCCACCCTCCTTCAGGCCATGGACGATGCATGTGATGACATCAGCTGACCAATGTCAAGCATGGATTCGAATCATGCCAAAGGTTTTTCCAAGGTGCATGAATTATGATAACGTTCATTGTGATGTGGACAAAAGCTCAAGACAGGCTTGATCAAAATGAATGTAATGTGTGCATTACTGTAAATGTTATGTTTTGTTCTCATATAGTTATATTTTATTATAGAAAGCTTTACAAATATATCAGAAAAATAAAATTAATTTGCCCAAATGATTGTAGAGGATGGATATTTTGGAAAATATAGAATATGTAAATGTTGAGTAATGTAATTATTGCCTGTCTTTCACTGTAGCATGTTCAGTTTCAGCACTTCTAAGGCCGATTTGAAACATGTCTCTTGCATTTTTTGCTGTTGGATGAACTGATTGTTAAAAGTACTAAACTGAAAGGTCATACTGTTGTTCCAGTGATTACATAAACCAAATGTACTCATTACATATCTCTAATAATATTGTGTTTGAAACCATGATGATGTGGACTGAAAACATGTGCAACTGACTGAAATCATTACATCAGGTGTTGAAAGAATGTCTTGAATTTTTGTACTAAGAATTTTGAAAATGTACACCTTGTGAAAATAGTACCAAAGCAAATAAAAAAAACTGTAATATCCATTTTTGCATTGTTCAAACTATCCAATTAAATATTCTGTTACTAAACATATTTGCTGCCTGTCAGGTATCCTACCAGATTTATAATGAGTCTGTGAGTAAGTAGTATAGTTTCTTTCCTGAAAAGGGCCAGCAAGTTTAAAGTTGACATGATGCAACTCTTTTTAAATGGGCTGTAGTGAGTATTGTCAATGGTTACATAACTGTTATTTTGCAGTTGATGGAGACGAGGTCAACAAAGACAAATACAGACGTTGACAGAAAAATGGTGGAGCTCAATGTAAGATGAGGAAAATGTTGATGTGGGTTCATGCAGGAGGTACAGTGAAGAGCTGGAGTCTGATTGGACACATCATCTCATGTTATATTTTTTAATGTTTTTTTTCTGTTGAAATTGCGTTTTTTATGTCTTAAATACAATTGACTATTTTCCCAATAAAGACAAACAATCAATTATTGGTTAAACTATTTTTTTTTTGGTCTGCCCACCTGGCCTGCAACCAATCCAATCACTCACATGAGTGTTTTGGGAGGGATATATTTTAGAGAAAACCAATCAAAACATTCACGATTAGGGTTTTGGGAGGGATATATTTTAGAGAAAACCAATCAAAACATTCACCATTAGGGTTTTGGGAGGGATATATTTTAGAGAAAACCAATCAAAACATTCACCATTAGGGTTTTGGGAGGGGTATATTTTATTTGTAATTAATGAAGTCACTTTGCTGTAAGGGTTTTTGGGAGGGATACATTTTAAGTTGACGAATGAAATGAGCTCATTTATTGTTCTTTGTTCCATATGTTGAGAGCTTTTTTAATTATTATTATTGCCACAGCCCATATGCAACCACAGACAACAATAATTTTATTGACGGAAAGTTTGCACAGAAATGTAAGATTTTTCCCATCCTCACCGACCTCGTCATAAAATCCATTTAAATGATCATACGACGCCTTCTCGCTCGCTGCTTTGTTGTTTCAGTGATTACATAAACCAAATGTACTCATTACATATTCTAATAATATTGTGTTTGAAACCATGATGATGTGGACTGAAAACATGTGCAACTGACTGAATAGAGATACAACCACGATCGGTTGATGAAAGCAAATCATTTTTGACTCTAATGAGAGCTGTTTCAGCACTATGGTACATTCTAAATCCTGAAAATAATCAAATAAATAACGAGTTGACAACAACTCTGTCACCCAACGATTCTATCTTGTCTACAAACCACATTTTGTCAAAAAAACAGCAATAAAACGAACCAGAAATGACGCGAAATACACGCAAATTAAGTATTTTGACGCAAAGAACACAACACACAAATATGGATGTCAGACAGAAACTAGTGCTGCACACCGTTTGCACGACGATCTGCTCTGAAAAAAATGCAAAAAAAGAAGAAAAACTAAGATTTACCTGTTGTCCTCAATCCATGCATTGCTATGATTGGCTGTACTCATGACATCACTGAGGTTGAGTCGCGCGATGGCTCTGGATATCTAGCAGGCTAGATATTTTTCTTTTTTCATACTAACAGATTGGCAAGCGTTCATCATCCGCTAATCCCCTGCGATTTGCACGCGATAACACCCTGACCTGTCGAAAAAGCTCAACGATTTGCATATTGGGCATAAATCGGGCTTAAAATCCTGTAGTGTGTACTTGGCTTAAGGGTTTGTAATGTCGGTCGCCATGTTGCCCCTCCATCTTGAAAGTACATTAGCCAAAGAGGGACATACCCGTTAACTCAAGCTTTGCCTTTCGCGTTTATGTTTGAGTTAACACTCATGGAACGAGGTGGAACTGGAAGCCATGTTAATCTTGGACTACATTGGCCACCGTAGGAGTTAAAACGAAATCGGAATTGAGAGGAACAGAAACTAATATTCACTGGATGGTCATATACCCTTTCGCCACTAGATGGGGTAAAAATCACACAGTGTAGCTTTAAGGCTGTTTACGTGTGTTTTAACCTCTTCGAGCATTTCGTCTGGAAGGCTCTATGAGAAATCTGCCACCCTATTGTACGAAGTTAAACTGGAGAGTGTGCGTTCACAGACACCAGAATTCAACGAGTTCACAGTGACGTTCATCAGGCAGTAATACAGTGCGTTCAGTTCACGTTCGCCCAAAATATTCAGGCACAACACTGACTGCAGTATTAAATCTGATTAATCCTTACCAAAGTTGCAAAACTTATTCAGGCAAGAGCAGTGGGTGATTTTCTTTTTGTGTTTTCTTGTTAGACGAACATTAAGGACTAGGGTTATTAGGCTGCTGTCACTTTAAGAGCCGCATGTTTATTACTACCCTCGTTTTATTTCTCAGTCTCGGCTGTTTTAATTCACTTCAGAAATTTAGAGCTTTCGTTTTATATCACGAATTGTATAAATGCATTTCTGCATTTTATTATTAACTTTTAAATCTCTCTTGCATCAACCATGCAATAACACTACTTTGACTCACTTAACATTTATATGAACTTTTACACTAAACAATCTCTCATCATCCATGCAATAAGACTCACGTCACATTTACACTTCTTTAAAATAAAATTATTAAAACTGAAATAATACACCAATGAAAGTATGGGAAGTAAGTAGTAAGAAATGAATGCATAGGCGATGTACATGTGTATACAATTCTAATTTCAAGCATTTAGTCAGAAACATCGTTAGATACATCATTAGATCACAAAGGATATATTGTAAATCAATCAAGTGTGCTCAAACTTTTCCTTATTGCATTCATTTGTCTCGCATCCCAAAGTCAGGCTCACTTCTAGAAAACAAAAAGAGGGTGTGTGCATGTGCATATCTTCACACTCGGCTAGAGAGCGTGTGGCTATTGAAGCGTTCGGGAGGTGTGTTTCAACAAAAAACAGGTAGAGAACATGTGACAAAGTGTGGGCCTCAGATTGTTATCAGGGTGGCATTCCAGGAATAACAGGAATCATGTGACTAAGCCTGGCCTTTGCAATCTGTCGCTAGGACATTCCATTAATGATGACAAAAGGATATCACATGAATTTCTGTCAATCAAAGACAAGTCAACCCTTCACTTGTGTAAAGCTGATTCTACATAAAGATTAACATTAGGCTCTCTTTTTTTTTAGTTAAATGATCATGCCAGGAAATATTTGTTCAAATAAATTCAATAATGTTTTAATTCTGTAGACAATAATTTGAAATGTGTATGATTGAAAGTCATTCATTTGACATAACTGTCTATGTCTAAAAACTAAAAAGTGTGCATTATATTGTGACTTTATTACACATACAGTGTTGGTGAAATATACTTTTTAAATGTAGTGCTGTGTATTTGTGTGCATTTATTTCACATTATGAAATAAATGTTTTTCTCCAAAACATGTTGGCCACAATTATTGGCACCCCTAGAATTTTGTAGTCGAGTACTTTTATTCCTATTCATATTTACCTCTTTGTTCACAAACCAAGGTGACTAGGAACATGAAATTGTCTAGCCATGACTTTGGAAGCGCAAAAGTCATGATATGCGTTTCAAGATATGAGGAAACACAATGATGCTATAGGTCAAAGGAGAATGGGCCAACTGATTCAAGTCGGAGAGTATTCAGCAAAGCATTTGTGAAGCCACAACACACACAATCTTGAGGCGGATGGGCTACAACGGCAGAAGACCCACCGGGTACCACTCATCTCCACTACAAAATAGGAAAGAGAGGCTACAATTTGCAAGAGCTCACCAAGATTGGACAGTTGAAGACTGGAAAAATGTTGCCTGGTCTGATGAGTCTCGATTTCTGTTGAGACATTCAGATGGTAGAGTCAGAATTTGGCGTAAACAGAATGAGAACATGGACCCATCATGCCTTGTTACCACTGTGCAGGCTGGTGGTGGTGGTGTAATGGTGTGGGGGATGTTTTCTTGGCACACTTTAGGCCCCTTAGTGCCAATTGGGAATTGTTTAAATGCCATGGCCTACCTGAGCATTGTTTCTGACCATGTCCATCCCTTTATGGCCACCATGTACCCATCCTCTGATTATCCTTCCAGCAGGATAATGCACCATGTCACAGAGCTTGAATCATTTTAAATTGGTTTCTTGACCATGACAATGAGTTGACTGTACTAAAATGGCCCCACAGTCACCAGATCTCAACCCAATAGAGCATCTTTGGGATGTGGTGAACGGAGCTCGGTGCCCTGGATGTGCATCCCACAAATCTCCATCAACTGCAAGATGTTATTCTATCAACATTTCTAAAGAATGCTTTCAGCACCTTGTTGAATCAATGCCACGATGAGAATTAAGGCAGTTCTGAAGGCGACAAACACAGTATTAGTACACTCTTAGAAAATAAAGTACATAATTGTACCTCACGCAGGCTGTACCCTCAAGGGGACAGATGTTGTACCCAAAATCTAATGTTAACAGTTTAAGAGCCAAGAGCCCAACTAAAGCAAACACTGATCACCATAATGGTGTCTAGAAAATAGATTTTCAGAATAAAAAATAGATTTTCAGAATAGTGATTCTGCTTGTTAACATCAGGTGTCTTCAATAACAAGCCATTCTACCACTAAAGGTACAATTATGTACTCAACTCAGAACTGGTGTGACTATATGTCCAGTTTCCTGAGTTGTATCTTTAATTGCATGTGGACAAAAACAACCAATTTAATTTGACCACAGATCTGTCAAAAATTAGAGAACAATCGACACTAGAGAATCTGCTACAGGCACTTAAACAAAATGCTTTGAAACGCCCTTTTAAGGTGTCCAGCTACATGCCTGACTGGCTGATGGGGTCTTAACCCCCTTTGAGGCTGATCATCCAGTCAAGCATTTAGAGGAGAACATCTGTCCAATGTGCTTTTTTGTGCATCAATGATTAAGTTATTTTATGCATAAAAAATAAGTTGGATTAACCTAATGCACATGGCAAACATCGAAACACACAGCATTGACAGCACCACCAGTGAGTGATTAAAGGAGCCAGGCACTCAATGCGTGAATACCTGCAGGCCTTTCAAACGGTATTTGCTGTAATGTGCGGCTGCATCACGAGATGTGTCAGCTCACATTCAACGTGTCACACCGGCATGCTGTTTATCACATAAGGACCATCAATGCCATTCCTCTCAGAACACTGATGACGTCTTTGATGCTCCATAAACTGAACTTGTGGCTCCTGTGTCAAATACATCGCAAAGCAACTTTGAGAGACAACAAAGAGAGAAAAAGAGTCTTTAAAAATCACGGACTCTATCTTCATTCTCTCATCATGCAGCTGATTATTCTGTGCCAGGAAAACTGATATAGATCAGAATGCGTTTATTCAGACTGTCGTGCACGTGGAAATAGTTTCATTCAAGATGCTCAGATGTGCCAGCATCAAGTTTCAATGTCTACAAATGTGTCACACACAGTAAATGTAGAGGTATGATGCATTTTAAATATTTGCAAATACTTTAATTTTAAGTCCATAAGATACACCTGTACCAAAAAAAAACAAATTCTCCACAATTAAGTTACAGCTCCATAATATGTCTATATATATACACATACATACACACTCACCTAAAGGATTATTAGGAACACTACTAATACTGTGTTTGACCTCATTTCGCCGTCAGAACTGCCTTAATTCTATGTGGCATTGATTCAACAAGCTGAAAGCTTTCTTTAGAAATGTTGGCCAATATTAATAGGATAGCATCTTGCAGTTGATGGAGATTTGTGGGATGCACATCCAGGGCACAAAGCTCCCGTTCCACCACATCCCAAAGATGCTCTATTGGGTTGAGATCTGGTGACTGTGGGGCCATTTTAGTACAGTGAACTCATTGTCATGTTCAAGAAACCAATTTGAAATGATTCAAGCTTTGTGACATGGTTTATTATCCTGCTGGAAGTAGCCATCAGAGGATGGGTACATGGTGGCCATAAAGGTATGGACATGGTCAGAAACAATGCTCAGGTAGGCTGTGGCATTTAAACGATGCCCAATTGGCACTAAGGGGCCTAAAGTGTGCCAAGAAAACATCCCCCACACCATTACACCACCACCACCAGCCTGCACAGTGGTAACAAGGCATGATGGATCCATGTTCTCATTCTGTTTACGCCAAATTCTGACTCTACCATCTGAATGTCTCAACAGAAATCGAGACTCATCAGACCAGGCAACATTTTTCCAGTCATCAACAGTCCAATCCCAGTTACTGAGCAGATTGTGAAATACTCAAACCAGCCCATCTGGCACCAACAACCATGCCACGCTAAAAATTGCTTAAATCACCTTTCTTTCCCATTTTGACATTCAGTTTGAATTTCAGGAGATGGTCTTAACCAGGACCACACCCGTAAATCCATTGAAGCAACTGCCATGTGATTGGAAATTGACCTATGGCTAAGCCACGCCCCCTTTACTCACTCGGTCTAATACGTTGTTGACTTAACTTAGATCAGATGTAGACATCCTTGTTTAATTTATTCGCGTTTAGTTGGTGTTATGGTCTAGCTACCCCATAACGTTATCCAGAGCAGACACTTATCTCGGTTGAGATGTGGTTTGGGAAAGGGTAAATAAATACACACCGTCGCCCAGCCTCTCAGGAACCTAGTGTCAGAGTTGCATGTACCCCATGTACACCGTTTGACCATTTTAAACTTAAAATAACAAGAAAAAACGAATGAAAACTGACTAACTCCAATGCATTTCAATGGAAGTGGAAGCAGAGAATGTCCAGAGTTGTATTGAGGTTAGCTGCGCACTGTGATTGGCTCATCGCATTTGAGGGCGTGGCTTAGCCATAGGTCAATTGAAACACACAATGCTAGATCTTTTATTGGATTTTCTGAGTTGCTTTTGCATCGACATTTAACCAAATGGTGTTAAGGTTATAAACTTTAATTAAACCTATCAAACTTCTTTTTGTGAAATGTTTTGCTTAAGAAGTGTGCCTGTGCTATCTTTTGAATAAATGCATGTTTTGATGTTATACTATAGTCTGGTTTAAGTGTTCTAATACTTTTGGGGCATCTGTATGATGCATTTATGGTTGTTCTCTTGCAAGAAGCATATTTATCTTTAGTAAACACTTTAGTTAGGGTCCAATTCTCACTATTAACTACTTTCATAAAGCTTGCTTATTATTGGCTGTTTATTGTATTTACTGTATAAAGCACTTATTCTGCAAGACCGTATTCTACATCTCTTAATCCTACCCAATACCCACATTTAACAACTACCTTACAAGCAGTAATTAGGAGTTTATCAAGAAAAACGTCATAGATAATAGTTAGTTAATAGTAAGAATTGGACCCTAAACTAAAGTGTGACCAATTTTCCATACCTCACTCTCCATTAACTCATGTTGAGCATTTTTAGAACATAAAGGTGAAAAACAGGGTAATACTAAATAATGGTTTTATAGAGTTTAAATTGGCAGTTTGCACTGAAACATTTCCCTATAATTAAATAAATGTTCTGGACCCATGTTTACAGCATGTTAGCAGTAAAGCCTCTCAGCTCGGGTTATCTGAGACTTGTCCCAATAATCTCAACCAGGTTTCTAAGCAAAATGAATCCTGGATTAGAGGAAATGAAAAATCCAAGAAGTGTCATATGATAGTCTTGTATCATGCAATCAATTTCAGTTATGCAAAGTGTTAAAGCCTGGAGCAGGTTTGGCTGTGAGTCACATGCCATATCATCTGCTTTGTCTTCTGTCGTCCCTAAGGCAGATAAGGCACATTAACAGATAGACACACCCATTCACACCTGTGTGGCTGTGAGGTCTGAAGTGCATAAATGTTTAGGAAAATTGATTGCTTTATGGAATCTCTTCCAGTTTCAAGATGAAACTGCAGCACAGAAAGGTCAGAAATGCATTTCAATGTATGAAAGATTTAAGACTTGTGCACACCAACAGCAAAATTAATATTTGGTGGAGTGAACAAAAACTAAATTGCCTCTCAGGAGATAATGTTAACATATACAGTACTGATTTTTTTGGTTTTGGTTTCTGCTCACTAAGGATGCATTTATTTGATCAAAAATAAAGTAAAAATATTGTGAAATATTATTACAATTTAAAAGAACTGTTTTCTATTAAAATGTTATTTATTCCTGTGATGCAAAGCTGAATTTTCAGCATTTTTTCTCCAGTCTTCAGGCATGACCCTTCAGAAATCATTCTAATATGCTGATTTACTGCTCAAGAAACATTTCTCATTATTAATAATGTAAACAGTTGTGCTGCTTAATATTTTTAAGGAAACCAAAAGTATTTTTTAGGATTCTTAGACGAATAGAAAGTTCAAAAGAACTTTTACAGCATTTATTTGAAATATAAATATTTTGTGAGATTATAATTGACTTTACCGTCACTTTTCATGCATTTTAATGTCTCCTGATTAATTTGAACAAAAAAGTATTCGAATTGTTATCAATAATTATTACATTTATTTACAGTATTTTCATACAATAAACAGCGAATGTACAGACTTATATTAGATCACATTTGTCATCTTCAAAAAAATAATTTATTTGTTGTTTAAACATCGAGAATGTCACCAAAAAAACATTTGGAACACCACATTACACAGAATTTAATATATAAAATCAAATATTGTTAATTATAATCTATTCTTAGTAGTACTCTGTCAGAATGCATTTTTTCAACTGTGGCACACAAATTAAAAAAATAAAAACACTTTGCTTTGGTCTCATCATAAAATATCTGCACTTAGGCCTATACATGTAAGCATGTGTGTGTGCGTTACCGACTAAAGCGTACAGATCTGCCTTCAGTTTGCGAAACGAGGGTCGTTTCTCGGATCATACTGCCAGCACTGACACATGAGGGCATAGATTTCATCCGGACAGTTATTTGGGGCCGGCATACGAATATCCTTAAAACAAAAAAAAAAGACATAAAAAAAAGATTTAAACAATGCTTGCTTTGCAAACAGGCAATAAGCCATAGTTTGGTGTGTGTGGTGCAGTGTGTGAAGTACCTCTCTCCACCTCGTCTCTGGTCTGTTGGTTATTCATGTTATTTGGTATGGTGTATGGTGTGACTCCTCTGGAGAACGTCTCCCACAGTAGCACTCCAAAACTCCACACGTCACTCTCAGTGGTGTATCGCCCTGATGAAACAACAGAGGGCAGCGTTGAGAAATCCATCATGACCAGTCAAAAACTGCAGTGTTCTTTGGGAGAGTCTGTGCTATGGTGCAATTCCTGATTGTGTGAAACCTTTAGTTGATTCTGGCCTTCAAGGACCTTTAACTTCTCCACCTATTTTTGACAAAGCTCATCTTTTTGTTGACCAACATCAGTTCAGTAGATTGTCAAATAAGAAAATTCGCTCAATTTTTAACAGAAATCAGATTTCTTTACCTGCCTGTGTACGTTTTTGGAATAATACATTTGATGGTATAGGGTGGGAGGCTTTCTGGCTCCTTCGGCAAAAATTTTCTTAAGTAATAAAGTGCTTGAAGTCTCAATCAAAATTATTCACAATTGCTACCCAGTTAATTATACATTTGCTAAATTCAATAATAGTATTTCCCCCTTGTGGTCCTTTTGTCATCAGTTTGATGAAACGATTATTAATTTGTTTTGGGAATGTACGTATTGCAAAATCTTTTGGATTGATTTTTCAAATTTTATTAAAAGGTATCTTTCTTTAGACTTCTGTGTAAACCAAAAAATTATGTTTTTTGGTGACTCTATGAAATTAGACCCCTTTCATTCTAAATTTGTCCTTAATTTGCTACTTTTTTGCCAAATTTTATATTCACAAGTGTAAATTTTCAAAGAAAACTCTTTTTAAAGAAAACTTTTTTATTTTTAAGAAAGATATTGATATGTATTTAAATTCATTGAAGAACTCTAAAAACTCTACTGCATGTAAGACTTTGCAATATTGTCGATCATTCACGCTTGTTTAATGTTATTTAAATTTATGGAATGTGACCCTTGTTTTTGTTGTATTGTGTATTAATGTTTTGATTTGTATTTGTTGTTTCTGCATAATAAAAATAAAAAAAAATAAAATAAGAGAGAGTCTGTGCTATGGGTACAGATTGACCCCCTTTAACTTACCATAAAATACTTAAAGGTATACTCAAAATGAAAAATCTGTCATCATTTACTCACCCTCATGTTGTCAAGTCAATGGTACCCCACAACTGTTTGGTTTCAATCGTTCTTCAAAATATCTTCCTTTGTGTTCAGCAAAAGGAAGAAAATCATACAGGTTTGCAACAACATGAGGGTGAGTAAATGATGACAGAATTTTCATTTTTGGGTGGAGTATCGCTTTAAGAAACAGAACTAAAGCAGCTCATGTTGTGTCTAACATCTGTTTTAGTTCTTTTTTAATGAAGGTGACCAGATTTCTCATGGTGGAATACAAAACGGGATGGACAAGCATCTTTTTTTACAACTTATTATGGCACATAATAATTTGATAAACTCTTTTTAAGTATATTTCTTAAATGTACACACATGCTTTTTTGACATTGCATCTGACTTGATCTGCTCCACACTCTTTGATATCCCTTTCCCAATTAAGGAAAGAAGAAATATGGGAAGAAACATGCTTTTTTCATAATAAGTTGGGACACTAAAAAAGAGCTGAAATACGGGACTATCCCAGGGAAAGCGGGATGTCTGCTCACCCTATTTTTAATGGATCAATCCACTTGTAATGTTTCCTTAGGTGAGCTTTTATACAAAGTCTTGATTTAGTTTTTGGGGTCTAGTAGAATAGGTTGTCATACTTGAATGTTAAAAGAATAACATTTTTCACATATTTTATATTGTTGCAGCACTTCTCTTTCCATTAGTAAGCGACACATTTTTTTGGAGATATGCAGAATCAGCCTAAAAAAACCCAGATCTAGAATCTTTATTGGACGCAAAGCGTCTGATGCCGTAAGATCTCTGCCAAACAAACAAATGATAGGTTGAAAGTGGTGTCAAATAAATATCTGATATATCATTGGTTAAAAACGTAATCAAGTCTCCGCGTGCTGGCTACATATCATAACGTTAAAATGCCGAAACGTCAAACCTTTTTAATCCGAAATGGACAAAAGAGCACAAATTCATATAAAAGCAGTAGAGATGGTTTTTATGGATTTTGCACTTTGCACGTTAGTAGTCAAGGGAAACTTCTTTGTTAAGACCTGAAACATGTAACACTTTACAATAAGGTTCATTAGTTAACATTAGTAAATGCATTAACTAACATGAACTAATGATGAGCAATGCATTAGTTACAGTGTTTATTAATCTTTGTTAATGTTAGTTAATACAAATACAGCTGTTCATTGTGCGTTCATGTTAGTTCACAGTCCATTAACTAATGTTAACTAATACAACCTTTGATTTTAATAACGTATTAGTAAATGTTGGAAGTAATATTAACTAAGATTAATAAATGCTGAAGAAGTATTGTTCACATATTGTACATGTTAACTAATGTAGTTAACTAATGTTAACTAATGAACCTTATTGTAAAGTGTTACCATTATTTGTTTCTATTTCTGATATTCTCCAGAAGTCCAGAAATGTTATGTTTTCTGGCACTGTACCAGATTATTTGTTCATTTTTGTATTTATTTTATTTCCAGAAGTCCAGAAATGAGATGTTTTTTCAGGCACTGTGCCCTCAGTGGTCAGTTTTTGAAACACATCAAAATGTCTTGAATAAATACTATGAAACTATTCTTTTTTGCCTCTTCTGTGACACATAGGTCTACATCAAGATATATTGTAGATCAAATTGTCTGACAATGAATAGAGTAGCCTAGGTTATTTCAGAATCACTGTATCATGATACTACTGATATAATAGACACAATTGTATTGTAGTTATGAGTACACCAGAGTACTATGCACTTAGTCCTATGCAAAGTGTCCTCCTTTTTGGTGTTATGGAAATGGCCACCCTACCTCTTTCCCAAAAAAGTGCAATGTGCTCTGATTTAAATTATTTAATTGAGGAACATTGTGATGTGTACGTTCCATGTATCTCCCAACATAACAGCAACACTACAGAAATGTAAACAAGAATAATAGGCTCCTTTAACTGATAGTTGGTACCATAATTGAGGGCCTCTGGTGCCGTCCATTTGACTGGGATCTGCTTCATTCCCCCTGTAGCAGAATAAACACCATCCTGCTCCTGACGAGACATCCCAAAATCACTGATCTTCACCACGCTCTCCTCTCCCACAAGACAGTTCCGGGCAGCCAGATCTCTAAGAGAGAGAGACAGGAAAATTGTGATTTATTGAAGGGTGCTCTGAAAAAAGGAAAGCATAGAGTAGATAGAGAACAACCAGAGCAAACTAGAAAAAAAAGACAGACAGAGAAACATTGAATGCACTGGCTATATTAAAACTCAATCTTCTTCGAGAGACACTGGACCGTTTGACACAGCATGAGGGAAACAGGCACTATCAGATTTCCTCTCAGTCTCATTATCCCTAAATCTTCCCATCGGGCATTGCTTGCAAACCGCTGGTAAAAAGGTTTAACCACAATAGAGAAATACCTAGAGTCTACTTATTCGAATTCAATAAAAAACAGCTGTGAGCTCTTTATTAGGTCTGCTAGTGCTTTCCTGATCTTCTATAGTTTTTGAGTTGAGACTAGGATTGTATGCAGTTTATCACTATATTTCATTGTCTTTCTATTTAATTTTCAAACTCTCACCGATGAATGCACTTCTTGTTTTCCAGGTACGCCATGCCAGATGCAACATTTTCTGCCATTCTGATCAACATCTTGGGCTTCAAGTTGTGGCCCTCTGTTGCGCAAAAGGTTAGAAAGTCCCCTCCTGTCAGAAGGATACGCCATCAAGAGACTTGTTTTGTGGCTTGAACAAAATACATAGTTCATAATTTATTCAATGATTTAATACTTTTAATAATTAAACATGTATGATTTTTATAATAATAAACAAGCAAATTAACTTTTGTTCTTCAAAAAAATTGAGTTGTGTAAAAAAAATTTTCTATGTAAGACACGAACATGTGAACTACGTTTATGGCGCTTTTGCCATTTTTTAAGCTTAACAATATAAATCATGATCTACGTTCAAAGTTACACTGCAAACCATCTTTTGTTTTTTTGTGTTAGAGTGACAGTCAACATGAAGGAAGTAAATCATGGCAGAAATTTTTGGGTGCACTGTTCCTTTAAATAATTTGAATGAAAATGTACATGTACCTTGGACTAGCTCCATGATGATATATATTGGCTGTTTTTGTGTGCAGACGCGATTAGCTTCACTATGTTTGGTGGTCGTACTGTTTTAGGATCCTGAAGATAGAAACAAAGGTAAGTTAGATAAATGAGATTGTGAGTACACACGGTATGAGTGTGTTGATCAGTGTATCTACAAACCGGGCCTCCATTAGGAACTTGTTCTTGTGTTCGACAGGTAGATTCTCTCGGCAGGCTTTCACAGCGATTGGCGTATTGTCTGAACGCAGGCGGCCACTGAACACCTCACCAAAGTTGCCCTAATATCATCCAAAATGTTACAAGAATGTTAGTTCGACCAGTGATTTTTTTATCTTTAATGAAATTTCAATCCTTTTATAAAACACAAAAGAAATCCAGGCTTACCCGACCAATGCTCTGTCCAAGGATGACATCGTCGTGCTCCAAGACCCACTTATCCTAAAAAAAAAAACACAAAAAAATGTATTAATCTTTGCAAACATAATAATGACTGGTCAATCACAGCACTCAGCAGCAGTGGTCGACTGATAATAATATTAATGGCCAATGTCCATATCTAGATATCTATCTAGATATGGACATATTATATCTGTCCATATCTAGATGGACATATATAATGCCCATTCTCTTAGAAGAAACTTAAAATATACTATTGAAAATGTTAAATGGTAATCTTCCAAATTCTATAAATGTCCTTTTGTCATTTGATGTTAAATGTTCTTTTAGAATCTTTTGCGTAAAAAGGGGTTACTTTGTGACTAAAAGGTGTACTTTCATGAACTTTTTTCAAGGTGGACCTTAAAGGACAAATAAAAAGAAAAAAAATATTATGAAATAAATGTAATAATTTAACAGTTTAGTATTAATTTAATAATTAATACCAATTATTATTATAATTGATTTATTGCATATTTTAATAATTTAACAGTTTATGAAAGTAATCTTAAAGCCATTATTTGTGTATTTCTAACTAAAACTACTGTTTTGTGAGAATTTGTTTGTCTAATAATATTTGATAATATTATTATTTTATTTATTATAATATAATTTGAAATTATTCATAAAATCCCAAATTTTTGTGAGGATTTTTCTAATAATATTTTCTAATATTATTATTTTATTTATTATAATATAATTTGAAAATGTTCATAAAATCCCAAAATTTTGAAAACATTGCCCAGGTAGTTAGTATATTCTGAAGTGGACAGGGAAAAAGAACGCTCTTATTTGGCCAAAAACAAAAAAAAAATGTTTTATTAATAACCTTGGCCAATATATCAACCTGTCACTACTCAGCAGTAATATGTATAGTACTTGTGAGAACTGAATTGGGATCATTGATAAACCTTGAGGATGGGTCTCTTCAGCACAATGTCTGTCCTCTTTGTGACACTTTGATGGGAGCTGAGGAGATGATTCATTAGCAGTGGTACGGTGGCGAAGCCCTCACCGTCAAGACGATACACACCCTAAATACACACATAAACGTCATAAATGACAGCTAACCACTGCACACCGCAAACTGGAACAAAAAAAAGCCCCTATAAAACACTCACTTCTGTACTCTGAATGAGGAAGTGCCGGCACTGGCCTCCCCAGTGCACAGACAACACGTATTCTTGTTTTCCCTGGCTTTCTCTAACCAGGAAGTCCCCATCATTCTTCAGCAGTTCCTGAACCTCCAGACGGGGGATGGCACCATGATACCAGCCCTGCTGAGGCAAGGGCTTCTCTACCTCGGGCACCGGCATCAGAGCGGGGGAACCTGGTGAGATGTATAAAACACGCTACTCTACAGAAAGTTGTAGATACAACAATGAGCAGTGAGCAGGGAAGAGGAGAGAGAGAAAGACTGCCACCAAACACAATACCACTAACCATATACTTGGGCTTGAACAAGCTGCTGAGATGGTTCACGATCACGTCTATGTTGAGGTGCTTATGGTCTCTGTCACGCTCCTGTATGAAACAACAAGATGAATAACACAACAGCATGACAAACAAAATTGTAGTTTTGTTAAAAGTTCTTGCACTTCAACTCATGATGTTTAGTCAGAGATGGAAAAGTGAAGTGATTGAACTCTGATGTCCTTACATGTTGAATGATAAAATAATGGTCAATGTACACTCACCGGCCACTTTATTAGGTACACCTGTCCAACTGCTTGTTAACACTTAATTTCTAAGCAGCCAATCACATGGCGGCAACTCAGTGCATTTAGGCATGTAGACATGGTCAAGACAATCTCCTGCAGTTCAAACCGAACATCAGTATGGGGAAGAAAGGTGATTTGAGTGACTTTGAACGTGGCATGATTGTTGGTGCCAGAAGGGCTGGTCTGAGTATTTCAGAAACTGCTAATCTACTGGGATTTTCACGCACAACCATCTCTAGGGTTTACAGAGAATGGTCCGGAAAAGAAAAAACATCCAGTGAGCGGCAGTTCTGTGGGCGGAAATGCCTTGTTGATGCCAGAGGTCAGAGGAGAATGGCCAGACTGGTTCGAGCTGCTAGAAGGGCAACAGTGAGTCAAATAACCACCCGTTACAACCAAGGTGGGCAGAAGAGCATCTCTGAACGCACAGTACGTGGAACTTTGAGGCAGATGGGCTACAGCAGCAGAAGACCACACCGGGTGCCACTCCTTTCAGCTAAGAACAGGAAACTGAGGCTACAATTTGCACAAGCTCATCGAAATTGGACAATAGAAGATTGGAAAAACGTTGCCTGGTCTGATGAGTCTCGATTTCTGCTGCGACATTCGGATGGTAGGGTCAGAATTTGGCGTCTACAACATGAAAGCATGGATCCATCCTGCCTTGTATCAACGGTTCAGGCTGGTGGTGGTGGTGTCATGGTGTGGGGAATATTTTCTTGGCACTCTTTGGGCCCCTTGGTACCAATTGAGCATCGTTGCAACGCCACAGCCTACCTGAGTATTGTTGCTGACCATGTCCATCCCTTTATGACCACAATGTACCCAACTTCTGATGGCTACTTTCAGCAGGATAATGCGCCATGTCATAAAGCTGGAATCATCTCAGACTGGTTTCTTGAACATGACAATGGGTTCGCTGTACTCAAATGGCCTCCACAGTCACCAGATCTCAATCCAATAGAGCATCTTTGGGATGTGGTGGAACGAGAGATTCGCATCATGGATGTGCAGCCGACAAATCTGCGGCAACTGTGTGATGCCATCATGTCAATATGGACCAAACTCCCTGAGGAATGCTTCCAGCACCTTGTTGAATCTATGCCACGAAGAATTGAGGCAGTTCTGAAGGCAAAAGGGGGTCCAACCCGTTACTAGCATGGGGTACCTAATAAAGTGGCCGGTGAGTGTATATATATATAATTTTTAAACAAAGATAAACCTTGTGTTTTAAACTAAATAAAATTCAAAAACTTTATTCTCCCCCTACCATATATACTTGAAACAATCTTTTAATCAATACATATCCGTTTGGAGAACGGTTAAACCAGGAGGTCAAACAAAAATGAAAATGATTTACAATTCATGTCTCAGTCTTCTGATATATGTTAGAGAAAAAAACATCCTCTGAAGGGTCAACCAGCAGCATGTGAGTACCAAGAGTTCAGAGTCAACAAAGGTTGTGCAATTCACATTATTTCAAAACCATTGTAACAACACAGCATGACTGGCTTTTCTTTTACAGTACGTCATTATGGTGCTGCATTTTACAGCTTTGAAGAAGGCACTAGCCATATTGTGATTTTTTTACATGCAAGTTATAATGATCAATAGATATAAAAGTTTTTTTTGCAATAATTTCATTTTGTATGACCTTTTCTCTTTATCCCTTATAAATACATGGAACATTTTTGCTTTATTACTTCTGTAAAACACCCTCTTCTGCAAGTTTGACTAATTTCCCGACATTTTACCCTTATCATTATGTACTCTGGGTTTTAAAAAATTACTAGTTATCTATGCTACTTCCTTCTACGTTGACTAAATGGACCAAGTCAACAGGTGTCAAGTAAAATAACCTTTTTTGATATAGCACTTTATACAATACAGATTGTTTCAAAGCAGCTTTACAGTGATGGGGGGAAAATTAATGATCAATAATGCAAAATGAATTCAATTCTGTTGTAAAGCAGCTCTAAAAAGACAACAGTGCCACTATTTACCTGAAGGTAAATTCAGGTAAATGGTAACTTATTTAGTTCAGATCAGAAATTGTGTCAAGTAAAGAAACATAAAAACATGCATGGTCTTGTGTTGACCTGACCAGTTTGATCTGACGTAAAAAAGTTGCAGATTTGATTAAACAAATAGTCTTCACTGGGGAGGAAGTTTTAAGTTACGGAAGCTACCGTATATTTTCCTATAATGTAATGAACTATTATTTTTAAAAGATTATGCAAAAAAACTGAAGCTCTCAGGACAAGATTTATTGAAATGAGAGTGGACTCACTGTTGAAAGCCAGTGGGCCGATGGTGCAAATAATAGTAAAGGCTTCTTTACATTTGTAACTTACTGAGTGCCTGGACTTGGATTTTTTTTTTTTTTCAATGGACTCACTGAGTTGTTGGAGGTGACAGATATCCGATCATCATCCAGTCCTACAGGTGCGACCTCATTGCCGCCCAGAGATTGAAGTTTATCAGACAGAACTCTCCGCTGGGCCTCCAGACGAGCGCGAGCCACCATAGACAGAACAACCTGCTGTCTGCTGTCCTCCAGAGCATTTCGCTTACTGAACTGATACACCCTATAAAAAAACAACAGAGAAAGACAAGCTCACATTAATACAAAAAAAGTGAGAATTTGGTGAAATCTAAATGTTCTTATTATTTCAAAATGATTTGATTAGATTCAGTTTGATTCAGTTTCTTTTATTGCCACTGTGGAAGCACAAGAAGACTAGTTGATATAGTATTGCAGAATGCTTCCATTAAAGGTGCAGTAAGCAATTTCTGAGAAAAGCTGTTGAAAGTGAATCGGACCAGGCAACAGAACACACTTGTAGCCAATCAGCAGCAGGGGGCGTGTGCACTCATGATGAGGGAGGAGAAAATGTGAGCAAGAGGGAGATTTGAAGAAAGACTGTAGAAAGATAGATGTCTGAGAGACATTACAAAAGAGAAAAGATCAGAAGAATATCACTGGAAAAAGAAGGGTTATGATCAGGCAAGTGCTTTATGACCCTTGTTAATGTTAGGAAAGTTTTCCAGCACTGGACAGACCGAAGAGGGATGGCCTAAAAACAGCATTGTTTCTGCTCCATATGTGGGTACTATTGGTTTTCTTGTTTCAAAGAACCAAGACATGCTGTTGATGTAATGTTAGCTCTAGTAAAAGAATATTTTTGAGTGTCATTGTTTGGACTTGATGTGCAAAACAGAGGAAGTAGATCACTTCCATCAAAACTCCCAATGCTTGCACCTCTTCCTGGGTAGACATTTTATTCGAGTTACGTTAGGCAGTTTTGATTTATATGCTGTGTAATGTTTGATGACTGTGTTATTTTAGATGTGCATAAGCAATGCTTTTATTGTTTGTTTCTGCTTCTTTTTTATACTTTATTTTTGTAGTTTCAACACATATATACAAAAATTATACTTAACAAAACAAACACACACAAAAAAAAAAAACAATCTGGATTACCTTAACATTACAATTTTAGTGAATGAGATACATCAACTTCAGAACTCTTCTTGTCATTGAGATGTAAATACAGTCCATTTTCCCCAATTATTTGCGCATTGTTCCTCTTAAACTCTTATCTTATGAGTCAACCATTCCATTACACTTATTTCAGACACTAGTTTCAGCCATTCAGTCTCAGTGTTGGGGGTCCGGCTTGTACCATCTTTTCGTAATGGCCTTTTTACATGCTGCTAACAAAATTTTAAACCGATATCGGTCTTCTCTTGACACAATGTTTCCTTTCATATTACCAAAATACTAGGGCTGTCAACTTTAGTCGTTTAGTCGACTAATAAGTCGAATGCCGTATTGGTCGACTGAAAATCTTATTGGTCGACCAGTCGCATTTTTTTTTTTGCCAATAGAAATACATTTTCAATGATTTACTCCCTGATATTTATTCCTTTATAAAGCAGTTATTTATTACTGTATTCTAAATATAATTAGCCTATGTTTTATCCCCAACTTTAAATGCTTTTAGGCTATTTCTTGTAACTGCGCCACAGTTTAGCGCACACACATAACACACTCGGGAACCGCACCTACTGGCTGCGCTGCTGCTCGCGCTCAGTAAGGGATGTACTGGTAGGTGGTTTTGCTGTATTCATTCAGTTCACGCTACTTTCAGTCGACAGAATGTCCAAGAAATCTAAATCTTTTGTCTGGCTACATGTTTGTGGAGGTAGGCGACGGTGGCGAACGCGTTGCTCCATTATGAGCGCGCACATCGCGTGCCTATTTAAAATCAAACTTGAGCGCGCAAAAGACGTGAGCAGCTCTTTTAACGGCTTTATCATACTGACTCAATAGATTGTTTTCTTAATAGGTTTTTATCTGTACACTTGAGTCATTTGAAAGTAGCCTAAATAATGTAACAAAACGAAATTAAACTTATATGCTATCTTACAACACAGCCTAGATTTCAGATAGTTTTTTAGGCTATTTTGTCTGTTGTTTTAAGACGCCTAACAGATCGGCTGGACAAAAGTTAACCCATAGCTTTGTAAGTAAAGAAGAATACAGCCTGTATAAACGAGAGCTTTTGTTAGGATTTTTCATTATGTGGCAGATAGCAGGTATATTATTTTGTAACGTGTGGTGTGATCAGGTGCGCGATTGTGACCGTCACTATAGACCAAGGACAGAGCTCCTCACTTGCAGTTAAACAAATCACTTAATTTTCAAAGAATTGTATTATTATTATAGTTTTATTTATTTTCGATGTTTTTTCGTTGTTGTTTTATAAATGCTCTATGACAATTGTTTAAAAAATGTTCAATCAAAACATCCGTTTTTTTTTTTTTTAGTCGACTAATCGTCGCGCAGGACAAGACCTTGGTCGACTAAGGATTTCTTTGGTTGATTACAGCCCTACAAAATACAGCACTAAACATGACTTAGGTATATCATAACTGAAGATTTCGACAATAACCAAGTGGACATCCTCCCAAAACTGTGTGATAACAGGGCAGAGCCAAAAGACATGCGAATGGTTTACATTTACCGCTCCACACTGTCTCCAACATGGCTCTTAATTTTAGGCGTAATGAAAAATCGTATTACATTTTTCCAGCAGAATTCCCTCCATATACGAGACGATGTGGTGGATTTTTGTGTATTCCATATATGTAACCAGTCTTCTTCAGATATAATCATACCTAGCTCTTTTTCCCATTTCTGCTTAACATATGACGTTGTATTTCCCTTCCTCTCCATCAGTTGCTGATATAATGTAGATATTATTCTGTACTTCCTTGAGTTGTATATTCCTATTATAGTTCTAATTATACCGGTTTTCCCCAGATTTACTTTTGGTTTTACTTCCTTCATATAAAATTCTGCTTCTTTTTCATCTGAGTCAAATATTGGGCCCTATTTTAACGATCTGAAACGCAAGTGTCAAAGCGCAAAGCGAAAGTATCTTTGTGGGCGGGTCCCGGCGCTGTTGCTATTTTCCCGGCGGGATAAATGCCTCTTGCGCCTGGCGCAAATCTAAAAGAGGTTGGTCTGAAGTAGCTTCATTATTCATAGGTGTGGTTTGGGCGTAACGTGAAATAAACCAATCAGAGCGCCATCCAACATACCCTTTAAGAACAAGTGCGCAAGTTGCATGACGGATTGTTATTATAACGGCGGGTTTACCAGGCGCGCGCCAGGAGCGTTCACAGACGAGGAGAGCACGTTCTTGTCAAGGCAGTGAAAGACAGAATTGACGCTACATGGGGATGGGAAAAACCCTCCCAAATCAGCGGCAGTTAAACATTATACATATGTTTCTTGCCACTATTAGGCAAACAGGTCAGATCCTTCAGTACTACAATTAGCCTTAAAAAAATTGGTAATTAGGTTTTTTCACCTTCATGTAAACCACAATGATTTCCATTATGTGTTAATATTTTTCCTTCTAATAATGTATTATATGCAAAAATAAAAACCGCTGCATCTGTTTTGATGAGAGAATCAATATGCGCGTCGTGCACCCCGCTATTATGGCCAAGCATCCGCGCTTAAAATAGCATTAAGAACAACGCGCAACGCGCCACTGACTTTAGAGCAGGATTTTTCTGGTCAGTGGCGCAATTGTTTTCTGGAAGTGTAAAATAGCACCAGGGAACGTTTGCGCCGACACACGCCTCCTTTATGCGCCGATCCGCCAAGGGAGCGCAAGTTCATTTCCTAGTTTACCGACGTGCGTCTTTGGAGGAAAAAAGCCCGCTTTGCGCGCGTGCAAAATAGGAATGAGACATGCGTTAGTGTATAAAGTAATTTGCGCCAGGTGCAAGATAGAGCCCATTGTGTATTCTTTCAGAAGATGTGTAATAGCGCCCCCTCCCATATAACAGTGAAAACATGAATTGGGCGGTATACCGGTTCATACCAAATACTGGTGTTTCTTTTTGTGTTTCTAAATGTGACGGTGAAGATGGATAGGTTAAACTATATTAATAGCGGTCAAATAATATTACAGTGTTTCCCATATAATAGTTCACAATATCAACAGTGCCTGCCACAAATAGATTTTCCAAAAGGCTTTGACATCGTTGAAAAAACATGAGCACTGTACATTTCAAAGTCAAAACGCTGCCCGGGTGTTTTTAAAAAAGTTTCAGTGTTATTTCAATTGAATCTTTCTTTATCTTTCCTGATAAAGCAGTGTTTATGAGCGCTGCTCAGCTTTGGAATCAGCCTTGCAAACCTGTATTAATACTAAGTGGATTTATTCTACAATATTTACTCACGACAGTAAAATAGGGCATTCTAAGTCAATCTACGGCAGTATTTCCTCTCTCAATCAGTAGAAAATGTGGTTAACACCCAGTCATGCTTGAAAAAAAAAAAACAAAAAAAAAAACACGTCTTATACTATGAAACCGGTAACTTTTTGAAAAATGTGATATGGATTTTTGGTCATACTGCCCAGCACTATCGGAAATTTGCCATCAATGGTGGGGAAGCGGTGTGTCAAAAATGTAATGTGTGTCTGTAATTATTATTTTAGTCCATAGATGGTGTTGTGAGGGATTTTCCCTATCCTAAAAAGAGAAATTGTGTCAACTTTTATATAAGCTTCGATGGCGTCAATGGCAGTGCTCTTTGTTGGATTTTCATGGTGGGATCACTGGTCGCCACTCTTCTCTTTGCTTGGGTGAGAAGCAAATTGCAAATTCAATTTGGATGTTTAGTTGACTCTTTGGAGTAATTTTACATTTAAAGTTATTTATTTTAATCTCTTATCAGTAACAGGTAATGGACCTATTTTTCAGTTCATGCTTTAATTATTTAGAAAGTTCAGCGAGGGAAGAAGGGGTGTAGTGCGTACTGTGGTGTGTTTGGGGAGCTCACAGACTCACCTCTGGCCTATGTTTGCAGAGCCTTCCTCATCCTGCAGATCCAACTCCAGCTGGTTGACAGTGGCCTGTTGGGAACCAAGAGTACTAGAAAGACACAAGAGCTCCTCCTCCACAGCAGTGAGCCTAAAATATGAGTAGCCACAATAGCGCAAAATGAGTTGTGATGTGATAGGAGATTGCCAAGAATACTGAGGGCCAGAAATACTGAGTTACACATTATATAAATATATGTGTGAATCACAGAGCAGGGGCGTAGATTTTAGTAGACGTGTTAGTAGACGTAATTTTAGGACGTGTCCCTACCAATATCCAGTGACAATGATATATCCCTAGCAATAATTTCGATCAAAACTTAAAATATATTTATATATTGATGTCCCCATCCCCACCAATTTCAAAATCAAACCTCTGCCACTGTGTGACAATATTTGCTTGCATGTGCATTGCATATTTCTGTTGAAAAGTTTGGGGTCAGTAAGATTTTTGAAAGGAGTCTCAGGTATGTTCAGTACGCATTTATTTGCTCAAAAATACAAAAAAGTAACAATTTTCAAATCATTCTGCTTTCTATTTTAATATATTTCAAAATGTAACTTGTTCCTGTGATGCAAAGCTGAATTTTCAGCATCATTACTCCAGTCTTCAGTGTCACATGATCCTTCAGAAATCATTCTAATAAGCTGATTTGCTGCCTAAGAAACATTTTATCGTCAATGTTGAAAGCAGTTCTGCTGCTTGACATTTTTGTGAAAAACATGATCTTTGATGAATAGAAAGTTGAAATGATCAACAAATATTTTTGTCAAATAAAAGTCTTTATTGTCACTTTTGATTAATTGAATGCATCCATGCTTAATAAAAGTATAATTTTTTTATATTTCTAAAAAAAAAAAAAAAACGTACTGACCCTAACCTTTTGAATGGTATTGCATGTAACATTTTACTTCTTGCATTTCAGTATTTGGTGAATAAAATTCGCATAGCTATTCGGCAGTATGTTCAGTTAATGTGATCCACTTTAGCGTGTGGCCCTTTTAAAACTTTCCTGTGTGTGTGAACAGTTTTGTGCAATGTAGTTTTGTTCACTACAAATGTGTATTTCGTTTTTGAACATGTTGTGATGCCATGATCAATGTATGCTTTTGTGGTTTCTGCATGAACACATTGTGAATATACTAAATATGTGTTAAGAAAAAACACAACACTTTTTTTGGGAAAAAAAAACAGTTTAAAGTTTTAACAATAGTTTTAACAGTTTTTGTTATAGAAATCGCCATAATGGGTCAGAATGTTCTGCTTAAAGAGTTGATTTGATTTGTACTTGGAAAAAAACATCTGGTTCCTATAAGGTTAAGATGGTACCTTAAGGCCAAAATATGTGTGCGCACAAATTCACATGACAGTTTCAGAAACAAAAACAAGGCTCCTGTGGGTGATTTCACTTCTGTCTTTCATGACAGTAAGTTGTGCATTCATTTACAATACTGTGCTACAATGCGATGTAAAGAAAGAAGAAACTCACCGATGCTGGATTCCCTCTACTGTGAGCTCATTGAGCTGTAGATCTTCAGGCATTAGACCTTCAGCATCCTCCAACAAACTGCTATCAAACTCCACACATGCAGGAATCTCTCCTCTTGACCTGCACAGAAAAAGTAAAAAAAATATATATTTTTTTTAAAGGCAACATGAAAGGACATTTGTGATGCATTCAAAATGCATAGAATAAAGCAGAAAATTTAACAGGAAATAATGCAGGGAAGGACTTGATTTTATCAATCATGATTTGATTAGACTGTAAAAACTGGGCTATGATGTTATATTATGTTGCCCCGCCCACATTGCCTTAGTTAAGTTTTGGGTAGTTTACTAGTGATTGTTTATGCATACTGCATTGTAACACTTTTGTTGGTCACATTTATTCACAAACAACTTATTAATTTATGATTGTATGAAAATATTTAATTACAATGTAATAGCTGTTTTGCCAGTAGAGGAAAAGCTTGAAATTGACTTATTTTATGTTATTTATAGTCGCCTTCTATTTTCACATAGCTCATGCACCAGCAAGGTACTTCTTATTAAAAGGCCCGATATTGTGAGCAACTGTTTGATCTCAGCTTTATAATAACAATCACTGATGAATCATGCACAATAAGACCTGGAACATTTCTTATGAAAGTAAAAGAGGATCCATTTTGATTTCATGTTGACTTTACGAGATGAGAAGTTAGCAAATGTGTGCAACATCCTTTGTTCTTCTGGTCTAGTTTTCCATTGCATTCCACAAAAACTGGGAACAAAAGGGACTGTTAATGTATATACCTGTTCTGCTGAATGAAGCTCTCGTACTCTTTGTGAGGCTGGATGGCCTTCAGGGCGTTGGCCATTTCAGTGTGAACGCTCACCACCTCATCATGAAGCACATTAGACAGATCAAAATATTCCTGCAGAATCTCCTTCCTAAAAATAAAAAGAGTAAGCCACACTAATCAAATGTGTTTTAAATGCACAAGACACTCAGCAAAACTACTTCTTCTTTCCAACTTACTGTAACTATGCGAGTAACAGCTATTAAGATTTTTTAAGAGAACTGAACAGGATGACATATCATCCATTCAAAATAGCAGAAGTCTGTAACTGTCAATGAGCTGTGTTTTCTAAAAATAAGGCAATGAGATTCACATTTGTGCTTTGGGGTGCGCCTTACTGAAGACCGGTCATGAGTGCACAAACAGGCAGTTAAATTCAGTTATGAATTACATGAATCAAATGTAAATGGTAGCATATTTTTAATTAAAAATGGCGACATTTCATAAAGAGTTGAGTAGCTTGCATCCCAGGATTTTATTGTTGGTCATTTATCATTCCTCTCGTGAAACAGTGGTCAAATACTCAATGTTTAGATACTTTCCATGCACAGCGGTAAAACTAAAGCATTTCATTGGAATTCGCACTTGTCTTCTGTGAACAGTAAAGCCCTGTCTTCTTTGATTTGATAAACTCGCTCATTTTGACATCAACAAGTGCCGTTAGGCCGCTGACATAGAGCTAGCACAGGTACGTTTCTAAGATGTCTGCTAAAGAGCACTTAATCTGGAAAACATCTGTTGTGTACAAACATCTAATAAACATCTGTTTTACAAACATTATAATTAGGGTGACCACCATCAAACAAACCAAATGTGGGACAATTCTAAGTTTGTGTGGGACAATGTGGGACATGTTACCAACACTAAAACATACCCTGAAACTGTTAAATAATGTCTATCTAACTTGATAAAAAATATTTTTATTCTGCCTTTCAGCTGATAAAAAATATTTGTTCTTTAGTCTCTTCCAGAAAAAATAATCTTTATTTTACATGTCATTTAAATTCAACATCACTGAGCCCAAAGGTAGCAGGAATCATGTAAATAAATATTTTAGAAACCGAGGTCCAAGTCCAAGAAAAATCCAACAAAATTAACAATGACAGTCATATTAAAAACCAAAACCAAACACTTTCATATTTTTAGAAAGGATGTGAATTAAAACAACCACAGCAGTTAAAACAACAACAGATACATTCTGGTAAATTAAAATTTTAATTTACTGATTTATCCATTTGTTTTCCGAACAGGGAACATATGAAACGAACCACGGTCCACATTTTGATTAACAGCCGTCACAACCTATGAGTGACCATGTTTACTGAGTGATCATTTCCTAAATGTCTTCTTAACATCTGACAGGAAACGTCTTAGCTGCCTGCAGATGAGCAAACAGTCTATAAAAACGTGTGCTATCAGCGAGCAAACTAAAAATGTAACCTTTAAAACTGTTTGTCAGCCTAGAGCAGGGACGTGCACAGACATTTTGAGGGGCAGGGGCTCAAGTGAAAAAAAGGGCACTTCTCATAATTACGTTTTTTTTCTTTTGACTTTTTTTTAAACAAAAAAAGTATATGTATTAACACAGCTCTGACTTTTTATAAAATGAATTAAAGTTAATTTTATCTTCCTCAAATTCATGCAATTGTTTCATTTTCAAAAGATGTCTTAAAAATAATCAGTTCACACAGAAACCAATGTTCTCCCTATAGAATTCACCAGGTTTATTGAGCAGCAAAGGAATCCATGCCACAATGTGCATGTTTTCTATGCTATATATTTGATACACCTGATAGTGACATGGACTTAAGTTTCACATTTGAGGGAAGACTGTATCATCATCAAATAAAACCTTCAAAATCCACATTTAGATGGAGTTTGTTTTAAACCTACTATCCTCCATCTGTTTGCATCTGTAGATTTCCTCTAAATTCAACAATTTAGATTTCTAAATTCCAGGGGAAAGACTATTGATGTATGCAAGTCATTAACTTTAATAATAAGAATTTTAGGCCATAAAAAGTCATAAAAACGTCCGGATTTTCCATACAAGGTCATAAATTACATTCAGCCACGTCTTAAATTTATATTTTTTTAATTCACTTTCGAGTCAATATTGCCAATGCTCGACATCAATGTCGAAGTTCGATAAATGTTCGATAACGTTTATGTGCCAAAAGCGGAACGAAACTCATTTGAACCGCGCGCGTCTCACGGACTGTTTATCCGCTCGGTTCAAAGTCCATACCGCGGCGCAGCGCGAGCTCACGAGAGCAGACGCGTTAACTCTTGATCGGCGCTTCAGACTGTCTATGTTCAGACCTGATATTTAGATATACTATTCAATAAATATATTTGTTTGACAGGGAAGCTGTGCTCAAAAAGGAATATATATTATTTTTAAAAAAATTAAAAAACACCCCAGAAAAAAGGGCACTTTCTCTCCAGGAATAAAAAGGGCACGTGCTCAAGCCCGCTTTGATGTCTATGTGTGCACGTGCCTGAAACAGAGCAGCACATGTAGCGCAGCAGAGCAGCATCAAGAATATCAAATATTAAGAGGCAATTTGGCCATTTCTAATTTTATGCGACTTGTCCATCTCAATGTCTATGGTGGTTGTAGCCCTATATATTTAACATAACTTCTACAATTCATACATTTATGTATCATATCTTCAGAGTTTTAGATACATTAACAATGAACGATTGCCATACAGGGAGTTAAAAACATATCTTAGGCCTACCTAATGCAGAAGAAGCCGCTTCTTTTTCAGAGTTGCGTAGATGTTGATAGTTGAAGAGTCAGAGTTAGAGCCTTTAATTGTGGGTTTATTAAAAAAAGAAACGATGAATATGCATTTTGTTTAGTTAGCCTGCTATTTAGCATAAGCGTAAAAAAACGCGGGAACAGAACGAGAAGAGAGTTTACCCGTGTACTACAATAATTCGCGAGTTGTGAGAGAATGGGTCTTCTATAGTATTTAAAAAAACTTTAACTTACTCATTCTGACCACTGAAATACCCTAATAACACCCTAATCACCTAGTTAAAGAACTGATTAACATTATAGTGCTGGTGTTATTGATGTTCACTCACAGAATAAGCACCATCTCCTCCTGCAGCGTCTGCAGGGCTCCCAGCAGGGCCGGCTGACTCTGGCCGTAGTGGAGTTGGTGATGCACCTGGGCGGCCTTCACCGACAGCACATATTCATTGTGATGCTCATGGAGTTTTAGAGTGGCTTTGATGTAGCGCTCCTTCGCTTTCTCGCGTTCTTTGTCTGTACAAAAGGCCACAAACATAAATAACATTGCAAGTGAAAGGTGACATGACAGCTGTAAATCTGTAATGTTAAAGAGCTTTTTTATTTCATTTCAACCTGATCTTACCCTTTAAAACTTTTATTTTGGGTGCGATTAATCGTTGGCTAGCAATAAAAATAATATATAGTAAACAGTTATTTTAAAGGGGTGATGAACTGAGAAATAAAATTTTCCTTGAGCTTTTCAGATCTAAGAGGTCATCATATTATAAGAATATCCTGTACGTTTCAGAACTGAAAACGTCCTTGTTAGTCCAATAAAAGCTTTTATTGACACCAGCCTCAACAAACGACTAATTTTGAATAGTGGGGAAATATGACGTCAAAGAAGTTAAAACACCCCCCTGCAGAAGAAGATCAACGCCTGCTTCAACACAGCCGGTTTAGCCCCGCCCACAGATTCGTGCATTACATGCATAGCTAAGTAGCCTAACATACATGCCTACCTCGTGATGACAAACCGGATCCAGCTACCGAGCAATACAGAATATTGTGCAGTGCCTGGTTGTGGAAGACAGTCGCTGCATAAGCTTCCTGTAGATTCCAATAGGACTGCATGGATAAACTTTATTTTTAATGACGTTCCAGCTGATGAGGGTAAAACATCGTCGACTGTTCGCTTCATTTCACTGAGGATTGTTTTGTAAACAAGACTGGATTTGCAGACCGATTAAGAGTAAAGAACGTGCTGTGCCGTCTATATTGGATCTGACAGGAATATTGTGCAACACACGGACTCTGGGTCGAACATGTATGGGCGAATCCGGTTGCCATTTGACAACATTGGACGTTTTCCCCCACGTGCACCGACGGGTGAGTTAAACTCATTATAATATGCAAAACTGTTATCCACTCACAGCAGTGGGCGTTTATTTCCAAGTCTTCAGTGCGACACGCCCATAAAAACCGACCGTTTTTCAGGTAGGCTCACAACTTGAGTACAAAATAGCGTTATTACTTATTCATTTTGATGTTTTTGAATGCAAAAACCAAGCGAACGTCATAAGTTGACCTCAGACAACAATATAATAAAATTTAAAAAGACAGTTCATGACCCCCTTAAATCGTCATAAAATTTTACAATATTATTACTGTGTTTTTGATCAAATAAATGCAGTCTTGTCAAAAACATCTTGCAGACCTTTAACTTTTGAACAGTAGTGTGTATTCTCATATAAATGAGGATATACAGTATCTAGATCAGGAAGTCAACAAACCACTATACTCCCCCATCTGATAAGTGCTTTAAAGGTTATGAACACTTTCAAAGTCTGATATAAGTACCCATCTATCATTGTAAGTAAGCCTTGCACAGTGCAAATACATCTGCCATTGCTAAATGCTGCAAAATGTGCTCTGTTGAGCGTTCACACTTCGGCCATTGGAGAAACCACAGTTATTTTCTCATAGTATTACATAGAAACAAGTGTCTTCGTTTAAAGGGAGGTTTTTCTCCTATTGAGTAAACAAATGCCTTATTTACACTTAATATCATAAACCATTTGTGTTTAAACATTAAACAGTTCACACGTGAATCTCTTTCAGCACAAAGTACCCTATTCAGTCAAAATGAAAGGAAAGTGGCCACACTTTTTAGAGAACTAGATATTACCGAAGGCATCATACCTTTGCTTGCTTCCTGATATTTTTTTTCGCCTGGGACGCGTCCCGTACCAGTTGTCTGTAACTGGACTTGAGCCGGTCCAGTTCGATTTGGGTGACCTAACCTTCCACAACAGGACACAAAATACAAATAAATAAAAATCCAGGTCTGTGCATCAAAATGAGACATGTCATGTGCAATCATGAAAGGATTCCCAGCTGACAAACAATTTCACATGTAATTGGCCTGGATTAGCAATGAGGAAAAATATGCACCATAATCAGCTTATAATAGTTTTAAAAGCCTCCAGGCTAAACATAACAAAACCCACGCAAAACCACGGAAGGTGAAATGAAGTACGACCGTTATAATCTTGGGTCCATGCTTAATGCCCTATACAAATGGAAAGGCATTTTTACTACTTCCTGTTTTTTGTTACTGCAATGCTCTCAATGTTAAACCATTCTAGGGATTCAAAGAAACCATCTAAAGACCCAAAGGCCCTGGTAATGGCTTCTTTAAATAGATCAAATTAAATGATTTTCTCTCATTTAACTCATTTAATACAATATTATTTAAAGACATTTCATATTAAATAAATAAAAACGCATTAAATGATTTTATTGAATTTCTAAACTCAAACTAAATGAGTACAAAAAAGAAGAGCTATTTGATCACATCTCAAACACTATCTAATATTTGATTCTGCCAGACATCTAAATACATACACAAAGCCAGATGTGTGCCGATAGTAGTGAGCAGCCTATAAAGGTGTAGCTATGCGGTTTCTAACGTGTTACGAGTGATTTGGCAAGCTGAGGGTGATTACCAGAGCTAAAAGCCTCCTTACTTTGCTTTACTAAACCGATCAAAAGTGACAGCAAAGACATTTATAATGTATTGCATAAAGGAATTTGTAAAATAAAATCTAGCTGAAATAAATGCTGTACTTACTATTCATAAAATTACTCTGATAACAATGCATCACGATTTTCACAAAAATATTAAGCAGCACCACTGTTTTCAACATTTATAAAATAAAATTTAGCTGCAAATCAGCATATTAGAATGATTTCTAAAGGATCATGTGACACTGAAGACTGGAAAAATGATGCTGAAAACTCAGCTTTGAATAAATTACAGTTTCTAATATACTGAAATAGAGAACAGTTTATTTAAATTGTAATAATATTCCTCAAAATTACTGTTTTTTTTATTAAATAAATGCACATACATGCAAAAATATAAACACACAGATACAGACACTTAGTACTTCCTTATTTAATGTGTAACCACATTTATTGGCCCTTTATCTTCTGTTGCAACGGAAATCATTTTATACATTTTGGTTGATCTTGTGAAGGGGTTTATAACTTTTGGGAAGCTATTTCAATGGCTTTAGTTCTTCAATTTAAAACAGTGCTACTGAGTTTTTGGACAATGGGATTATCAGTGGCTCGATGTCATGGTGCAAGAAAAAGAAAATGGCAGTATGTGGCTGATTTTATTTTATAGAATTAAGTTGTTCCTTTAAAGGTCCTTTTCTTGCGTATAGGGCCCAATTGGGTGGGGGTGGGTATGTTATTTTAGGATATGTGCAGCTTATGTTAAAGGGTTAGTTCACCCAAACTAGTTCATTAATTACTCACCCTCATGTCATTCCAAACCCTTAAGACTTTCGTTCACCTTCGGAACACAGATGAAGATATTTTTGATGGAATCTGAGAGCTTTCTGTACCATCAGTGACAGCTACGTAACTACCACTGTCAGGCCCCAGAAAGGTAGTAAAGACATCAATGAAGTAATCATTGTAACTCCAGTGGTTTAATCTCCAACATGGGTGAACTAACCCTTTAAGTTTTTTGTGGTGTCTATGTAAAGTGTACTGTATAGTTATCCTCTAATGCAGATAACAGCAGTAAAATGTTTTTACTAATAATTGCAGTAAGTGCCTTTAAGCACCTTTAACGCTCCTCTTAAAGGAGTAGTTCACTTTAAAAAAAATTCCTGTTAATTTACTCACCCCCATGTCATCCAAGATGTCCATGTCTTTCTTTCTTCAGTCGAAAAGAAATTAAGGTTTTTAATGAAAACATTCCAGGATTTTCTCCATATAATGGACTTCATTGGGAACCAAACAGTTCAAGGTCCAAATGAGTTTCAGTGCAGCTTCAAAGGGCTTTAAACAACGGCAGACGATGAATAAGGGTCTTATCAAGCGAAACAATCGGCTATTTCAAAAATAAATAAAAAAGTTTGTTTTATAAGCTCAAATGCTCGCCTTGCTCTGTTCTGTGATGTGCGTTTGTGAATCTCCTGTTCAAACTCGTTCATCAAAATGAACAAATCTTTTTTTGAGTCATGACTCGAAGGGTCCTAGATAAGACCCTTATTCATTCTCTGGTGTCGTTTAAAGCCCCTTGAAGCTGCACTGAAACTGTATTTTGGACCTTGAACTGTTTGGTTCCCAATGAAGTCCATTATATGAAGAAAATCCTGGAATGTTTTCATCAAAAACCTTAATTTCTTTTCGAACTGAAGAGAAAGAAAGACGTGGACATCTTGGATGACATGGGAGTGAGTAAATTATCAGCAAAAGTTTTTTTTAAAAGTGAACTACTCCTTTAATACATCTGTATACGTGTGAGACTGTACTTGTCACGAGAGCGTAATTGTGAAGTGATGTGCGTGTGGCGCTGACCCTGCACATCTCTTGGCTGAGAAGGTTCCACTGTTCCCCGTAAGTCTTCCTCAGCTGCTGTTTGTCCCGGACGAGGAGGGTGAGTTTGCTGAGGGGTCCCACCATCAGATCCTCCGAATGCTTGCGCATGATACGACTGAGGCTCTCCGTCTGACTGACCAGCACATTCCACGACTGTAAGAACGAGAAAATTAATGCAATTTTAGGATTTACTAGGCATTGAAAATGTGAATTCATTCGTGTTAGAAAAATATCCACATCTAAAACTTTTAAGTTTATATCCATATTTTCAGTACTTAAGACCATTCTAGTGTGGACATATAATCTTAAACCTCCAATATACATCAAAATCAATCATGGGAACTTTATACTTGCAAACGAGACACTTCCAACCTTATTGAACTGGCTGATGTGATCGATACCTCCTCCAGGCTGGGAACCCTCCAGTTTCTCAACAATGGCTGACATTTGATGCAACTGTATGGAGAACTCGCGATCGCTCTTGGCCCTCTGTGTGATCCATTTCTTCATAACCTCCATCAAACGCAGCTCAGAGTCTTGTAGTTTCATTAGGGCGGCGTGACCCTGAGGGCACCACAAGTCCTCAGCAAAGCCCATAACTGCAGCTCACTACAACTGTCTGGGGAAACATGTGCATTGTTACCATCGTTGGGATTGATCAGAAAGGATGGGTGCTTTTTAATGTTATAAATGTGTGTAAAAAATGTTGTCAAAAACAATAACAAAGAGTCAAATTACCTGTCAGCAGCAGTATGCTGGTAAAACAAATGTTCTGGTCAGGTCAAGGAAAAACACCACAATTCGAGATCTATGGAAGGAGGGAAAATATTTTAGGCTTTCACTTTCAAATGCGCATTTCATCACATAATTAGCATAGTGCCCGTTGCAAAATTTATAGCAAAAAACCCTCACTTTTTTTTTGTGGAGTTTTCAAATGCTTTCATTTCCTCAGTGGCAATTTAGGACAAGAAAGTGATGTTTTTTATGAGCACTTCCCGTTTAGCAACATCTTTTCACATGTGAAAAGCCGGTTTTTCAGTAATAAACCGCTCAGTCATAAGGAACTATGCTGAAAAAGTTAATGATTTACAATGCATACAAACTACTTACAGAAAAGAGAAACTGCATCTCTGCAGTTATTAATCACTATGCTTTATTAAAACTCAACAGAGCCACATGCATAGTTATACAAAAAGGGTGTGAGAAGTAAACGTAAAAAAATAACAACTTTATATAGACAGTGCACTTTACCCTACTATTTTCAAACCAATAGTAACTTACTCAACATATTAATTTCTATATTAAATAATTATTTTTTACATAACCCATTTTTGTTTGTGTGTGGCTATGGTGTTTACTCAGTCACATTTGGTTTAACTTACTCTTAATAAGATGGAAGCTCTTGTACAACTCGGATGTTCAAAGATAATTCAAAAAACCCTATTTGATAACAATTAAATGTTAAACTTTATTTCGATAGTCCACTTTAGCCACCCTACTGTAACTTATCTTTATACTTTGAGATAAATAATAAGAGTTACATGTAGTTGCAAATGAATGAGAGTTGAGAGACATGATGTAGTTGCAAAGATACTAATAGAAGAATGTTTAAAGGTGAACTAGCTAACGAAAGAACAGAACTATTAAAATCAAAAAATATAAATAGAGCTGAAAAATAAATGGTTTATTGTCTGAAGGGGATGTCGTCGTGACGTCACGTCACTGAAGCGTCTTTTATTATGTCGGTCAATGAAACATGTTTACACAAACATTATTTTATAATGATGGTCTTAAATCAGACAAACATATATATTCTTAAAATAGATAGTTTATGTAACACTAGAGCTCCGAATAATTCATTGTCGAGAGACCTGAAATCGTGTGAATTCTTACCTCAGATGTGTTTGGCGCCGCAAAATGTCCTCTCAGTGCGACCGGAACACGTTATTATCCATTATAATCAAGCAATGGGAAGAAAGAGCGCGTCGAAACGATAAAACCAGGAGATGGTGAAATGAGCAGGGCGACAGACGAGCTATTGTGTTGACAGAGGAGGCTGACTGAAACTGAAGGCTACTGAAACCAGGAAGACAGTCCGTCCGGCAGCAGGACGGTCACGTAGACTCACTGCATTCAACAGGATTAAACCTCTAATGCACGACAACACCTCAGTTACAAAGATACTAACATGTCTGCTAGGAATTTATTTATACATGTACATTCATTTAAAAATATCAAATATTATTTTATATTACACAAGTAGCCTATTTGTAACTATTGATATAGCCTAAAAAAAATAAAATAAAATCAGAAGCTCATGGCATACACATATAGCCAATATGTGTATGCTATGAGCTTCTGTTTTTTTATTGGATTTTATATTGGATTTAAAATAAGAATAAATAAAAATAAGAGGGGGTGTTAGGGGAATAAAATAAAAATTAGGGGGTGTGTACGGTAGCGTATTGCATTCACTTGAAGAAAAACAATCTACTCTGTTTTTCTGAATTATAGAGTTAATTTTTCATGAGAAAAATTTTTTTTGCTCTGTTTTTCTGAATTAACGAGTTAATTTTTCATGAGAGAAAATTTTTTTGCTCTGTTTTTCTGAATTAACGAGTTAATTTTTCATAAGAAAATTTTTTTTTTGCTCTGTTTTTCTGAATTAACGAGTTTATTTTTCATGAGAGAAAATTTTTTTGCTCTGTTTTTCTGAATTAACGAGTTAATTTTTCATGAGAAAATTTTTTTGTTCTGTTTTTCTGAATTAGCGAGTTAATTTTTCATGAGAAAACATTTTTTTGCTCTGTTTTTCTGAATTAACGAGTTAATTTTTCATGAGAGAAATTTTTTTTGCTCTGTTTTTCTGAATTAACGTGTTAATTTTTCATGAGAAAATTTTTTTTGCTCTGTTTTTCTGAATGAATGAGTTAATTTTTCATGAGAGAAAAGGTTTTTGCTCTGTTTTTCTGAATTAACGAGTTAATTTTTCATGAGAAATTTTTTTTGCTCTGTTTTTCTGAATTAATGAGTTAATTTTTCATGGAAATTTTTTTTGCTCTGTTTTTCTGAATAAAAAAATTTTCTTATGAAAAATTAAGTCGTTAATTCAGAAAAACAGAGCAAAAACTTTTTTTCTCATGAAAAATTAAGTCAGTTAATTCAGAAAAACAGAGCAAAAAACTTTTTTTCTCATGAAAAATTAAGTTGATTTAATTCAGAAAAACAGAGCAAAAAACTTTTTTCTCATGAAAAATTAAGTCGTTAATTCAGAAAAACAGGAGCAAAAACTTTTTTTCTCATGAAAAATTAACTCATTAATTCAGAAAAACAGAGCAAAAAAAAATCTCATGAAAAATTAACTCGATTAATTCAGAAAAACAGAGCAAAAAAATTTTCTCTCATGAAAAATTAACTCGTTTAATTCAGAAAAACAGAGTAGATTTTTTTTCTTCAAGTGAATGCAATACGCCATACGCCACCGTAGGTGTGCATATCAGTATCTCACAAAAAGTGAGTAGGCTACACCCCTCACATTTCAGCAAACATTTTAGTATATCTTCTAAAGGGACAATAGCCTACTATAGAAATGAATCTTGGATATATTTTAGAGTAGTCGATGCTGCTTGTATTGCAGTATATTTACTGTCCTCTGAAAAAAAAATCAACATAAAGCCATAATTGTTAAAATAGCTGGCAACAAAAGTGAGTATACCTAAGTGATAATAGCTGTATGTCACTTAACCATGCAAAGCCACATGTTCTATTTATTGTCGGTTTGCATGCTGACATGTCTGGAACCATGTCCTGTGGTCTGATGAGACTATGATAAACTTGTTTGGCTCAGATGGTGTCCAGCATGTGTGATGACACCCTGGTAAGGTGTACCAAGAAAATTGTCTTGCCTACTGTCAAGTATGGTGGTAGCATAATGGTCTGGGGCTGCATGAGTGCTGCTGGTAATGGGCAGCTGTGCTTCATTGAGGGAAACATGGATTCTGTAAGATTTAAGGAACTGGAAGAATTGGAAGAGAGGGCTACTCTCTGAGGAAACAAAGGAAATGAACATTTGAACTTTTGAATATATATATATACACTCACCGGCCACTTTATCAGGTACCCCATGCTAGTAACGGGTTGGACCCCCTTTTGCCTTCAGAACTGCCTCAATTCTTCGTGGCATAGATTCAACAAGGTGCTGGAAGCATTCCTCAGGGAGTTTGGTCCATATTGACATGATGGCATCACACAGTTGCCACAGATTTGTCGGCTGCACATCCATGATGCGAATCTCCCGTTCCACCACATCCCAAAGATGCTCTATTGGATTGAGATCTGGTGACTGTGGAGGCCATTTGAGTACCAGCGAACTCATTGTCATGTTCAAGAAACCAGTCTGAGATGATTCCAGCTTTATGACATGGCGCATTATCCTGCTGAAAGTAGCCATCAGAAGTTGGGTACATTGTGGTCATAAAGGGATGGACATGGTCAGCAACAATACTCAGGTAGGCTGTGGCGTTGCAACGATGCTCAATTGGTACCAAGGGGCCCAAAGAGTGCCAAGAAAATATTCCCCACACCATGACACCACCACCACCAGCCTGAACCGTTGATACAAGGCAGGATGGATCCATGCTTTCATGTTGTAGACGCCAAATTCTGACCCTACCATCCGAATGTTGCAGCAGAAATCGAGACTCATCAGACCAGGCAACGTTTTTCCAATCTTCTATTGTCCAATTTCGACGAGCTTGTGCAAATTGTAGCCTCAGTTTCCTGTTCTTAGCTGAAAGGAGTGGCACCCGGTGTGGTCTTCTGCTGCTGTAGCCCATCTGCCTCAAAGTTCGACGTACTGTGCGTTCAGAGATGCTCTTCTGCCCACCTTGGTTGTAACGGGTGTAATCAGCTCGAACCAGTCTGGCCATTCTCCTCTGACCTCTGGCATCAACAAGGCATTTCCGCCCACAGAACTGCCGCTCACTGGATGTTTTTTCTTTTCGGACCATTCTCTGTAAACCCTAGAGATGGTTGTGCGTGAAAATCCCAGTAGATTAGCAGTTTCTGAAATACTCAGACCAGCCCTTCTGGCACCAACAATCATGCCACGTTCAAAGTCACTCAAATCACCTTTCTTCCCATACTGATGCTCGGTTTGAACTGCAGGAGATTGTCTTGACCATGTCTACATGCCTAAATGCACTGAGTTGCCGCCATGTGATTGGCTGCTTAGAAATTAAGTGTTAACGAGCAGTTGGACAGGTGTACCTAATAAAGTGGCCGGTGAGTGTATATATATATATATATATATATATATATATATATATATATATATATATATATATATATATATATATATATATATATATATATATATACATACATATATATATATATAGACACACACACACACACACTGTATGTTGGTAGCTTTTACAAGTTAATTAAGTAAGAAATGCTGAATCATTTTTCTCAGTGAGCATGTTTGGCTGAGGATTACACACATTTTGCATCACTGATGTAATATTGCACTAACTGAGGGAAGACCACTGGAAGTCCACTTTTGTTACAAAACTGGCAATGTCTGAAACTGTTCTATCAGTAAATCGTTGTATGGCTAGACTTCTCCGTTTAACACTTTAATTTGTGCAGAAATCCTCCCTTTGAAGACATTTCAAGTCAACCTCAACAGGATGCTAGACCTGTCTTAGCAAAGCGGTACCTTTGACAAGAACATTTAAATTTAGCCATCTACATACACAATCTCCGAAAGCTGTGGACTACAAGATTGTCTGTCCTACAGAAAATGGAATAAAGAGCTCACGAAGAAAAATTATGAAGTTTGCATAGATCTTTATTTTTTTGTATAATCTTTAATTCGCATATTGACATCAATTAAATAAAATGAGCAAAATAATCTTTAAATTACATGTAAATGACAATGCACCATATATAGTACAAAAATAGGCCTTATTTTTTTATATCGTTGTCCCGTCTCAGGTAGTCATATAAATGATTGGTGTTTTCTACTTGGGGATCTTCATGCATCAGTTGACTCTTTAAAATAAAAAGGTGAAAATAATCCTATGAGTCTAGAAAGTTCTCGTTGAGTCTGAACACACACACACACACACGCACGCTTTAAAGCACAACACAACCATTGCACCATCAGGGTGAAAGCATATTGCGCATGGTTAATGCAAGAACTGTTGTCACAACACCAGCATTTTGACCAAAACCCTACCTGCTTAAATTTGTCATCCAACAGCCTATTCGAAGCATTTCCTAAATGTATATGGTCAAACCAGTGACCCAATTTAAAACTGCGACTATAACCTCTTTTTTTTTTTTTTCAGGTTATGCTTTCACTCTAAGGCAAGCAGATTTTCATCCGGTGGTCTTTGGTCATGCCTTTGCACACTTTAAGGCTTTCCAAAACACACATCAAATCATTACTGCAGGGGGTAAAAGAGCTCAGCATTACTGTAAAATCGCAAATGTGTAGATCAACAAGACACATTTCATTATAAGATGAGATGAGCAGTGCTGATGCATCGAATAGTATAAAACAAAACAAAAATGTAAAATCGGTTACCATATCTCAACTAAACGAAGGCAAGGCTGAGGATGGTGCAAGTCGTTTGTGGACTGGCCACCAGCGCTGTCCTTATCTATATGCTTTGCCACAACAATGGTTTGGAGAGGCTGTTCATGCTCAGACAGTTATCGTACATCACTGATATATGATTTGATATATGATAAAAGGAAGCCGGATTCCAACTCCATCAGCATAAAATCGCATAACCCTGTTGGGTCTCTATTGCACAGATTTGATATATTACATTGTCATTTTGTAAAGATACTGCATATGACCAACATCTAATGAATATGTGATTCAGAAAAATACAGAAACACAACTACTATATTCTTGGAAAGTTGCAGATGAGCTGACAAGGCCAAGCAAATGACTAATGATAAACAGTAGTAAGCAAAGAAAATGACCTGATGAGGTGACTGTTGAGCATATAACTGATATCTTGTAGTCATTAGAGCCCTTTCTTTGATTAATTTCAAAAGACACCCATACTGTGCAGAACACGACTATAATCTCTATATATAATCAATATAACATGACAAAACAGAAGCCAGGTCCTTTTAGGATGCACCTTTAGCAAAGACCTTTTCTAGTGTTTCAAACCCTTGACTGGAGGACAGAATTAAATTGGCTCTCGAGAGAATGGCCGACATCAGAGTTTCTTCCCTACAAGCAGTCAACGAGTGCAATATCTCACACAAAAATCTACTCATGTCTTTTCAAACCTGCATGAGATCTTGCTAAAATAAAACAAACGTTCTTTGTAGAATCACTCAGGGCAATTTTTCACAAAATAAATGAGGATAGAGGCTGTCATGCATCAAAAAAAGAGCCTTTTGATATCATATTAATTTAACATGAGGAAATCTTATGAAATTTAAGTCTTCAAATGCCTTTCCTGCTTAAGTTTAATTCAAATATGATATATAAAATAGTCATGATTTTGACGAGCCAAATTTGAATGAAGTGAATGACATTTGAGAATATAGCGCAGAGATCAGTAAACCCCACTTTTATGGTACACACATGTGAACAGCCCCAATCACCCAAAATTAATTTATATAAATATGCTAGAGCACTTTTTGACTAGACTTCAATAAACAACTGACAAAACAGTCATTTTAGAGATTAAAAAGCCCTAGTCCTCATTATATTTTGGTGATATTATGGACACAAAGCATTTAGAATTTTGTAGAATCACTAGGGCAATTTTTTCACAAAATAAATGAGGATATAGGCTGTCATGCATCAAAAAAAGAGCCTTTTGATATCATATTAATTTAACATGAGGAAATCTTATGAAATTTAAGTCTTCAAATGCCTTTCCTGCTCAAGTTTAATTCAAATATGATAAAATAGTCATGATTTGATGAGCCAAATTTGAATGAAGTGAATGACATTTGAGATATATAGCGCAAAGATCAGTAAACCCCACTTTTATGGTACACACATGTGAACAGCCCCAATCACCCAAAATTAATTTATATAAATATGCTAGAGCAATTTTTGACTAGACTTTCAATAAACAACTGACAAAACAGTCATTTTAGAGATTAAAAAGCCCTAGTCCTCATTATATTTTGGTGATATTATGGACACAAAGCATTTAGACTTTGACAAAAAGTCATGCAGGTCTGCAATGAAATGAGGGTTAAAAAGTTAGCAAATCAAGACAGAGGTTTTATCTTTTGGAGAAGTATTCCACTAAACAGCCTAAATAAAAGAAAAATCATGAATTCATCAATGCACTGTAATTTAATGTTTAAATATGCAAATGAGGCGGTATCTAATTAAATATGCACTAATTTGCATATATTTTAAAAAAGCATTGTGTTAACATATTAGATGAGATTTATGCATATCTACTTTTATATACAGAATATACCGCCAATAGCCGTAAAAAGGTTTATTACAAAATAACATACTGTGATATACTGTTATAATTTTTATTGATATTTTGAATTAGTTTTTATATTGCTTGAGCATCAAATCATCATATTAGAGTGATTTCTGAAGATAGAAAATTACAGGGAATAAATTACATTTTAACACATTCACATAGAAAATGTCTGTTTTAAATTCTAATAATATTTCACAATATTTCTGTTTTCACTGTATTTTTGATCAAATAAACGCAGCCTTAGTGAGCAGAAGAGACCTCTTTCAAAAACTTAAAAAAATCTTGCTAACTCCAAAATGTTATTTATTTATTTTTATTTAAATTGTAGTTTTTAAATGGTTATGGTTTAAGGTTAATTATAAATATAATATAGTTCACACCTGTATAGAGCTGTATATAGCAGCCATTTAAGTCTAATATGTCTATAGTATATGTCTATGGTTTAGTGTGTGTTTTTCATTGCATGTCTATAGTGTGTACTTTTTAGTCCTTATTTATTACTCAATGTATTTATTTTATTGCTGACTAAGAGCTTTGCTCAATAATTCCCAGGCTGTGCGTGTAAAAATAGCAAATAAACTCGAACTCATGTAAGATGCTCCCTCAGAAGGCAGCTGCCTATGTAGACAGCAAAGCAGTTCACTAGGTTTTAGTTTTATACGTTCAACCCAGTGACATAAAAACGCCTCATAAATGTACTCATGTTTTTTGTGTTTAGGGTCATTGTGATATTCAGGAAAGGCCCCCGATCTGCTGTTGTCAGGCCGAGCCGAGTGTTTCCTCGCTGTGATCCAGGGAGCTGTTGAGCTTCACTTGAGCTCAATGCTTCAAAACATAAATGTTAGAGCTGTTTCCTTAATGTGCTGTGCAGTGGAAGTCTCTCGCTCGTGGCCTTCGTGACCCGCAGCTCCTGAACCTCGGCTGCCACTGAGAGCATTAACCCACTGGAACACACACCGGAAACGCTACAGGAACACACTCCATGCAGTGGGAAGATTTCCACTTCTGTGCTGATGGTGTTACTATGGAAGCTTGTTCCCGCCACAGAATGAAAAATAAAAAAGGTAATTGCGACTTTTTATCTCACAATTGCGAGTTTACATCTCGCAATTCTGAGAAATAAAGTCAGATATAAATATGTGTTATAAACTCAGAATTGCATGATATAACGAATTGCATGAATTGCGACTATATCACGAAATTCTGACTATATAACACAATTCTGTTGTGTGTTATAAAATCAGAATTTCATGATAAAGTCAGAATTGCGTGATATAAAGTCGCAATTGCGTGTTGTAAAGTCAGAATTGTTTGACATAGTCGCAATTGGGTGAAATAAAGTCTGAATTGCGAGATATAAATCAGAATTGCAAGATATAAAGTCAGAATTGATTGATATAAATCAGAATTTCATGATATAAAGTCAGAATTGCGAGATATAAAGTCGCAATTGCGTGTTATTAAGTCAGAATTGATTGACATAGTCGCAATTGCGTGAAATAAAGTCTCGAGTTGCGAGATATATAGTCAGAATTGCATGATACAAAGTCAGAATTGCGTGATATAAAGTCATAATTGCGTGATATAAAGTCGAAATTGTGTGTTATAAAGTCAGAATTGATTGATATAAAGTCAGAATTGATTGACATAGTCGCAATTGCGTGAAATAAAGTCTGAGTTGCATGATATGAAGTCAGAATTGATTGATAAAAAGTCAGAATTGCATGTTATAAAGTCATAATTTGCGTGATATAAAGTCGCAATTGCGTGTTATAAAGTCAGAATTACGTGTTATAAAGTTGAAATTGTGTTATAAAGTCAGAATTGCATGATATAAAGTCACAAATGCATGAAATAAAGTCGCAATTGCATGTTATATAGTATGTGTGATATAAAGTCAGAATTGATTGTTATAAAGTCAGAATTGCGTGATATAAAGTCACAAATGCGTGAAATAAAGTTGCAATTGCGTGAAATAAAGTCAGAATTGCGAGATATAAAGTCAGAATTGATTGATATAAATCAGAATTTCATGTTATAAAGTCAGAATTGATTGACATAGTCGCAATTGTGTGAAATAAAGTCTGAATTGCGAGATATAAAGTCTGAATTGCGTGTTATAAAGTCAGAATTGATTGATAAAAAGTCAGAATTGATAAAAAGTCAGAATTGCATGATATAAAGTCAGAATTTGCGTGATATAAAGTCGCAATTGCGTGTTATAAAGTCAGAATTGCATGTTATAAAGTCGAATTTGTGTTCTAAAGTTGAAATTGTGTGAATTGCGTAATATAAATTCACAAATGCATGAAAAAAGTCGCAATTGCATGTTATATAGTCAGAATTGTGTGATATAAAGTTAGAATTGATTGTTATAAAGTTAGAATTGATTGTTATAAAGTCGAAATTGCGTGTTATAAAGTCATAAAATGCATGAAATAAAGTCGCAATTGCATGTTTTAAAGTCAGAATTGATTGATATATATTCGCAATTGTGTGAAATAAAGTCAGAATTTCGATATATAAACTATTCTGTGGGGAAAAAAGTCCATCTTTTTTTCCCTTAAGAATTGGTCTGATAACTTGCAATTGTGGGTTTATATCTCACAATTCTGTCTTCATATCTCGCAATTGAGAGATAAAAAGTCGCAATTATTTTTTATTCAGTGGCGCAAACAAGCTTCCATATGTTACACAATCCGTGTAAAACTCAGATATTACGTAAGCCGTTATTGTTAGTGTTAAAGCCAACGGAAAATGGCATTCGCACCCGTTTTACTTTGTGGCGTATTTCTGTGAAGCCGATGTTCAAAGAAAAAAAACAATAGGGCGGGAATTGATTAGATGATTAAAAAAGGGGCGTGGCTTAAAAATGGCCATCATTTCAGAGCTACATCCTCCAAGACATATTTTAAGGCCTAAATTTATGATTGTGTGTTTAAATTGCATGTAAAGTTTCAGTTGCAGTTTTAACATAAACTACTAAAATTAATGCGTTGATGCATATTTGTTAGTACTAATAAAGTGTATGTGTTTTAAATACACAAAAATAAGATTTATATTTATCAAAATATCCAATTTGTTGTACACTAATAAATAAAAATAAAAAACACGTATTTGGAAAGTTACAAAAACGTGCCGATTTTGACTTAAATGCGAATAAATACTTCTCAAACCTCTAAGCGTGATCCCAGAGTGAGTATCGAGTCAGTTGTGGGACATTATGGATGTGTTGCATTGCTGCGTTTGATGGGATTTTGGATGGAGTGTTTTAGTGATTGGTGGGATCTCATATGTTTCACAAATATCCCAGCGTGACATAAATGCGCGATGCACATCTGGAGAAGCGCGCAGGCCTGAGATCGGGGTCTCTAATGCAGGTGCATGTTCGCTATTAACGGGTAAATTCGGGGTAACAAAATAATAAGATGAAAAATTGAAAAGGATTTGGCTCTTTTCACTTGCAAAACATGTGCTGGATGAAATATGCAGACTTTCCCCTGTCAGCTCTAACGTGATGGAAATGTGCTCGCTTCCTCCCGGTGTGGATCATCCCTGTGGACGACGCTCAGATTTCATTTCCTTGTCATGAAGGGGCCCTCGTGTGCAGTTTTGGCCAGTTTTTCTGATGTCCTGATGCGGTTTTCTCCTCCCCTGTATGTGACAGCGCTGTCGACCGCGTGGCCTCTTTACTCGTCTTCATAAATCACTCAAATCCAGAGGCCCACCCTTGGCTTTGCAATGCCAGCGTGGACAAAAGCTCTCTGTAGGAATAAGAAACGAAACCGCTTCGCCTCAAAACACCAGCTTTGCGCAAAACCACTAATGACCCTGGAATCGGGTCGCTGAAAACGCGTCCACTTTTATTGCATGTTCCAGGACAGATCGTCAACAAATCAGACGCTTGGACGCTTGACATGAAACAAGATAATCACACATTCTGGTCAACAGGCCATTCGAGTAAAACGGAGTTGAGTTTAAGGTCCGGCCATAATACGGCTGCCGTTCCAGCAGTTTCTTGGAAGTGTAGTAAATTTCTCTGTGCACTTTTTTCTCATCTCTCTCTCTCTCTCCAGTGATCCATCATGTGACAGTGAGTTTGGGCGTGGAGTTGAGCCTCTTCAGCGATCTGATCCTGGTGACATGATGCTGGACACTTGTAAGTCAGGCACGACTTAAAGGATACTCCACTTTTTTTGGAAATAGGCTAATTTTACCATCTCCCAGAGTTAAACAGTTTGGTTTTACCGTTTTCAATGCATTCAGACGATTTTTTGATATTTAGAAGAATATCAGTAACCGGACAGTTTCTGGTCTCATTGATTTCCATAGTATATATTTTTTCCTACTATGGAAGTCAATGAGACCAGAAACTGTCTGTTTACTGATATTCTTCTAAATATCAGAAAATCGTCTGAATGGATTCGAAAATGGTAAAACCAAACAGTTTAACTCTGGGGAGTGGTAAAATTAGCCTATTTCCAAAAAAAAGTGGAGTATCCCTTTAAACCCAAATAACTTCATCACTTCAAACACTGAATGTGAGAAAAAAGGTGTGGTAAAGAAAACAAAACAAAAACTGATATCACTTCCAGCAATGTGAAATATATATTAGGGCTGTTGATTTAAATCAATCAATCAATCAATATTTATTTATACAGCCTTTGACAACACTCAAGGTGAACCAAAAAAACAACAACAACAACGAGACAATGCAAAATATAAAAATAAAATATATAATAAATGTACATCACACAGAATGACTCAACAAATGCTATGATATAAAAGCCAGTCTAAATAAATGAGTCTTAGTTCACTTTTGCAGATAATTTACTCGCCCCATGTCATCCAAGATGTCCATGTCTCTCTTTCTTCAGTCGAAAAGAAATGAAGGTTTTTGATGAAAACATTCCAGGATTTTCTCCATATAATGGACTTCAATGGGGTCCAAACGGTTCAAGGTCCAAAAGACACTTTCAGTGCAAATTGTTCAAAGGGCTTTAAACGATTCCAGACGATGAATAAGGGTCTTATCAAGCGAAACAATCACTCATTTAAAAAATAAATAAAAAAGTTTAAGTTTTATAAGCACAAATGCTCGCCTTGCTCTGTTCTGTCATGAGCGTTCATGGCTCTCCCGTTCGAACTTGTTCATCTAAATGAATGAATAATGGGTTGATTCAATGAGCGAAATGACTCGAAAAAAGATTTGTTAATTTTTATGGTATTTTTGGTCAATATAAACTATTTTATTTCAATTTCATTCGTTAAAATAGTTAATGATCACAACTAATTTTTTTTTGAGCCAAATTTGAATTAACCAAGATAAACCCATTTACAGAATTTACGACAAATAGCCTACCACAAAAAAGGATTTCATGTGATACGTGAAAACAACAAAAAAAGTTACGATATTATATTTTTTCCCAGTGAGATGATCTTCATCCACCGTGTAGCTCCATGAAATTATAAAGAAGGGTAAATCCTCTTCCTCGGGGCAGATGAATCAGGGCTTTCACTGCCGGGGATACAGACACACATATTCTGTTACCACAAATGTCATTTGCTGGAGTTTAAAAGCAACATTTTTGGTTTTTAATTCCATGCTGGTTTGCAAAGGCGAATCAATCTTTCATTTTCAGGATTTTACTGGCATGGTCAGAAGCAGATTTTGTTATAGTACACCCTCCTCTTAAAGGGATATCCACCCAAAAAAGTAAATTCTGTCATCAGTTACTCACACTCACGTCTCTCCAAAACAACATGACTTTCATTCTTCATTAGAACACAAAAGAAAATCTCATTCATGGTCATGCACACCGGTATTCAAAAATGCATAACCAGTTTTGATGTTGAACACCACTGGTTATCCTGTAAATACAGTATATACACTAAATTTCATGACAATTTATATCATGATACACAAATTCAGTTTAAATCTAGAGGAGGATTATCAGTGAATAAAAACGTACATTTTGGTTTTTATATGTTATCGTACAACTTTAGACGATTTCATCTTTAGCTTGCATTATGGCACTTTTATGATGTCCTTTTTGGAGCTTAATGATACAAAAGAAAATCGTATGGGTTTGAAATGACTCAAGGATGAGTCAATATGTTTCCATCTATAGTTGCGAGTAAGGAATATCGCATTTGCAATTATTTCCAACCCATTTGTTCAAGAGAACAAAATCGTAATTTAATGGGAAAGTGGCACAAAGACTCAATAATAAAATAACAAAACGTTGCTGTAACTAGTAACCCCCCCCCTTGTAATAAATTGTGCATTATACCAAATCACTTTGATTTCACACTTCATAATACAAAAAAATCATTTTCATAATAAAAATTAATTTCATAATAAAAAAAAACAATGTTTTGCATGGTCTGCAATAAAATTGATCAGCTGGTTTGTCCAGTTATCTAATCACATGACACTTGCTTGTTGTTGTTGTTGCACATCCAGGAATTTATTTGTTTTCATTGTAGTTTATGTCCATACTTTTTTCATTCAATAAGAAAACATGCCCCATTTGAGATTTTTTATCTTATCTTCTTAAGTATATTGTATATAGCACTTTTCACAATATAGATTGCATCAAAGCAGCTTCACAGTATCAATCAAAATATAATAACAATGTTCGTTTCTTAGTGGAAAAACACAAAGTATTAAACACTGTCTTTCTTGATTTTAGAAACATTAACATTAAAAAATATATTTTTTATGCACATTTTAATGCATATTATTTTAATTTTAATTCCATTCAGCAGGGTTTTTTTTAATTCACATAAAAATACGTGGCGATGGAAACCTATCAGCGGATGATGACAGAATCGCTTTTTTCGGTTCTTTAAACACATTAGGGTTAACATCGCACCGACTGCAGGAAAACTGCTTTCAGCATGGCCTCACACGCTACAAACAGATGGGAGACAATAAGTGGGGGAAAAAGAAAAAAGATCAGGATTAATTAGCACGTTTGTCAGTTTGCAGGAAACACAGTATCGGTTTCATGCCCTTCGCATTTGTGCAGCACCTGTTGAACATGATGATTAGGGCGATGTCTACGGGCGGCTCGTAGAGTGGGTGAATGAGTGTGTGTTGGTGAGCAACAGGAGGGGCTTTTGTCATATTTATATCAACAATGTTGGACAAAACACTCTAATTATCCCCTTCTGGCCCGGCTCGTCTTACAGGTCCCAGTCCATTTGCTGTCCTGTCCCAGAGCCAGACTCCCCAGTCCTTAAGCACATCCTAATGACAGCTCTCTTTCAGTCCACAGGCTTTATAATTGCACAGGCTAACTTACAGACATTATGTGGCATTAGTCCAGAGAGCTCATAAAGGGGGTCACAGGCCGATCACTATGCATGTGGCCTCAATAAATCTCCTAAGTGACAACAGCGAGAGGTCATATTGCTCCGATTGGAGAGTGGACTAGATCAGCTCAACCAGAGCGCCAGAGGGAAGCGCAGATTCACATTTTATGATCCAAAAATATCTGAATCGTATTGAGTTGTATTGCAAAAAAAAAGAAAAAAACATCCACACAGTATAAAGTACCCTTCCACTGTACTGACCATAAATACAAAATAAATGCAAAGAAACAGTTTGTAATATTAACTTACAATTAGAGACTTAATATCGGTCACCATATCAGTATCAGCTGACATGTTAATTTTAACTGTTATCGGCCTTACAAGAAAACTTGGTCTATATATATTAAAGCTGATAAATTATGTATTTTTCATCCATCTGAGACACTTCAGACGTGACTGTTCAACATGATGGTTTTGATAGCTTGAAATATGATTGGAATCATTTCAAAAAGAAAAATACAGTAAAGTACAACATGCGCATTGCAAGTCTGTCATATTGACTACATAAAATTATATTAAGAACATTATAATTGTGTGTTTGGGACATGGATTTAATAATGAGACTTTTGTTTTTGTAATCAGGCTCTCCAAAATTATATAAACATTTGGATTTAGATTTATCGACCAATATATCGGTTATCGGCATTCAGATATAAAGAATTATCGGTTATCGACTTTTAGATATAAAGAATTATCGGTTATCTGCTTTCAGATATAAAGAATTATCGGTTATTGGCTTTCAAATATAAAGATTTTAGATATAAAGAATTATTGGTTATCTGCTTTCAGATATAAAGAATTATCGGTTATCGACTTTTAGATATAAAGAATTATCGGTTATCTGCTTTCAAAAATAAAGAATTATCGTTATCGGCTTTCAAATATAAAGAATTATCGGTTATTGACTTTTAGATATGAAGAATTACCAGTTATCAGCTTTCAGATATAAAGAATTATCGGTTATCTCAGAAATAAAGAATTATTGGTTATCGGCTTTCTAATATAAAGAATTATCGGTCATCTGCTTTCTAATATAAAGAATTATTGGATTATCGGCTTTCTAATATAAAGAATTATTCGGTTATTGGCTTTCCAGATATAAAGAATTATCGGTTATCGGCTTTCAGATATAAAGATTTTAGATATAAAGAATTATCGGTTATCTGCTTTCAGATATAAAGAATTATTCGGTTATCGACTTTTAGATATAAAGAATTGTCAGTTATCTGCTTTCAAAAATAAAGAATTATCGTTATCGGCTTTCAAATTTAAAGAATTATCAGTTATCGACTTTTAGATATAAAGAATTATCAGTTATCTGCTTTCAAAAATAAAGAATTATCGATTATCGGCTTTCAAATATAAAGAATTATTCGGTTATCGGCTTCCAGATATAAAGGATTACCAGTTATCAGCTTTCAGATATAAAGAATTATTGGTTATCTCAGATATAAAGAATTATTGGTTATCGGCTTTCTAATATAAAGAATTATTGGTTCATCGGCTTTCTAATATAAAGAATTATCAGTTATTGGCTTTCTAATATAAAGAATTATCAGTTATTGGCTTTCTAATATAAAGAATTATCGGTTATCGGCTTTCAGTTATAAAGAATTTATTCGGTTATTGGCTTTCAGTTATAAAGAATTATCGGTTATCGGCTTTCAGTTATAAAAGAATTATCTGGTTATCGGCTTTCAGTTATGAAGAATTATTGGATTATCGGTATTCGACCAAAATATCCATATCAGTGCATCCCTAATTTTATATTTTAAAAACTTTAAATTTATATTTAAAAAGTCACTGATAAGCACAGTGTAAAATGTATATTATAGGCTACTCAGAGAAAGCGAGCAAAGATCACTGCCATTATAATGACTGAAGCTGTCAATGAGGCACACTGTGAAAACTCACGTTATAATCAATGAAGCTGTCTCCTCTCTTATTGACATCGTGTTTTACACTTTCCTGGTTATAAAGAAAGGATTCGTTCAGCGTGCAGAATTAAAAGCCCTTCCATTTTGTGTGGATTCTGAGCAAATTTATGCACATCTGTTTGGCCAATGCATTCACACGCTCAACAGGTTTGGCTGTGATTGGCTACATTGCTCAACGCTGCAAAAACATGTTGTAAATAGAAAGCTTTGAGCATTTACAGATCTTCTTTTTTTATGTAGCGGTTCAGGGCTTCGGTAGAAAACACTTTCGTAATATGTCAGGAATTTGGGGAAAAATAGGTAAATTGACTTGGAAATGGTGTCACAATTGCAAAAAGCGTAAGTAATCGGCCCCTTCATTTTCTTTATGCAGATTTTTATTTCTATATTAA